>CAJNOP010000094.1:15372-150752 GCA_905250075.1 Rotaria sp. Silwood1 | reverse complement strand
GTTTCAAAGAATATCGATAACCGAGGTAGCATAATTGTCGTTTACCATGGGTAGATTCAGTAAATATAGCAGACATTTTTAGGAAGAGTATGATAAGAAAACAATATTCTTTGAATTTATATATATTTTTTATAAATTTTTGTCATATTAATGACTATTTTACACCCTCCCCCCCAATTTGATGAGCATCCCTCATTTTAAATTGAAAATTTATTCCATAGTTCGCTCATTGGTGACTTTTTGTTTTTCAACATTTATGTAATTTTTTTTGTTCAGAAAAGGGATTGATTGTCAAGACCATTACTCATTTATTAATTTCTCTTCTTCGAAGCAATTAATGGACAGTAAATCCTCATCCAAAAATAGTGTTAATTGGAATAAAATTTTTCCAATCAATGGACAGTAAATCCGCGGACAGTAAATCGTGTACACGGGCTCAAATAGAATCAAAAAAAAAATACAACGAATTAAGCAATGTGATTGGTCTGTTCCGGCTTAAATCATCTTTTTCAGACTATTTACTCGTTAATTTAGTCTTAGTTCATTTTAATTCGTCTAGTCTGCTTGGGGCCTATAATGACAACGGACTAAGGAAAAAGAAAAGGAAAAATTTCTTTTCTTTAATATTTGCCGACAACAAGAAAACAAACATACTTCATCTTTTAATTGAATCTCCGAGAGCAGTTGAATTATCGAACGATGATTTGGATCTAAAACAAACTGAGAATCGATCACTTGTTTGAGAAAAATATACGAGCACTTACTCTAGCAGTAATTTATAACCTGGATAATACAGTATACGTCTCGAGGGCGCCACTGCTCGCTCAATATAACAGGGGCGCTAATGTTCTACTTCCGCTGCTAATATTATAGTGTTATTTAAATAAAAAACAGTTGAAAAATTTATTTAAAATATTATTAAAAGAATTGATTTAAAAATACATATATTTTTTGTCACACTTATATTTATAAGTTTCTAATGATTGGCTTATGGTTTAGAGGTTTTTTACGTCAACAAATTTTCTTATGGTTGATTTCATTACAAAGATATTTTTTTTGTGTTTTGATAATATTGCTTTTTTCCTTTTTTTTTTCTTCTTAAGATTAAAAAAACCGAAACTTTTTTTTTTTGAGTATCATGGGTGTTGGTGGACACAAACATCATTTTAATGATAGTCATATTGAAAAAGAAATGAAAGGAATTGGTGATGCTGTATGTTTAAAGAGAAAAAAAGAAAAAACAAGTTTTTGTTTTGTTTTTCTAATCAAATAGGATCCATTAACAAAATTAAAAGAATTATGTAGTGAAGATCATGGATGTGAAAAATTTAAAAGTCGTTTACAACAATGTACGGATAGGGTTCAAAATAAATCATATACGAAAGAAACATGTAATGAAGAATTATTGGATTTTCTTCATTGTGTTGATGAATGTGTAAGAAAAACAAGAAAAGATACGAATTAATAATATATATTTTCTCTCTTTGTTTTTTGTTTCATTTTAGTGGTCACCACATATATTCAAATATTTGAAATAATTATCAAATTAGAGACATTGAGTTTTAGTCGTAGATATATGTCCAACGCTATTTTCCCTATTCTGATTGTCCATTTCTTTTTCTTTTTGTATAAGAAAAATAACAACAGAACACGTTCTTTCGTTTCGATTTTTTTCTTTTTTTGGTTTAACCTGAGTGAGTAAATTGGAATTAGACCTTTTTTGTTTATTCCACTACAGATGGCTATGGCTGCTACCCGTTTTTTAATTCGAACTGCAACGGCAAGTCGTAATCCTGTTTTTAGACTAATGTCTGCACGTACACAAGCTACATCAACTGCTCCAGCATCTGGATCGGCAGCAGATATGCTTTTTACATTTGCTTCACCGTCTGAAGTAAATTTTTTATGACATTAGAAAAAAAAAACCAAAACAATCAAATTTAAAAATATTTTTGTTTATTTATTTAGGTTTTTTATAGTCAAGCAAAGAATGTTCGTCAAATCGATGTTCCTACAGTGAGTGGTAATATGGGTATTCTTGGTATGTAAAATTAAAACAGACAAAAGACAATATATATTTTCGAATTTGAAAACATTTATAGCTCATCACGTACCAATTCTTGGTGTGCTTAAACCAGGTGTTGTCTCGGTTTTTGAAGTAGATGGAAATACAAAACGATTTTTTGGTAAATAAATTTTTATTTTTGATATTTCAATCATCACCATGGAAAAATAATGGATTTTCTAGCAGTCCAGATTCCGTTTTACGTGATAAATGTTTTTGTAGCACAAAATTCCAGCGAAGTGATCAACCTAGCAATATTTATTATATTGAAAAGCAATGGAATTGTAATTCGATTGAAGACTAGCGTACAGAATTCTTCAGTCTTGTAGAGTTTCTTAATCTTTCAATAACTCTCGAATGTAAGAAAAATATCGAGATGTAACAAGGTAACTCTATCGGATGATCTTAAGAATGTCATTTAATTTGCTACAGAAGTTATAGTAGAATAAACAATTCTTGTTTTGTCGCTCTTATTTCCTTATATGAGTTTCAATAGTGAATGTTCGGAATTAGATAATACTAAATTCTCATATTTTATGTAAGTAATAGAAAGATATTTTGGAATACTCGTTGTAATTTTGAAGTAAACATAATATTCCACAGTTGATTGTTTGAAAAGAAGTCATCACATTGCAAAAGTAATGTTCTAGCTGAATTTCAGAAACTATTAAAAACTAACATTTCAATTTCATATTATCAATAGAAATGAGTCACGATTATATTTTGATAAAAATAAAACGTTTTCATCTCTTTTGACGCAAGAATCATTTGCATTTTGTAGTAAAAGAAGGCTAAACTTGTTGAATTATCAATATTGACTATTAACAATAATCGTACAATTTTAGAAGTCCTAGTAATCATGGTCGGGTAACGTTACTCAAAGAATCAATAGGCAAAACCTAACTTCTGATTTCAAGATTCTGTTTTTTGTCCACAGATACTAAATGGTATTCTACATTTTCAATTTTATTGGAATCCAGGTTTTTTAAAAACTCATGTTTTTGAATTTTATTTTTTAGAACTATCTCCATCTCGAAATCTTAAATACAGTAGCCTCTATGAAAATTTTCATAGTTTCAACACTTTGTATCTTCAACCTTTGAACTTTTTCAACATAGACGCTTTTTCATACAAAAATAATTTGAAAAATTTCGATCACGGAAATATGAAATCTTTAACCTTTGAAACACTTCACACCAGCTACTATATTTTAACACCTTCAAAAGAATGTAGCTTCAAGACAAGTTTCAAAAACACGAGTTTTCCAAAAACTTAGAATCCTGGTACATATGCATATTAAAAACTTGATAGTTTCGTCAAGCCTCAATAATAATTCAAATTCTTTTAGGATTTTCACTCGGCATAAATAGCATTGAAATTGGAAGGAGACAT
The DNA here is from genome assembly GCA_905250075.1 of Rotaria sp. Silwood1. Taxonomy (NCBI): domain Eukaryota; kingdom Metazoa; phylum Rotifera; class Eurotatoria; order Philodinida; family Philodinidae; genus Rotaria; species Rotaria sp. Silwood1. The sequence goes on along the minus strand of CAJNOP010000094.1, from coordinate 147,295 downwards.
CTGGAGCGGCTTTCTCATTAGTTTTGTATATCATTATTAACATCTCAACTATTAAAGATTTAATTGCTTCTAAATATGACTGATGTTTCTAGACTTATAATTTTCTTACTTTATGAGTTAGTTGGGTCAATTTAAAGAGCTCGTTTTATTGTACTTTTGCGTTGCCAAGATACTATACAAAAAGACATAAAGCCTTCTTAATCATCGTTTATATGTAGGAGAATAAATACTCACATCAGTTCATTGAGTACTAACAAGTTATAGAATGATATAGTTCTCTTTTTCAATAAATGAGTTATTGAAATTTCAATAGAACTGAAGAAATCGGAAATTAGATGCATTGCTATGTTATTCAGGAAGGAAAATACTGAAGATGAAAAACATGAATTTGATTATGATACGTGATTTTTACCATTAGATAGAATTAAAGTGTTTACATCAGTTCACATGTACTCAAAGAATCAACTGGCCGCATTAAATAAGACAGCATTACAAACTTTGGTTTTTATTGTTCAATCTCATAAAATAATTGACTCAAATTATACATAGATAGTTCACGAATACTTCATGTCATTTTTAATGTTATGGGTAACTATTTCTATTAAAAATTATTCAAGAAAAAATACACTCAGATACCTTGTAACGTAGTTGAAAGATCTGTGACTAAAACAAAAAATTTTTCTTGCCATCAAAATAAAGCAAAAGAGAAATTAATTTATTTAACAGGAGAAAATCCTATAAAATTACTAAACTTTATTAATCATCAATTTATGGAAATAGTGTTCATTCAGAAAAAAATCTATTGGATTGTATAATTAAATAAAAGAACAAGCTGTTTAAATACTTTCTATTAACCTATTATTCGATCATGATGGATAAGAGCTTCTAAACTTATATGATCATTGATATTAGTGAATGCTCATCACTCAACAAGTTTAGGCTTCTGTTACTAAATGACTCGTGAGATATAAACAGTTCATTTCTTTTAGTATGTCATAGTCAAAATTCCTGATCAAGAAAGAGATAAAGGCATTTTCTTGTTATCAAAATATAACTGTGATTCGCCTCTATTTACAATAGGAAATTGAAGTGTTAGCTCTTAATAATTTCTAAAATTCAGCTATTTAATGATCGAACGTCACCTCTGAAGTTTGAGGCCTTCCTTCAAATATCAACTGTCAAGGATCATTTTCATTTCAAAACTGCACCAGATATCCTAAAATGTCTTTCGATTATGTACAGAAAATATGAATGTTAACTGTTATATAACTCGAGTAAGTCACAACATTCGCGATTGAAATACACACAAGGAGATAAGGATGAGACATCAAAGGTCATGCTTTTTACCATAACTTCTATGGTAGATATTCGTCGTACTTATCAAAAACATTTAATAAATATAATGTAGAAAAAAAAACATCAATAGGTTGAGTATTATTAAGAAGACTGCACATTCGCCTTAACTCTCAGGTCATTTCATTTATTCTATAAATATTTTTCTCATAAACATACAGACAAAATAGATAACATATTTGAAATCATTCGATAAAACTACATTGTTACATCTCGATACCTTTCTTGCATTCGTGAGTTATTCAAAAATTAAGAAACTCTACAAAACCATACTGAGTTCTGTGCTCTGGTACTTAAAAAGATTCATTAATAAGCCACAAAACTTTATTTCGAATCTAAAATGAACAAAATTTTCCAAATTTAAACAGTTCTTTCAGCCCATGCAACTAGATTCTGTATTTCTACTTTATAATTTAAAATGTATAGTAATACCTTTTTTTCAATCGATTGAATAAATCATTGATCAAAAGTTTTATACACAAAACTTCTCATGTCATTGACAGACCCAATCATGAAGCTTTTGTTTCTTTCAATAAAATGCATTTGATTATTTCTTAAAAATTTCTTATTTTTTAGTAAGTAGTGGTTCAGTTGCAGTTCATCCAGATTCATCAGTTCAATTATTAGCTGAAGAAGCAACACTTATTGAGAATCTTGATTCTAAAGTAAGACAAAAAAGATTTTCTTTAAAAAATAGATAAAATTGTTTTTCTATTTAATTTAGGCTGCACACGATGCTCTATCTGAAGCCCAACGTCGATTAGGTACAGCCAAAGATGACAAGCAAAAAGCCGAAGCACAAATTGAAATTGATTGTGCTGAAGCTGCTATTAAAGCTGCATCTGGCGTCTTTCAATAAATTTTATAGCAAAACAATACGAAAAAAAACAGAACACAAACAGTGTGTAGTTTATTAAGATCATTTAGCTATTTGTCCATTTTTCTTTTTTCTTTTCTTTGTTTGCTATTAAATACACAACATTCATTCATTGAACCCAAATAGATAAATCTCTATCTCTTGTGTTGTTCTTTTTTTTTCAGATGGCTCTTTCTCGCTTAAATCGTATCATAGCCGTTATTGTTCTGATAGTTGCTATTATTTATGGATGGAAATGTTTATTTGAAAGTCGACGTCCACCATGTTATACAATTGATGTCAAATATTTTGGTTTAAACATTCCAACATCAACTGATACAGAAGATGTTTCAATAAAACCATTTAAAATTCCATTTGATCGATCACAAATTGATGATATGGTTAATCGTGCACGTAAAACACGACTCTATGAACCACAAATATTAATTGATAATAAACATGTTAATAAATCTACATATGGTTTTAATCGTCAAACAGTGGAAATGATTCGAGATTATTTAATTAATACATATGATTGGAAAAAAACGGTACAAGAATTAAATACATTTGATAATTATAAAACAAATATTGCTGTAAGATATTTTTTTTGTTTTCGTTTTTTTTCTGAAGTAATCGACGAGTAACATTAAGGGTCATTTTTTTGCCTAAAATATGTTCGAAACATAGCTATACAAGGGTAACAAAGTTGATGTTAGCTATTAAATCTGAGTTACTTATTTTCATGAAATTACTTTGAGATTCCTAATCCGGCAAGAAATTTCGAGAAAAAGTTTGTTTTCAGAACTAGCTAGAAGTATTACGTCGACTACACTGATCACGAATATCACTATTACGACTTAAGATCCGTTACTCATTGAGACTAATCGCTCAGAGGTCTTCTATATATGTAAACTTCAAAGCTCTACCTGAGCACGAATGAATCAAAGTTATCAGAAACACTTAACTGTTTTTAATGTTGAAACAGATAGAATCAACTTGATATAAGCAAAAGCGCTTCTCGTTCAATAACTCCTGCCTCACTATATACTTTTGAAATTAAGTAGCACGGTACTGGTTAGATGTAGTTGTTCATGCTCTATCTGAAAATGCTTTTGCATTGATACTTAAAGGTTGATATCACACCAAAAATTGTGATAGTACGAGCAAAAATATCTTTTTGTTCTTATTATTCATGAACATTTTGATCTTTCTAATCGATGATCATCTACAAAAATTTTTCTGCTCATTTGTGTTGCAAAACATGCATAGACACTTATCATAGGGTACAAAAAGTTTTTGTCATAATGAGCACTTCGTTCTTAAGGTATTAGACAGACAGCAAACGTATAAGTTTCATACGGAAGCCAGAAAACTCACTTGTATTAAATATCTTATAATGCTGGAAGAATACTTTTATTTAGATTGAAACGTTTGTAGATTATAAACACCATGATATGCCTTCATTGATAGAATTAAAGATTCTAATTCGAGCATTCGATTTTTCTTGAGAGATTGTAGCATAAATCAAAAAGCGCAATGATTTGGTGATAAATCGAGAAGACAAACCAATGGAGATCAATCCTTTTGGAGTTCTTTAACTTATACTAAACATTAATGAATAGGACAAGTTTTATCTCAAAACTAATTTACCACCTGCAAGGATTCGCTGACAAATATTATATATTTTACACATATGAAATCAGTTTACTCTTTCTTACGGCAAATTACACTAATATTGGCGCTTCAGCTAGATGAAGAAAAGCATTTTTCTGCGCTATATATTAAAGAAAACTATCTACACATGTTTTCAACACAAATGAGAATAAAAAGTCTTGAGTGAAATTTATCAGAAAGGCGACAATGTCAATGAATAATAAGGATAATGAAATGTTTTTCCTTAACGTCTAGCTAACACAGTCTCACTTAATTTCAAAAGTATGTAGTACGCCAGGAAGTCTTGAAGAAGAAGCGCTTCTGCTCATTCTACCTGTATTTCATTATTAAAAACAGTTGAGTATTTCTGATATTCTTGATTCATCCAGGATCTAGTAGAACTTTGAAGTTCATACATAAAAGATCTCTGAGAGATTAGCTTTGATGAGAGAGAGAGAGATCTAAAGTTCAGATATAGGTAAAGCCACTTCGCATTTCAGCATTATATTTCTGAGACTTGTAGCAGTGATTTTTGTGATCAATGTAATCGACTTGATATTTCTAGCTGATTTTGAAAAAAAAAACATTTTTCGAGATCCGTTGACGAGCTGAAAGTTGCAAAATTCTTTTCAAGGAAAAATAACTGACTTAAGGTTGTAGAGCTAACATCGACCGTGCTATTCTAATAGAATTATTTCTTGGAAGTATTTTAGGCTGAAAAATGTCGTTAACATCCCTCTTCTTTTTATTATTAAATTTTTTTTTCAAAGGGTTTGAATATTCATTTTGTTCGTGTAACACAAAACTCTCGAAGCAATGAAAAAAAAGAAGCTATTTTATTTTTACATGGTTGGCCAGGTTCATTTTTTGAATATCTTGATGTTGTTCGTCTTCTCAACTCATCATCAAATGCAAATTATGATCTTATTATTCCATCATTACCTGGTTATGGTTATTCAGATGCACCTTTACGTCCGGGTATGAATCCAACACAAATAGCTCGTATTATGCAAAATCTAATGCAACGTCTTGGTCATAGTTCATATGTTGTATGTGGTGGTGATTGGGGAGCTGCTATTGGTACAAATATGGCACAATTATATCCTGGTCATGTTCGTGGACTTTATATAACAGTGCTTCTGCCATCTTTCACATGGAAACATTATATACAATTAGCTCTTGCTCATTATATAAGTCCATCAATATTACTTGATTATGATGAACAAGAATTTTTAATTAAGCGTTTTAATCCATTTGATTATACTACATATTTATGGTAAATTAAAAAATTCGAATAGTTAGATCAAAAAGAAAAATTAATTTTCCTTTTTATTTGAAATAGGCAAGAAGGTGGTTATTTTCATTTACAAGCAACAAAACCAGATACAATTGGCTATGCACTTAATGATTCACCAATAGGCTTAGGTTCATTTTTATTTGTTAAATTTTATTTTTCATATATGAGTTTTCTTTTTTTAGCTGCTTATATATTGGAAAAATGGTCTCGTTGGAGTAACAATCCAACTGATATTGATCAATCGATTAATTCCGGTTTGGATCGTTTTACACTTGATCAACTTCTTTCAAATGTTGTATTATACTGGACAACAGAAACAATAACATCATCAATGCGTCTTTATTTTGAATCTTTATCGCAGTTATCATCTGGTCATGATGATAAAATTCTTAATGGTCCATTAGCTGCTTCAGTTCCTGTTGCTATTATTAATTATCGTAACGAACTATGGTATGTGCCACGTACAATAGCACGATTTAAATATCCAAATATTAAATTATGGTTATATCATAAAACTGGTGGACATTTTGCTTCGATAGAAAAACCACGAGAATATGTTCGTGATATTGAAAAATTTCTATTACAAATTTGAAAATTGTCAAAAGTTTATACATAATGTAACTATATTTCTTGTCATTTATGTTCTAAATATATATCTAGATTGATAGGTGATAGCTTAGATCTTTTTGTTTCTTTACTATTACTGCAATTGTCAGTTTTTTTCCTTGTATTTTGTACTACGACTGATGGTTTGTATGTAAAACTTTATTTGTAATCCAGCATTATTATGAACAAACAGAAAAAAATATATATTCTACAAATAATTTTGTAACGAAAACAATATCTCTATTTTTTGTAGATATATATGTATACATATAAGAGAGAAAATCAAACTATTTGATAATGCTGATTCAAATCGATTGAATATTTCGTTCAAAATGGCGACAGGATTTATGAGCTTATGTGACCAAATTTTAGCAGCATCATCTTCTCAAACATATTATGATGGATCGAAAAAACCGCTCAGTACCTTGCTCAATGAAATGACATCTTATGTCACTACTGCTGGAACAATAGAAAAAGCAGATGATTCAATTATTTACGGGTATATATATTTAACAAAAATAAAAACAAACTTTGTTTGTTTTTTAATTGCTTTTTTTCTTTTCAGGCTTCAAATACTTCTGTTGTGTGATGTAGAACGAGTTCGAGCTGCATCACTTCGTGCTCTTCGTTATTCAATCCATCGGGCAACTATTTTTGATAAATTTCTTGAATGTCGTCTTGATTATCTTGTTTGTCGGTAAGTTATTTTAATGGATGTTGCGATAGCCTTTTGGACAAAATGTTTTTTCATTTGCTGATCAATCACAAGAGCCAACAGAAAATTTATACCATGAAGTTTGAACCAGAATTTTGGTGTGCTTTTCAATATATGATCGTAATTATGAGTGAATCTTTGAAAGGTTAGAGAATAAAGTTTGCACGAAAACAATTAAACTAACAAATGTAGAAACAACAAATCTAATCGTACTCCGTTTGAAATCGATTGCATGCTATTCTTTTCGACATTTTCTTATTATCATCATAAAGATGCCGAATTTGGCTTACGAAGGAATTTTTCTAGGTGCTAAAAAACCTCTTTACCCGAAATTTTTTTCACAACTAGGTGATGTATAAACTAAAAAGAGTCTAAGAGAGTATGAGGCCAAATTACAATTTGGCTGAGATACTGATATTTGGAAAGAACACAAAATTCTAGTTTTTATCTAATGTTTTCAAATTTTCTTCTAGTTTTCGTTATCGATCAACAAATGAAGAAATACATTGTACAGAAACTTTTGCACTACTTGTTATTCATGTTCAATAATTGTTTCATTATTTTGTGTTTAGATCTCTTACGATTGATTTACGAAATGCTCGTGAACGTTTAGAAGCATATAAACTTATTCGTCGTTTATTTCTTTTATATCCACAACGTATACCTCATTCATTTGTCTATGTTCTTGATGCTATTGTTGCATCAAGTTATCCCACATCAATACCTCGAACTGCAAATTCAACACCTATAATACGAACTGATCAAATGGTTAAATGTTGTTTAGAATTATTATGTGAAATAGGTAAAAAAAATATTTACTTTTATTTGAAAGCAAAACATGTTTTTTCTTTTTTTTTTATTGTAATAAAATTAGCACTCCAAAATCCACATATATTACAAGAATGTAATGCAATAAATACAATGTTAAAATTTATTGTTGATGTTGAACAAGATGAACTTCGTCAAAGTGTACTTTATGCATTATTACATGCTGTTGATCGTTTTACAATCAATGATAATAGTGAGCCAACAATAATTGATTCAGTTGATTCAAATGGTCCAGCTTTAGTACTTGTGGATGAAGGAATGCGTGACCGACATGAATTAATTGGAAATATGTTTAGTGTATGTTAATTTCTTTTTTTTTTTTTCATAAATAATTCATTTTTAACTGTTATTTTTTCTTTATTTAGCAATTATTAGCAATCTTTTCATTATGTGAAAAAGGAACATTGAAAACCGGTGATCGTCGCGCAATGTCACCAGCAGCGTAAGAAAATATTTAATAAAAACGACAAAACAAAGAAAGTTTATATGAATTATTTTATTATATAGATTTGATCATCTAATTGTTAAAGAACCAGATAAATTGAAAACACTTAAATCATGTGCATCAGCTATGGAAACAATTTTACATAGTTGGATCGGTAAGAATTAATTGATTGTGAATAGTATACATATATATTTGATCATATTTGATATAATATATAAGGTTTTACGGCATTTTGTCAAACAAGAAATTCATCTATACGTTTGCTTGTTAATTGTTTACTTGTACAATCTGAACCGATGAAAGTATGTTAAAAAGAAAACGATTTTATTTTGAATAATAATAATAATATTTATATATGTTTAGATGCTTATTCTTGATTTATTTTATGAATTACTCAATCTTGATGTGCCAGCTGTTTGTGATAGTTATGAAGCAGCACTTAGATCAATGTGTAAACATAGATTTCTACTTTCGTTTTATATTAACAATGAAATTTTTTCTCTACTTATATTCAATCTAAAGTTTTTTGTTTATAAATATGTCTTATATATAGATCCAACGTGGAATCTAACAACAGTTGAAGAAGGATATACATATGTAGCTTATGAAGGAGCTGCTAAACTACCTCGTTTATCATCTACAAGGTATATTAAAGTATTAATAAATATGAATACTTATTTGTTTTGACTATAGTCTTCTTTATTAAAATTTCTTAAGCGTATTCTAAGTGTTCTTTTATCATTTATTTATAGACCGGACTTGCTTGATAGTCATATGGCATTAATGCTGCTTACTCTTATTGATGCTGGCTTAATTGAGGTAATTTCTCAATGACAAATAAACATTTCCATTATTTTTTTTTTTCTCTAAAATTTAAAACTAATTTGATCATTATCTACTAGGCGGTTAGTGAATTAGCATCGAGTGATAACTCGATATTATCTATTCGTGCAACATTACTCTTGGCAAATTTCATTTGGCTGGTATGTAATATAATTTTAACTTAATATAAAAGAGAACATAAGCTTTAAAAATGTGCACTGCGCCTAAATAACGAGGCATGAGCAGTGCAAGAGACAACGATTATTGCAAATAGCAATGGAAATTGCTACCGCCTAAAGTATTTTTGACTGTCAACACGGCTACACTTAACTATAATGGAATAAATTTGTACCTCATATTTGTTGCTTTGGACTATGTCTCAACAAATAGTGCTTCGTTTCTGAACATTTACCTAAGAGGAACAACATAAAGTTGAAAATACTAGGAAATAATATTTAGTTACACATGAGATAGTCATACATATGTATCTATATATTTATAGGATGTTTTTTTTCCTTCTTAACTTATTTTATAGTTAAATTTACGTACATGTAAGTTGAACGTAAATTTAAATATTATTCTCATCATAATGAAATTCACCAAATTTCAAGTTAGATCAATTTATTATAAGGATCATTGTTAGTCTACACGGACTACAATTAAGCGATAAATATAAAGGCTATCATTTAAGTGGGCAGTAAAATAAATGAAATGGTCAGTAAAAGCATATATAAATGATCAGTAGAAATATTGAATTGTCAGTAGTATGACGGTCAGTACTTAATTAAAAAATGGTCAGTAATTAATCATAAAATGGTCAGTTTTCTATATACAAATATCAGTAAAAATTTCAACTTTGATCAGTAAAAGTGCAGATTTTATTAGTAGAAGAAATAGCTTTATTCATATAAAGATTAATTTATATAAGAAAAATAAATTAAAATAAATAGAAAAAAACCAATGCGTAAATAAGAAGAAATCCAAAACGTCAATATATGGAAATTCAAAGAATGAAAGCAAAAAAGAAAATGAAAATTCAATTATTATACTAGCAATATAGGTTTCGCCTTCACTAGTCTACCTCTGTTTTCTTTTCTCATTGATCGAAACGTTTTTTTTGCCAGTGGTTTACAATATTTCAAATGAACAGACACATCTACCATGTGTTTGCATATGCAGTTCTTCAAAAAAACATAAACAGTTGCATTTGATGTTTTCCAAGCTGAGCCATGTTTCATTTCCAAACACCAAATATTAAATGATTTTTGAATTGCATCAAAGTTGTCAATTTTTTTATTTATATATTTATTTAAATAGACTTATGTAATCGATTGTAAATGACTAGCTCAAATACAATATTATTCTGAAGCATCATTTGAAAGGCCTACTAAGTTTTTTGTTGATTTCGCCCATTGATAGGATAAAGTCTACAATTCTGAAGATATTGTTGATTCTGTAACAAATATTTTGCATTAATTGAAGAAGAGTTTCGTCCAGTTCACCAACTATCAACAATATTTGAAGCTATTGTCAAAAATCTCCATAAAACATGACATTCTCTAATTATTTCATCATTTTTGTTTCTTTTATTAATTGCCTCTAAGGCGCTGTTTGCACGGGTGAGGTGATAGTATAACACGTTTCGATGTTTATACTTACCATTTAAATTAATTTACTGACCTTTAAATATATTAACGAACCAGCTATTTTAATAACTTACCATTTAAATAATTTACTGATCATTCATTTTTTACTGACCATTCATTTATTCTGCTGATCATTTCATTTATTTTACTGACCATAAATTATATTCCCAAATATAAACTGAGACAATAAAAGAATGGGATTTCATCCTCTTCAGTTCAACAGCTGTCATGATTAAGGTACGACTACCTAGCAAACAAATAAGAGAAGAAGCGAAATAGTGGCACTCCAAGTTTTCTTCGATAACGTAGCCATCCATCAATGAATGAGTCATATCTGTCATTAGGACATTGCGATGCATATCTCTGATTAGCTTTGATTGATATCAATTCATTTTTTTGAAGACATCCTCTATTTGTTAATACGAACAGACAAATTTGCATTATATGGATCGTAATATGTCATTTGTTACTAATATAAAAGATATAAGTAGCTATGTTTTTATTGAATTCTAGTGTAATGAACATTTACCTGAAGAGCAAAGTTTTCTTTTATTACCTCTATTAATGGATGTTGCTATTGCTGATGATGATAGTATCAAACGAAGGTATTTAGTTTTGAAAATATTTCAAGTCTTTTTTAATAGTTTGCTATTAAATTTAAAGTTTTGCAAAAGAAGCTATGCTTAATATCAATGCATTCTTTGAATTTAAACAACGCACACGTCATATACATTCATTTCAATTAGCACAATTAACATATCATGCTCAACATTTAAATGATTATTTTACATTACCACCAAATGTTGGTGGAGAAACAAATCGTCGAATATCAACATCATCGTCCAATGATCCTGTAAGTATTTGGCTTAGAATAAGTAAAGAAAAAAAAATCTGGGGAATTAGACGAAGAGAAAATATTTCTCTTCGTAGATCATTTTATTCCTTTTTTTTTTATTCCGTATTATTTCATATTTATCTCTTGTGTGTTTGTGTGTATGAATTATCTAGACATCGCTCTTGAAATGGTCATTCTCAACACCATTTCGGACGTTAAATGTAAAGAAAAAAATCTTAGAGCAGAAACAAGTGTGGTTTGTTCTGTGGTTTTTGTTTGTGTGTGCGTGTGTCTGTGTTTATATACCAGTAGACTCTTTACATTAAAACTCTAAACGCTCTTAACATTAGATGTACAACTGTGCATGGTTGAATGTCCTTGCGTTTCTCGGTTTGTCGGTGTTTGTGCATGATACCATTAAACATACCTAAAATCATTTGCATTTTCTTTTTTTTTTTTTGTTTTTGTTTTTTTGTAGTTGGTTGCAGAAAAAATCGACGCTAGTATCCGTAATACAAATACATTACAAACAGATAATTACAAAAGATGGAGCTGGGATTTAATATTAGCTTTATTAAAAGTGAGAAAATTGTCACGAAAATTGAATGTGTGTACAAATAATCTTGTCTTTTTCGTTAAATAGGATTTTCCAAAACAAGCAAATCAAGTTCAAGGAGAACTCTATGAAATGTAAGTTGTCAGTTTTTTTTAACTGATCGTATCAAAAATTTAATAAATATTTTATATAGAGAATTAGGTTATTGTTTTATATCATTGACAAAGGAGATAAAGACAATTAGTAAAAGTTTATGCTCCTAAATCTTCATATTGCCGACTTATGAAGGAATCTCTTCAAATATCACCTTTCGATTTCAGTGACATTTTTGATCTACAGATACTACATAGTATTCTAATGAAAACGCTAATTCTTATTAGAACACTATGAAGTATCTATAAGCGAAGAATCACTGGAACTAGAAGATGATATCTGAGGACGTTTCCTCTTTAGCAAATGAATCGAAAAATGGTGCCACTATGTTGAAGAAAATATATAAGAAAGAGCAACAAAAAAGATCAATTCAAAAAGAAGTTTATTCATGCTAGTTCTAATCAGACGAGTAGAGACTTATATCTAGCAAAACTATATAATTGATCACTGCCAAAACGTAAAACTAACATTGCAGCATATTCAACTGTCAAACATCATTAGACTTCATATGACACTTACGAATAAGTCTTAGTGAAACTAGAAAAAGTTTAAAAGGATTTGAGTCTATAACCTACTCATAAAGCGTGATAACCGTTTGAATGAGATTTTTATTATGAACCAGACGTTTTCGCAAAAATCTAAAACGAAGAGTTTGACTTGAAAATTTTATTAAGATAATCATTACATAGATCTGAATCCTTTTAAACTTTTCTTGGTTTCACCGAGACCTATTGATAGTCATAAGATGAAATCAAACAACATCCGATACTTGAATATATTTTCTCATAATATCATATAGATTGTATCATTTGTGTACTATTAAATATTTACTTCCTTTGTTTGGATAAAGAATTTTTTATTTTAATTAAGAGGTTGATATTTGCAATGGTTTGATTTATTTAATTAATTTAGGTTTCTTGATAAGCTATGTGATTTTTTCAAACCGGAACTAACTGGTGGTTTTAATGATATTCTTTTAATTGATTCCCTATCTGACGTAACTTGTCGAACTTTATTAGCATTTTCTGATCTTCTTGTTTATCCAGCTCGATCATCATCAAATCATATTAAAGTAATTGATAATACATGCATTAATAAATTAACAAAAAAATGTATTTCATATATTCAAGGTTATTGCAAGTAATATTGCTCGAATACTTTTAACAAGCGTTAGTAATGCATTACAACAAGTAATATTTATTTTTTAATAAGACTTCATTTAGAAGTTTTTGATTTTTTTATTTATATATATAGTCAATTGTTGCAATGAGAGATTGTCATGGACGAGCTGTAATAACAGAACATGATTTATTGTTAAAAAATAGTGTTTATTATTATTTATTTCTTGGACGTTTAAGTAAATCATCTGTTGGTACACAAGCATTAATTGATAGTGATATATTTATTCGGTATATAAATTATTTTTCTTGCATTGACAATTTAATAAATATAAATATTTGTTTCAATTATTTATAGGCTTTCGGAAATGTTGAAAATGGATGATGAATTTGCTACATCAGCTATTGTTGCATTATCTTCATTTAATTATTATTATGAAAGTCCATGTCGAACTTATTTAATGCAAGCACTCAAATCACCTTGCATGGTAATTATCAGTTCTTTATTGAAAGAATTAAATAAAACTAAATGTTTTTATTCTTGATCTTTGCTAATTATTCAACCATATAGTGTTTTATCCAATGTGAGAACTAGAGTCCATAGAGTTGGAAGTTTTCGAATCCGAATCTGACAAGGTCTTGTGATGTCTGAAATGGCGTCACACTTCTAAATTTCGCTCTTATCTTACGATGTGTTATATGTCTGTGCTTGTAAATAGTTGTCTTTGCCCTTGCGGAATGTCAAATATGAATAAAATACTGAAAACATGATAGTTTAGGAGCTATGTAATATTTTATCAATTTTATGTTTTTGTAGTGATCGTTTGCAGTTCGAAACTCTATTGAATGAACTTCATTCAAGAAGATATTATATCTGAAGTTTTAAGATGTTCTAAAAAGTATTATAAGAATGATGAATTAGACTAAAATGTATAGTTTATTTTAATTCTAATTTGTGATAGAACATCTTGATAAGTATCGTTTTTATTGAAGAAATACAGCTTTAATTAATTTATTTTTGCATTTTCTAAGACAAAATTCTATAGAATTGAAAGCACAAGTCAATGCGAAGAAGCCTATTGTAAAAAACTTCGTGAACAAAATTTGATTATGAAATAGATTTTAGTATTGAAATATTTAAAAATTATAATTTTTCTATCCTACATAATAAAGTTTCTTTTTTTCTATTCTATTTTTTTAGGCACTCCGTTTATACAGTACAAGTCTTCTTCGTGTAATTCTTCGTTCAAATCCAGTTGCATTTGGTAGTTGGGGTTTAAGTCTGCTTATTTCACAATTGCATGATAGTGATCAAACAGTTTTAATCGAAGCCGTTTCAGTTCTTGATGAAGCTCTTGAAGATAGAGTAATTAATTTTTTCAATTAATAAAATTTTAATTTTCTTTTATGAATTTTCTTAGAGATTAGTAAGCTTATTTTATAAACAATGGGAAAGTGTTACTTCAATAAAAAATAAAAATAGTTTTTTATCAAAAATTTTTCATTTGGCTTCTGCACGTATAAGTTCAATACCATTTCATCATGTTCCACATGATGATAAACATTTATTAATGCTACGTGAAGAACTTGCATATTGGGATTCAACATTTAATGCTGAATATGTTACGTTAATTGAAACAAAATTATTTTCAGCTTATTCAGGTGGTCCTTTATTAACTGATGATTATTTTGAAAGACGTAAATCAACATCATCAGCAAGTAAAACTAAAATGAAAAAGCCAACTACATATATTTCATCACATATATATAGACAATTATGTCTTCATTATGACGGATTTTGTTTATTACGTTCAGAATCTCGTTTAGAAAAATATGCAATAGAATTACGACAACATCGTACTAATTGTGTTAGTCTAAATGAAGCACGTATTATTAAAGAAGCACTTTGGGCATTAGCTCATACAGCTAGTACGGAATATGGTTATAGTTGGTTTATGGAAAAAGATTTATTACCAGATTTTTTAAGATTTGCTGAAGAATGTCAAAATTTATCTGTTCGAGGGTAAATAAAATGTTGTGTAAAAATAATATTTTTACCTTATGAGAGTCTTTATTTTCGGTAATCAGTAACTTATATTAATTATAATACAACTGACTCCTACGGAAAAATTTGCTAAAATCTAAAGTCCTCATAAGAAACGTTTCTGCCTAATAGGACATGTTATATAGTCTTGTGCGTATAAATTATTTTTTCTTCTTTTCCTTGTTCTCCCACTGATATAGTATTGAATTTTTTGGACTTTCGATTGAAAGTTACTCGATCCATTATCGAATCTATTGGAAATCAGAAGAATGAAAAAAAAAAGGAAGGCTATCTGTAGAAAATCTATTGAGGCTCGCTGCATATTACTTTAGATTGCTCATTCAAGGTTATTTAGTTAAAGGCATATCCAAGAAAAGAAACACGTGAAGATGCAATGTCTCCAATAATACAACAACAGAACCAAAAATAAAAGCTTAAGCAAAAGATGAGTTTGTTCAATGTAATGTTGATTCGTGTGTTATACCTTGTTTTGAATTGTACTACATTTTGAAAAACTTACAAAGATTCCTATTAAAAATACATTTTTCTAAACTGGAAATATAGATTAATTTATGGTCAAGTATACAGCAAAATGGCATGTTTTATTTTCTTTCGAAAAAACTCTGCAGTCAAAGGTTTAAAGAAAGTAGTTTATTGCGAAAGTTTTAAGTCGCTTGATTTGCTTCTATCCTAGAAAAAAAAACATCAAATCTGCCACTTTATACGAATCATGTAAAAGACACACTATTACCATAGTTGTATCTTAGGATAGAAATAGTGATAAAATCTGAAACATTCACAAAAAATTACTCTTGTTAAGAATTATCTTCATGCTAAGTTTCAGGTCGAAATTTGAAAACCATTTTGTCTAGTGTTCCTGAGGAAGATCACAGCATTCATTTAAAAAAATACTGAAAGTGCAGTATCTTTGTAGTCATAAACTAACGACATGAATTCTTGTCAGGGTTCTCGTAGCTCATGTGGACCTACATAATACATATAGTCTCGACTCACAAGGGATTTATCAATTAGAAAATTTCTCTTTTAAATAGTTTTATTATTATTATCGATCAGTCGTCTAAATAAGCTTCGATGAAATTCAAGTTTTTATCACCCTTGATCGGCGCAAATTTGAGAATAAAACAACATTTTCCTAAATGTATTACATTCACGTGCCAAAATGGAAGTATCGATTAGATTTATAATTGTAGCATATGTTTAGATAAATAATCAATTATAAAGACTAGAGTAGAATTAAATTTAAATGTAAACACTCATTGAAAGTGATAATTAGTAAAAATTCAATTGAAAACATTCCCTCATTAGTTTTGTTTGAACAAATTCTAATCGATCGACACAAATACATAAAACATATGTATTGTGAATGATCTAAAATAACTAGTCAACAATTAAATTTATTTTTCTTATTTTAGTACGGCATTCTATGCACTTAGTTTAATAGCGCAAACTCCAGATGGTGCCATTTCTTTGAAAGACTACGGTTGGGAAACATATCGTGTTCGATCTCATTCAGTTTCACCATCGGCAGCATATACTGATACATGTCAAAATGCTGAAAGACGTATTTCAAAAGGTGCTACAACGCCATCACCACGTAAGAGTATTTCATTACAAGTAACTCCACCAGGACCTTCAACAACTAATAATTTATCAGATAATAAAACGAAAATTGGAACAAATGAACCAGTACCAGCCGATGTCGTACCTATAACTCGTTACAATCCTCGTCTTGAGACAAGTTTATCTGATGTAAAATCTAAAAGATCATTAACTATGCCTTCAACAATTTTATTAAACTCAAATGAAAAAACAGATGTGCTACATGGTAAAAAGAAATGTTTTTGTTTTTCTAAGTTTAAAATCAATGTTTTTTTTTTTCTTTATATGACTTTAGTTATTATACCTGAAGAAAGTGCTCCAGCAACACCAACCAGTAATATAGCAATGGTATCATTTTCTGATTGTCTTGAACCTGGTGGTCCTCCATTATTTGTTAGTGTACCTATACGTCGTTGTTCAAGTATATCAAAAGAATTAACAAATACAACATGTCGTGATTCAGGTATAGCTAGCGGAGCGACAGGATCATTTTCAGATGTTGATTATTCTCGTTCACCATCTTATCAAACATATCCATCACATGGTCAATCTCAATCAGCAGCTGAACAATCAGCAACAGATAGTTTACCATTAGAACGTTTTCGTCCACGATCAAAATCTGCACATCAATCAAATGCATTACGACGATCGAAACAATTACAAAAAGTTCCTGAAGTTATTCAAGCATTACGTGCGCCAACAGCTGGTCTTGGTGGTGCATCAGAACCATCAGCAACGGATGAATTATATCGTTCACGTTTATTACGTTGTAATTTTCTTTTAAAACCAGATGCAGCTGGTTATGAATATGCAAGACGTGTACAAAAACTAAGTCATGCTACATATTCTCATTTAGTTAATACGAATTATACTGATTATTATACAGAAGATATATTATTAAAAGAAAAAAAAGATGAATTCTTATTACCATTTCATAGATTTACTTCAAAATTTTATAAAAAAATTTATGAATCACATGGTTTACGTGATCAACAAATTGATAGATTTCTATCAGATGATGGGTGAAATTTCAGATTAGAATTATGTTTTTTTTTTTAATAAGCAACTTTTTCTTTTTAGAAAATATTCTACGGATCAACGGGATATAGATGATGCTGATGAAGATGGAAATACTATTTATCGTGGTTTAGCTGTACCTGTTGATATTCGTCAAGTTGTAGAAGTAAAAAACAAAATAATTATATATATACTACTTAGGACATACCAAAAGTAGTGACAAATGTAATGTAGTTTCTTATTGAAAAACGCTTAAACAAACTTTCTTTCTATTCGGTCTCACGTCAGTAATAACAAGAGAAACTATTGAGACTTATTTTTTTTTTATTAGATTTATTGAATCGTTTTAAAGTTCAAAGATTTTTTTTTTCTATACTCTCTATTATAGTAGGATGAGGTGTTTTATAAGATCAATCTAAATACATCCTAATATCAATTAATTTGTCATCGAATTAATTTTGTTCCGATGGATTTCTTCTTAAAACATTATTGTATTAAAAAGATTGTCAAAAAATTTCTTCGCATGAAATCAGTCTTTTTCAACCACTTTACTGCTGACAGTTCTATCTGAAAATGCATATATATGTTCATTGATATTTCTCTGCAACTAACTCTCTATCATGAATTGATCCTACAGTGAATACTTTGTAAATCTAGCAGGATAAATTTATATTGATAATCAGTACTCTAAAATTTTTATAACTAACTGACAATATCGAATGGTTAAGTGGTTAGAGCCATAGCTTCTTAGTTCATTTCTTCTTTTATTTCTCAGGACTTTCTTTCGATAAATATATTATAATAAGATCCTTATTACAATTTCTGTTAAAAGTCTTGTCTCATAATACTACATACGTATATCCAAACAGATCTTTTCCAAATATATTATCGCTTCAACAAGTTATTAATCCTAATAAACTTCGAAAAAATGAATTCTGCCAACTGTTGGTTTAATAAAAAAATTACAATACATCTATCACTACTTTAGGTATTCTGTAAGTAGAATTTTAAAAATTAAATTGTATTTCATAGATTTCTGATGGTTATAATTTAAATTATGAAACATGGTCGGATCTTGTTCGTTCTCGTTCACGTGGAAATACAAATGCTGATCAAGCACGAACACGTAGTGCTACTGGAGCATCAACGGGTTCTGGAGGTTACTATTGAATACAATTATTATTATTTATTATTTTCTTTCAATAGAATTTACGGCAATACCACCTGCAATTATATCACAAGATCAAACAATGTCAACAACAATAATTGTTCCAACAAATTCAATATTATCAACATTATCATTAAATATTTGTATGATGTGTACTAATAATACAACAAATCTTACACCACATGAACATTCCCATGTAACTATGCAAGCAGATTTTGCTGATGTTAAATCATTAGCTAGTCGTCTTATTGCTGCTATTCATACTGATGAAGTTGAAAAAAAACTTTTAAGGTTAGTTATTTCTTTTTTTTTTTTTTGTTTCGGTAAAATAAAATAAAAATTTGATATTTTAGTTGGAAAGAAAGTCGTCCACAAATATTTGATAATATTTGTTTATATTCTGAAGTATGTTATATATTATCATTGAGTAGTGTACGTGTAGCTGCTCAACGTTTTCTTCATGATTTATTTTCTGATTGTCAATTTCAAAAAGTAAGTTTATAATGATAATAATAATAATAATAAATAAAAACAAATAAAAAAATTATTTTAATATTTTTTTAGCTTCGTAAACGTCGTCGTCAAGTCGATAGTTTAACTGAAGAAGATGATGACAGCGTCGATACAAGTACAAGTTCATAGAGAGCAATTATCAAAAAAAAACTATTTAAATATAGTCTTCCTTTTAATTCCTTCTTGTTTATATAATGTCAAATATTCTTTGGTTCTTCTTTCTTTGCTTGACCGGTGATAATGACCCATCACCATTATATATATATAACTACATATATATATATATTCAATAAAGAACAGTGAGATTTATTTATTGATTAACTCGAAAAACAAATAGTGTGAGAATTATATTTTTTTCTTTTTTTGTCTTTGATATATTTGTCTTACATGTTCGAATCGAGTTTTTTCTTTTGTTTGTGTTTGTGTATATTATCAACATTGATTCCACTTTATTTTTCTTTACACATCTTTTGCAATACCCTGTTCCCTATTTGCTTGTTAGTGAACTTGGCAGTAAAAACAAAAAGAAATTAAATGGAAATTAAGAAAAATTCAAAACGTTATTGAGAAATATGTCTTAAAACAAAAAGACATAACACTATTTATTATTTTTTAATTAAAATAAAAATAAAAATATTGGTTTGGTCGTTACAATTCAAGGATTGACTTAAGAACAGATTTACAAAATTAATTATATTTTCTAGATTACACAATAGAGATGCGTACCATGTCTAAAAAATGAGACGGAGGCGGCGAGGATGTACATGTGGATCGCCTAAAGTCTTCTTGATAGGCAGTGCAGTCGCACCTAACAGTAGCTGAAATTTTTTTTTGCCCTATAAGGTTTCTTATGAATAGTGCTTTATTTCCAAACACCTATCCAAGAACAACAACAGCATAAACTTGAGAACATCACGAAATAGTATTTAAATAGGCAAGATGTAGCTAAATATGCATTATTATAGAGTGTTCATTTCCCGTTTGAACTATTTTTAATAGGAAAATTTGCGCATATTTTAAGTTTAACATGAATTGAAATATTATGTTCGTCACAAGCAAATTAACTAAGTTATTAAGATTGTTTTTTTTTATCAAGATAAGTTTGAAACAATATTGATGACGTTTTAATTTATAAATTTACCAAATGAATATAAAATGGGGTGATAGACAAACGGTAACATACATCCTAAAGTGGGACAGCTGTGTTATTAAGGCACTGATTCGCGGACTAATGAGAAGAGAGGCGGAGCGAAGCAGTTACTCAGTCATCACGCTAAAAAATTTCTCGGGTGGCACAGTCGCCCACAAATGTACGGGTGGTGCGCATCTCTGTCACACAAAAATGAATCAGAACCGACAGCAGGCCGAACTAAGCTAATTGATATTTCTGATTTTATGAATACATGTAATTCTATAACTCTGCATTAATGTTATCATTCTAGTTTCAGTTGTTCACTTGACTTATTTCGACACGGATAAACTAATAAAAAGTTCTTACACGAAATAGTTAATTAAAATAAACACAGAGACAATCATCATACATATGATTCAGAGATGAAAGATTTGAATTAACGTAATGTTTTTGATTATATCAGTACTATTTCCAATAATCAAAAGAAAGAATCATGATGAGAACAACAACATATGATCGAGCATATTATGAAGGATTATTTAAAGAATATGTGACACATATAAGAACAGGCAAGAACATTTACATTTGACAAATAACTTTCGTAACAGCGTGAAGGAAAAATTTACGGTCTAATTGTTTTGGCTTTTAAAGCAAATGCTTCTATCAGTCAATGTACATACTATAGAAATAAATTGACGTTCAGTTCTATCATTTGTTGCTGTAATCGAATGAATTTATCGAAGTACTCTCGAATAATACGATAACCTATCAATATTTGATTTCAATAACGTAAGAATCAAGCCAACAACGTTGGCCTAGTCGGTAGTTTTGCTGTAAATATTGAAGAACAGAAGGCCGAATTTTGAATAGTAAAAAAAATTGTTATGGTTTGTTTGTCAGTAAATGTTATAGTTACTCAAATTTAAACATACTTTAATGAAATATATTCATTTGATTGCATGTAATTGAGTCAATACTAACACTTGATTATAAAAACTACTTAAATATGTTTGAATAAATATTGAAAACAGATCTTCAATATGTTTCTCTTTACAATAATGTATCATTTTATTATGAACAAATGATTTTTTTTTAATTAATCGCTTTTGAATATTAGCATATATATTGCATAGTTAGTTATCATAGGCTTATACTTAATTTCGCTGAAGTCATTATCGATTAATCATGTATATAACGTCATATTTTTATGATGAATTGATAAGTATAATATTATCAAAAATTGATCATTCTTAAACGTATGTTGTATTCACAAGTGGTGTATCAATAGTAGTGTTGAGTGTTGTCATTGATGTGATATTTAATATTTGACAAGGATAAATTTGTTCAACAATAGATTCTATTGACAAAAGAACAAAGATACTTTATGTTTTCTTTTTTTTGTTTTTATTTCCTTCAAACTTTTATTATACTTAAATTAAATCGAGATATTTTGTAGTGTGTATTATTTATATCCATTTGATCATGCGTCATCACAATAGAAATTCAATTATGTGAACTGAATGAACCATTAACATTATATTATGTATTAATTATCATAGTTTATTATATTTGTAATACTTATTAAATTAGTTTCGTTCGACTTGTTTGACAAGTAGTATATGAATTGAAAAAAAAAACATGTTTTACTTAAGTATTATTATATTTATTGAAAATATTTATTTTATTGAACATAAAACATTACGAGCATAGTAACAAAAGTTTTACTCAATTTAATCATAAAATTTATTATTCATTTTCGAATGAATGAACAACTAACTACTTTACTTCTAATTAATGAATATGCACGAGAAGATATTTTTTTAACAAAGCACATGTATAATAATAAAATGTATAAAAAATCGAATTGAAAAAGATGCTTTTTTTTTAAAAAAAAAACTCATTCATTATGTTGCTAGAAAGAAAGTTTTGAAAATTTAATGTGTTTCAAATGATCGAAATTTTCCAACAGATCGATTCTAAATATAAAAGAATAAATACAATCATTGCAAGAATAAGATAATCAGTCAATATTAGTTGTAAAAAAAAAATTGGTCGGTGATGTTCATCGTTCTTGTTGATAGAATGTCTGACTCAAGTTGTTTTTATTATCATATCTGTTAAATATATGAATAGGAGTTGATGCATATCTTGCAGATAGAAATGTATTAAATAAGCGTACGTTACCCTATTATCTTTAATGTCATGGCTGTTTACTAATAAAGAGTATCGAACTGTGGATATAACATATTCTTGGTTTGTCATATAATGAATTCTATTTCATTTTTTTGGTCGTATTATAACATAGGAAGTAGTATCTGACTTAATGCATTAGATGAATAGCATATAGCGTTTAACTCAATTATCTTTCGATGATATATTGTAAAAATTTCTCAAGTTCATTGTCTTATTATTTCATATAAACACAAGATGTTGTTTTTATGCTACACAAATACGTTCTGTACGAATTATTGAAATAAACAAAATAGTATCATTGATAAACTCTATGCTTGATTCGTACATCGATAAAACTTTTCTGTATAGTAGAAAATTTATTTTTGATGTGTTTGTTCAACGAATTAGTATGAAAAATATTTTATTTTCAGTTTTATAAAAACTCAACGACAACATTGATAGATATTCTATCGAAAGCATTCGTCAATCTTTGACAATTGTTTAAATTTGTTAAAAGAAAACAAAAAAAAACAATACATTAACGTCTGTTTCTAATACAGAACTTGAAACACAATAAATGCAAACCATCTTAGAATCAAATGACATATAACTAAAATAAACCAGATGTGAAATAATTGATGCATACAAAACATTATCTCTTAGTTTACTTAATCATGTTATTTATAGATAAAATTTTCCATACAAGTTATAATATTGATTTGCATATTCGCAATAATGAATATAAGTTTTCAGTTTGTAAAAAGAAAACGATGACGTTATCATACTTATCAAATAACAAAAGAAAAATTTATAAATGAAAAAGCTCTGATAATAATTAAAATAAATTCGCAATCGATGAAAGGATTAATCTAAGCGTTTCATAGTATTAATTACATATATATATATTCCATAAAGATAATAATGGAATTACAAAGTCATAATAATGAGACACATTATTAAGAATCATCACATGATATGAACCCACGAAATACGACAAAGATAATTTTCCAGCCCAAAAAAAAAGCATTATAATTCTTTCTTTGTTTCTTAAAATCTTAATGTATTTCACATGAATAAATCATTCTTTTAAAATATTTCATTTATTCAACGATAAAAAAATTTTTCTTTTTTTTTATTAGATATAATTTATATATAAATAAGTGAAAGATTCATTTCTTTTTCTCTTGGAAATATGAAACATAGACAGAAGTAAAATTAAATTAAATTAAATTATCATAAAAAGAAAAAAAAAAAAAATAATAATGAAAAATTATTACAATTCAGTTCTCTGTGAAAAAAGAAGCACCGTTTGAGACGTATTGGAATACGATGATGGTGCACCTGAATGTCTATTATTATGATTATTTGTACCTATCGTTGTTGTTTCTAATGATGATGATGTATTGTTTGCATCATGAATCAATGATATACGATGTGTAGCAATAGCTTCAACAAGTGTTGGTGTTATTGTAGGAACAGGTGCTTGTAATGTAAAAGGAAAGTCTGTTTGAAGCTAAAAATAAAAATCAAAAGATAGCTTTATCTTTACAAAAAAGAATTCATTTTACTGATGTTGTACGTTGTTCACTATTTGAACTTTGTTGTAATGTTGATCTTAAGACAGGTTGTTGTTCATTTTTAACTAAGTAGTCATCAAATGCTTCATTAGTTTCACCTATTAAAATTAATAACAATAAACGATCCTACAATGTTTTTTCTGTTTTCTTCGATCAATTTTTTTACTTACCTTCATTTGATGATTGCAAACGATTAAATGGATTGATAAATACTGGAGTAGATGGTGTACTCTAAATATATATATATGTATATAGAAATTCATATATCAATAAGTGACAAATGATTAGTCCTTTTTTTTTTTTTATAGTTTCTTACCAAACGATTATAGACAATCGTTTCTGTACGTGGTTGTGAAAATTGTCGATGAGAAAGACGTGCTTTTTTTTCTGGATATCTAAAAGAAAATATTTAAAATTAATAAATAAGAAAAATACTCATATCAATCATACTCTGGTTGAATAGAAGTTGCTGAAAGATTGACAACAATTGCTTGTAATCGACTTGAATGATCTATTTAATTAAATGAAAATGATCGATTTATTAATAATATAAATAAATAATAAAGATATATTAATTTAGTTACCAATTTTTTTTAACCAAATTGTTGTATTTCGTCGTCGATAACATACAACTAATAAAATTAAAATACCAATAGCAGCTAATGTTGGAAGTGTAACAGCAAGAATAATTACTAATGGTTTATTACGACCATCAACTAAATTAGCTAAATCATCGGTTGATTGTTTAAGGTTTGTCTGCGTCGTTTTACTAGTTGATGAAGAAGCTTCAGTTGTTGTTGAACTCATTTTTATTTCATTTTTGATTGATCTGAAGAAATGAAAAAAAAAAGAAAGAAAGAAAGAAGATCTAAACCATCGAACAAATCGATTGATAGCTATACATAAGATGAATGAAGACTTGTTATATTTGACTCATCTTACGGTTTTTAATGATTGATAGATTAATCTATGTTTTTCTTTCTTTCGGTATGTATTTATGTGTTAATCGTCTCGTCATATATTGGCAATAGAAAAATGAAATACAGGACTAGAGACAGTTCAACAAATATCCAAAGGAGAAAAAACGGAGAAGATGATGATGATTCGTAAAAAGCATCAAACGGATAGACATATGTAGCCGAGAGAGAGAGAGAGAGAGAGAGAGAGAGCGGAGATATGCGCGAGCAGCGATGGTAACAACAACATAAAGGAGAAAAAAAGAAACGCAAGAAAATGAAAAGATAGACTAAGAATGATTATATTCATTCTCGATGCACGCTGCTCGTCAATTTTGCCATTACTAAACGGCATGACACGAACAGACCATCAACCTTTCTTTGTTTTTTTTTTGACACTACCATAGATCGAACTACGAAGGCAATGATATAGGTGTGAAATACGAACAAAAAAAAACACTCTTTTTTTCAAATAAAATCACAATACTTTTTCTTTTCTTCTCATTCTATTTTTGTTTATGTGACACAGATAAAGGACATTTGATGATTGCATAGATCGAATTTTTTTTGTCGCTCAGTCATTTGGACATTTCTCATGTTTTCTATATGGCTTTTTATACATGCAAGTATTGGCTCTTTTTTTTTCTTTAAACCATTCTTTGCTGTTAGATTCGACACTTGTTTTGTTTCGATTTATATTAAGAAAATAACAAAAAATCCTTTCAAATGACTTCATTATAACTATTAATGAAGTAATAATTCGAACTCTATACTTATTTGTTTCTTTTTTTTTTCTTTCTCTTTTTCGTTAGACTTCGATGTTTCTCTTCTATTTTCTATACCTTGATCGAATCGTAATGT
This sequence comes from Rotaria sp. Silwood1, assembly GCA_905250075.1. Classification (NCBI taxonomy): domain Eukaryota; kingdom Metazoa; phylum Rotifera; class Eurotatoria; order Philodinida; family Philodinidae; genus Rotaria; species Rotaria sp. Silwood1. Next base: position 121,352 of record CAJNOP010000094.1, on the reverse strand, counting down.
ACCTCATTAAAATAAATTAAATAGGAACGAGACATATATTGTTACTGTCGATTATGAACACGATCAGCAATCACTTGAGGATTGGTTTTAGCCAATATTTTTCTTCCTACAGCTTTATAATCAATTGGACATTGATGTTCATTTGAATAACGACAATTTGAACAAAAATGTCCACCACATACACATGGATATTGTAAAATACCCATTATTTTTTTACAATTCGGGCATCGAATTTTTTTTGAAGTATACGCTTTTGTTAGCGGTTTTGATTGAGTTGATAGTGACAGATTTTCGACAGGCGATGAAATTGATACTGTTGGTTCGATGACAACATGTTCTTCTTTTATTTCAACAGAAATATCTTGTTGTTGTTGTTGTTCTTTTTCTTTCAATTCTTTCTTGTGTTGTATATAACATTGAGAACAAAACCCATCGTAAGAAGTATTTCCGAAGAAACCACAATTATTTTTGCATAGTTGAGGTATAATACTAGTAGTTAAATCTGTTGTTGATGTCATGTTCTTTCGTTTTTCTTTTTTTTTTTTTAAATAACAATTGATATTGACAAAAGTTTAATTGTGTTTAATAAATTGCCTATGCCAATATGAGAACAGTAGAACAATAAATAGGAATAAAATAGTAATAAGAAGAAGCGGAAATTAAGATAAAAGACATGATGAAAGTGAATTTTATGAAAAAAAAACGCGCGAAATATTATAATCTTACTATCTAAGAGACGCTTATTTTTTGACTAGGCAACATTTGTTGCAATCATTAGATGTTTAATTATACCATCGCTGTTTTTTATTCACTTGAAATTTTTTTTTTTTTTTTGAAGTAGAAAGATACGCAAACGCCTTTTTTTTCTTCTTTTCTCTGTTCTTTGCTACTGCTGCTGTTGTTCTCACCTGTTTTTAAAATGTACTACATCAATAAAGACTGCATATGCCTCTTTGTGACTTTTCTTATGAAAAATACAAAGAAAGAGAGAAAACAGAGGGAAAAAGAAAAAAAGGAAGAATATAGAATAATCTATAACGGTTGTTTCTTTTCTTTTTTATAATCTTAAGTACGATTGTCACTTTTTCACTTAATGCAAACAATATTAGACAGCTTTAGAATGACGATGCCGTCAAAAAAAAAAATCAGCGAAAGACCAAACAGAACCGACAAATGTAAGTTTATTTGACGAAGTTTTTCGACCTCGATTGCACTGGATGAAATTATTAAAAGATATTTAAACAAACACAAAAGAAACGGTCTGAAAAAATAAAAGACTTGAATAATGAATAAAATATAAATTGAAAAACGCATTTTCTATGATTGATACATAAAAAATACTTTTTTAGCTAATGATATCAAATGTGTTATTGTCAAAAGAATGGCATGATCATTAATAATTACTGAAAAGTAGGTAAATATATTTCTGTGTTACTGAAGAGAAATCAAATGACAAATATATAATGAAAAATTATTTTTTCTTTTTATAAATTACATTAACTAGTTGATGTCTAAGACTTTTTCTTGCCTATTTAAATATAGAACTGTTGCTGTCTTTTGTTTTTGATAAAAATGTTACATAGACAAAAAAAAAGAATCATGTCACAATCGATATTTCATTGTTTATTATGTTTAATAAAATAACCTTATAAGATACATTCACAGATAGAACAAGATCGGATTGCATGTCATGATAAACTTCTATAACATTTCGAAAACAGAAAAGAACACAAAATGCTATGTGAGTATATAACCCTAGTCAAACTTTTGATCCGAATAAAATTTTGACCTAAGTTTCAAGACTTTGTCTCTTCATTTTCATTAAACTAATTTTATTAGAATGATAGATTGACACTTTTCTTGTTCGTTTATTCATATATCAAGTTAAAAAAAATGTGACGACTACGAAGTCCATTGACTTAAATTAAGTGTTGATTAAAAGAAAAAAAAACACATAATCACTTCTTTGTCATTTGAGACCTGTTAAATGTTTAGTCTTTTTTATCTAAAAATTTATTTCAAGACTCATTAAAATATGAATTATTGTTTATTTGAGTAAATCGTGAATAAAAAGTAAAAATATTTTATTAAAAACTAAATCTTAATAATTATTATAGATAAAACTAAATTGAAAATCGATATAAATTTAAATGTTCTTCAGCTGATATAGCTAATATATTTGAACTAAGTAGATTTGCTCGATAAGGCGTTGAAGGATACTTAATATTGGTTTTAAATTTTCCATCTTTTGAAATATGATAAACATGTGAATTAGTTCCATCAACAGCAAGCCATTCATTATAATTAATTAGACAACAAGTAAATAAACGAATATCAGATCCAATACTCAAATGAAGTAACCAAATTGTATCAAATGTTTCTGTCGATTTTAATTCCATGCGTTTTTGATGTGTTTTTGAATCATTAATCATTAAAGCAAGCGTTTCATTGTTACACTTTATATCATTAATACCATCATCTTTTTCACATGTTAATGGAGGTTCCCATTGCTTAATTAATGTAAATGAAGGTAAAAGATTAAATTGAAATATTGATGAACCCCATTCACATGTTGATAGATAAAGAGATTGATTTGAACACGTACAAGAAAACCAAACTTGTTTAACAACATCAATTAATGAAGTAGAATATTCTAAAATTTCATTAATACAATAAATATCATTTGTTGTTATTATAATAAAACACTTCCATGTTTCCGACCAACACATATCACGAATCCAATCATGAGGCCAAACATTTTGTTTTACTATTTTACAATCTCGATCAATTAAACATAAATTTGGAGATTGATGCATTAATAAAAATTCTTTATTACTTGCTAAAGCTGATGAACTGGTAGTTGAATAATTAAATTTTGAATAATTTGATGAAAGATTTTCAAAATTAAATTCTTTTTCAATATGAACATAACTATCATCTATAGTTAATAATCGTGTATTAATTTTAATAGATAGCTGTTCAATATCATTTAAATCTTGTTCAATAGACTGAATTATTGTTTTTATTATATCATTATTTTCTGTATTCTTTTTATTTTCTTCATTAAGTTGATGTATATTTGTTTGTACATTTATTTTTTTTTCTTCATACGTACTTTTGATTTTCTTAATATAAATATCAAGTTCTTCGGACTTTCGTTGATAAATTTCATCGATTTGTTTATGACAATCATCACGCCACTGAGTAAGTTCTCTGAGTGTACCATTACATATGTCATTAATATTAATATCTTTGAGTCGTTTATTATATAAATTTACCATGTTGTCGTTTGAATCCAATTGTAAATTACTCATACTTTATTAGTTTAACGTTTTTTCTTCTTGACAAAATTTCTTGTCTAGAATAATAAGAAGAACGACTTTGTATGAGATTTTTCTTTTTTCATATATATTTAAAATAAAAAGTGTCACATGGTAAAAAGAAAAAGAAATGTTGTTATTATTGGTTTCTGTTGTTAACTAGAAAAGGAAACAGAATATGTAAGAACAAATATTCCCTGTTCTTTAACTATACATCACTTTTCGAAACATTATGCAAACTAAAGTCAACAGAAACAAAAAGAAAAGAAAAGAAACACGAAATTTTTTACCGATCTTTCATAAACTGTTGTAAAACATTGCAATGAAATTAGGGAAGATGCCGGCTGAATCGTTTCTTCTTCCAATGTTGGCAGTTATTAGGACTTCTACGGTGAAGCCGGTAAGCACATGAAGAACCTTTGTTGATGCAAGATACATTAACAATGTTAGCTTCTATAGCCATGAATTGATTTGAATAATAGAAAAAAACCGATCATGGCCGTAGGTTTCTAACGTGTTTGCCTTCCTTTATGGTAATGCTTGAAAGTGCATTTCCAGCGGTTATAGAAGTTTTAAACTTTGACGGTAGTGATAGTTAATAATATTAAAATCTCTTATTGTGTGTCAGCAATACCAATGGTAGAAAATACGTTTGCAAAATATTAGACAACAGCAATGTCAAAAAAAATGATTATGCGAATCGAAAATAATTTATATTCTATTATCGGTTTTTTGTGCACTAACAGCGTTTGAAGTGTTTGATAATCGTTTGTGTCAACAGCAACAGTGACTCAGCTGTCTGCCTTACACTTATAGCTATATCGCCGTTTGTATCAAAATTCAACAGAAAGCAAAAATCAATATAACAGTGAAGCTTTCATTCATATTTTAATTTTATTATTAAAACATTGTGTCAGAGAACAACGTATTGATATTCGTTTATTCAAGAGTTAAAACTAAAAATGTTTGATAGAAGATATTTTATTTCATTATTTGTTATACAAAAAAAAAAATATTTATCACCGACCGACCTCAAGTATAAAATAGGTTATTTTAATCGATTTTTTTGTCTAGATATAATCACAAGTATTTTATTTCATTGAATTAAATTTGTTTATATACAATGTAATTTCTACAAAACAAAGAAATCTTCTATCAACTGAGTCTGATGTTGTCCATTTAAACTTAAAATAAGAATGATATTCGAATGTATATTTTAGCAATTTATTGCTTTGAATTTGATGCACAAAAAAAGAAGAAAAGTAAAAAAAAGAAGCGACATAAAAAAAAATATTGAAAGAACAAAATGATTTGTGAAGCACGATTATATTACAACTAATGACCTTCATTTTAATCTTGCAATACATGATTATATTATATCTTCATATTATAATGTTTCAAATATTGTATTACATTCTAATACTGATGAATTGCCAACAAAAAGAGTCATAGCCACATAATCAAGCGGTCATAAAGTCGAAATAAAAAAAAACCTTTAAAATTTCAATTTGAAGTCCGTGTCTACCGATGAAGGTTGCTTCCTAATTAAACTGACATCATTTTATTATACCATATAATCTTGTAAGAACACTAAAATAATGAATCCATCTATGGATTGCATGATGATTAGATTTACTGTTCGTCTCGATAAGCCATACTAAAACTAGACTTTGTAGTTTTTCGAACGCAAAATATCATTAAAAAAGATACATGAGTCATTTTTGCACAAAAAAACGATAATTCAATTGGAAAATGATAAAATATAACAATACTCAGTATGAAAATAATTTAAAGATGTTTCACACAACAAAGAAATATCTTTATTTATTGAGTGTTTAGTAAAATAAAATCGCATTTTGTAATAAATAAAAATATTACTGAATTCAAATCATAAAATTTCTATTGCTATTCAAATAACCTAGTTACTCTATTGAAACTTCAACACTTTAGATGAAATTATTTCGGCCTAATTTGCATAAAAAAAAAGATTTTTCAATAACGTATAATTTTTTATCATTAAATCATAAGATGTCGTTAGTCTACCGATGAACATGATTATCTTGAAACAAAAAAAAATAAAAATCAATCGAAATGAATTTTGTAAATTCTAAGCCTAAAAATCTTCTATAATATTTTATGTTGAATTTTTCATCTAAAAAAAAAACCTATCTAAAATCTATTCACACATCATCGATTGGTTGGTCTTTGTCTGCGAAATTCAATTCAACTGATCATTGAATTTTCTTTTTTTTTTATTTTATTTTATTTTTTGGATTTTCTTTTTTTTTGCGTCAATCATTATTATATAATATGTTATCCCGTTCATCATCATTTACTTCATCTTGTACGGAATCTATAAATGATAATTCAAAATCAACAGGAAATTTTCGTCATCATGAATCATTACAAAATCTTCAACAATTTCAAAGACAAAATCGTTCTATACTTTCACGTCCATTAAATATTAAAAATAATAATCAAACTAATTTACCCATTATATCTCAAAATATAAAACGAACAACAAATACAATTCTTATCCCAACAGAAAATTTACTAATAAATTGTTTAAATAATGATAAAAAATATGAACAAAAAATTGATACAATGAAACGTACAATTATACAAGATGATTTAGAAAATATTCAAGAACGTTTAAATGATATGCTTATATCTGTTCATCCAGGAAATAATAATGATACATTATTAATACAAACAGAACCAACATCAACAACACAATATTTTACACCAAAAATTTCAATTGATGAAAATGGAAAGAAAAAACAAAATGAACATGATAATCAATCAATTAATGATGATGATGATGATAATGAGGATGATGAACTTTATCGTAAATATTTCATTTTATATTTATATATATATTTATTAGAAAATTTTTGTTTTTTCTTAGCTGTAAATAATGAAATGCAATCAGCGACACATCCATTTTTTGATATTTTATCAACGACATCATATGAACAAGAAGTTATGAAATATTTACTTAGTTTAGAAGAACGTTTTATAAATGAAAATGAAAAATTACGTTCAATGAAACGTCATCGTGAATTAACAAATAATTTAAAACCAATTCAAGGTATAGCAATATCAGGTAGTAATTCAACGGTTTTAATTACACCTAAAGTTCGATGTAAACTTATTGATTGGATTATTTCTGTACATGATTATCATCGATTAAATGCAGGTAAACAAATTTAGAAGTTTTTTTTTTTGATAAGACAATATTTTATGAATTTTAGCTATACTTTGTCGAACTATTCATTTGATTGATAGGATTTTACTTTTAAATGATCAAATGACAAAACTCGATTTACAACTTCGAGCTGTTAAGTAAGAATATTTATATATTTGAAACTTGAAGTTTTATTAAAGAGATAAAGTTGCTTTATAAATGAGAATTATTCTCACTCTCCGGGAAGGGCGAACACAAACTTAGAGTAGGTTGCAGAGATGAGTTCATTTCGTTTTCCAGTATTTAAAATCAACTTCTGTTTTGAGAGACAAAAACCAACCTCATGTCTGACACGTAGTACAATAACTATAAAGCTTGGAAGGGCGCCACTCTCATACTGCATAGAACATTGGTTTGAATAGACGATAATTTTCAAGATTCAGAAGACTGAAAATTAATTTTGAAGAGTACTAGCTTACAGAAAATTAAATCTTGAATGAAATGAGGGTTAAAGCATTTCCTAGGACCTTCACTTACAAATTTGTCATAGCATTAGTGAAAAATGCTTATAAGTTCTTATGGGAAGACTGTAGGAAATGTGACCATTATTCATTGTATCCCAGTTTTGTCCTCTTTAAGATGTTACTCTTAGAAACTATTTGTTACAGTCTTGTGATACCTGAAAATTACTATGTTTAGTTTTTGACAAACAATCCTTTTATAGTTTATCTACAAAATTCGATATGGGATGGATTAAGTAGGGAACATCATTAACTACTCGAACCGTTACTTAGACGTGATTTCAATGCTGGGTACCACAGCAATAAAATTAAAAATACGTTGGTGTTTTATATTTGACCAGTACTGCGTATTATTTCTTCTTCATACATCCATTTACGATAATTGAGGAGTTAAAATTAATTAAAATCAGTACTGTATGTAGTGAACTATTGTGTGAGCGTCCGATCGACAAGTTGAACTACTCTAGTATACAGATGTTATTCGTATGAAATGATTGAAATCTAAATAAAATATAATTTCTAGTTGCTTCACAATTGCATGTAAACTTGAATCACGTCGTGTACCTGATACTAATTCTTTATTATCTTTATTCGATGCTCGACATCATGTTACTCCTCTTCTTTTAAATCAAGGTGAAAAACAATTATTAACACAACTTGATTTTGAACTTGGTTTGTTGAAATCTTTTTTTTCTTTACTTTTATTATTATTTTTCTATGCTTTAAATCAAATAGAATATCCATTAGCAATACATTTTCTTTGTTATTATCTTCGTTTTTTACCATTTCATTTTATTGTTTATTCATTATCAAAATATATGATTGAATGTGTTCTATGTGATGATATTTTATCAGAGCAAATGCCCGGTTCATTGTTAGCTGCTGCAGTTTTACTCTTAGCATTAAAATTTACACGTCAATTAGATAAACCACAAATAGTTAAACGTTTTTATAAACATCAACCATATAAACGTGAAGAATTAGATAAACGTGCAGAACAAATTCTTAAACTTATGCAAAATGTACCACGATCTTTATATCATACAAATGTACGTGAAAAATATAAACGAAATGAATTTGATCGTGTTGCTAATTATCAATATAGTAATGATCTTGGTAAATAATCTTATAATAATAATAATAATAATAATAATAAATTTTTAATTATTTATTTTAGTGGTACCTGTCAAATAGAATACAAAAAAAAAATATAACAACAACAATAATGTGCATGACTTATGTTCTCTAGTTTATTTAAACAAAAAAAAATCTTTAGAAAATAAATCTTTCTTTGTTCTTATTTAATGTCTACTTTATGTATCCTTTTTTTTGTCTTCTTGCTGTTGATAGTTACTTGTTCTTTTTTTGTTGTTATAATTACTCTCCACGACGGTGTGCCAGAAGCATCAAAGTCCAATGTTTTTTTTTCCAAAAAAAAAACTTTCCCTGTGAACCTGTGTATGTATCTGCTTGTGTTTGTGTATATATAGTGTCAGAAAGATCATAGCGACAATATTAAACATGAATAGAAAATGAGATCTGTTAAAGAAAAATGATGTATTCTTGTTTTTTTTTTTTGATTGAAAGTAGATTCATCATTCTGTTAGTCTTTATTTTGAATTCAATAGAGAAGTAACAGTAAAATAATCGTGTATTTTTCATTGTGAATGTATTACAGATATGCAAAAATTTTTTACGTACAAGTCGATTCAGATTAATTATGAACATTTTAAAATATTTAATGAGATAATCATGCAATCAGAAAAAAAAAAGATTCAGGAGATGTTTTATTGATAATAAAGAATGAATGATTGAATCAAAAGAAAGGTATTTGTAAAATAGAATGTCTTGTATACTTATCTATAGGGATTATCGCATCTGTTTTGCTATTGTTAATGAATTGTTTAGAACAACGATAATGATATTGATGATAGAATCTTAAAATATGTTGTGAAATAACTGTTGAATTATTTGAAATTTTCAATCTTTGAAATCATTTAGATAATGTGTGTGTAAGAAAGTATGAGCCTCTTCATATTTTAATGACATCTCTGTTAATCGTCTACAAAATAGTGCTTTTCTCTTAATGTAAATAACATTTCTTATTTTCTTAGACGCACTTGAAATGAACAGCACGAGATGAATAACTTTATAAAACTACATATTGTCGAATTTCCTTGAGTACACGTTTTGATTTTTCAAAAAATGTTTCTTTCGATGTTAGTTTTCGCAATTAATAGACTGAGAAAATTCATCCAACAGGGAGCCATCCACTGAATATACGTCTGGACTATTTGATGACCAATAATTCATGTCTATGCAAGACGGAAAGTTTATTCTGACACCATGGTTGAGGTAAATCATGAATGTGAAATTCTGTACCTTCCTTTTGAAATGTCTAATTTTCACCAAAGACCTTATCTTTCATATTTTAATGCTACTAGAAGAATACTCTGGATGTCTTCACCATGATCTACTGTGTCTTGATCGAAAATAATCATCATGTTGAAGCAGATACCTCATCAAACTATGATCTTTCGAGGAAACATTAGTTTCGTTTTAAGCGTATCTTTTTCATTTGTCTCAGTACGATTAGTTACCCAGACTCGTTCGTTTTGAAGGCTGTACAGACTGTCAATATTGAGCAACTTTTACTCTGAAAATAAGATTCATATCGTGTCCTCTGTTCAAAAACTATAGCAACACGACGGTTGCAAATTTTCGTCGTTTGTATTTGTTCTTCAGTCAGTCATGATTCAATTATCTTCTTATAGGTATGAAGTTTTATATCATCGTTCAGTTTTGGATTAGTGTTTGATTTGGATATGCCATATTTCTAAGTCGAACTTCAAACCAGAGTTGAGCACAAGACAGAGAAAGTTGTGCTGTGCCCAGTTCTATTTTTTATATTCTCTTTTTCTTTGTATCATTTTTGTTATCAATCATTTCTTCATCATTCTATTTGTTTTAATAATATTATCCGCTATATGTTAAGACAATGATAATAAAACCCTACAAGTTCGTATTTTTTTCATATGTGCTATTTGTGATGAATGTATCATTAAAATAACAAATCAAGATGTTTCTATATTTTCTTATATTTATAATATTATTCATTCGTGAAAACTTTAGTTGTTATACTTAGAAAAAAATACAAAATAACTTAGCTATAAGATAACTGATATGCGGTATGGTGATCAAAAGTCAAATCAAGGATTCTTATTGTCTTATTTTGTGCTCAACTCGACTTCGTATCGGCAACTTCTTGTCTTGTTTCAATGTGTACTTGTGACCTTCGGCATCATTTTACTGGCTCGAACAATACGTGATGTATCTTGTGAAGTTGACAGTTGAATAGGACAAGTTTCATAAATCTTCTATCTATAGTATTAAGTGACAAGAAACCATTTTGATGACAAAAGATCTTAGTCGAGTTAGCATCATTTTCGGACTTTCAAAGAACTGCTTTTCGAAAATATTCATTTTTCATTTTATGCAAACGCATGTTACATTTGAATAGATTACAATATATAGATTCTTGTAGAGAATAAAAAAACGAATTACTTTTTAAAAAATTATAAAAATTAATAGAGATGTTAGTAAAATACTGAATAATCCATTCTTTTTGGAACAGCCGTTGTTTCCAATATTTTTTGTATCTATGGAAGAATATGATTCAATGGATAAATCATTAAGAATGATAAATGATTTGATGAATGCATCAATCAGAATTTTTTTTTTCTTTAGCAGCTTTTTTCGAAATAATTCATTGACAACCATAAAGCATCGAACAGCAGCTACCCATACGATAATTACCACTAATATACTGATCGGCATAATGGGCGCTATACCCAATGACTTATTTTAGCTTCGAATTATTGTATATTGTCTCAAAACGACTAAGCATTTTTAAAGTCCGTTGAAAAAGACACATTTGGCTGGTTTTCAAAATATTTGGATAATGGTGATGCGTTGAAATCATCTGTAATTTGCCAGAGAGCTTAAATTGGCTCTAATTATGAGATAACTTTTTATTATAAAAGGTGCTGGCTGCGTTTTCATTAGTAAAATATATTCTGCAACTTTTCTTCTTGGTTAATTTGAATTCGGATAGAAAGTACTGCAATCATTTTTAGCGGACAGTGAAGGTCGTAAGCTCTACCAACAATAATACAAACAAACGTGCGACATGGGTAGACAAAACATTTACAAAAATCTTGATTATTTTGTCTAAATAACTCTGTGAAGCCATATCAAACACAGACAATTATATATGTTATGTTCATGCATTCTATATAATTTATGTAACATGTTTTATATCTTCAATCTATTGTTCAACATTATAATTGAGTTATAAATATTGCATAGAATTTTTCCAATGAAAAATTCATTAAATCAATTGATTATTGATTTGAGTAGAAACGATGAACAATGTAATTCTTTTTCTATATCATCAATTGATGATGTAATCTATCGTTGCGAAACACAAAGGAATAGTTAATGATGTAAGGAATAGTTTTTTTTCCATTCTACAAGAAAAATAATGTATTTGTTATGAAAATAGCCGACTGATTGAATAACAAATAATTTCATCATAAGTATTTAAATAGAATTGAACATATTTATTATAAATTATCAAATTATATACAAGTCACATATTGTTTAAATCATAGCTACTTGTACAAGTAGAGAGTACTTCATACCATAATATTAATAAATGAAATATTGCCAATATAACTGGAAAAATTAGTTTTACATAAGAGTCATAATTAAATTTATACGACTAAAATGAATGTTAAAAATATTCTATGTCACCTTGACAATACACATATCATAATATTGAAAAAAAAAACGAATAAATACTCTATATTTCCGTTACTAAGTGAATGAATGTTGAAGGAAACCATAGATTACAATCATTATTTGTAACTAACCTTGTCGATTTGTTTTTTTTTTCGTTGTCATCGAATAGAATAGTATAGTTAATTTCTTTGTTAACAAAAGAAAGAAACACATCATTTGACAATAAATGAATTTTTTGTTCCTTCTTCCAATGCCCTTCAGACAACATTTGATTGTTCTTTTATGGTCTCATTTCTTTTTTTTTTCTTATGTTAAGGTAATTGGTTTTTTCTGCAAAAAAAAATAATCAAATATACAATCAATTCATTTTAGTTTCAACATGGCAAAAAACAATAAGAATTTTTCTGATGTATCATATTCATTAAAAATTGGTTCTGCTACATATCATGTTTTGAGTCGTCGTGTAAAAACTTTAAAATATAATTATAATAATTATTCTACCTCTGAAGATGCATCTATTCGATGTCAATCAGCAAATATTTCGAGAACGTCGTCTCCTCGTAGTCAACGTTCGAAATCTCCAAAACGATCTATTTCACGTGAACATCGACCAAAGACAACAACTGATTGTCGTAGACTAACTACTGACATTAATCTTTCTATTAAACAACAACAACAGCAGATATCGAATCAGATACTTCATCGTCGTTATACTCCATTGAAACATAAAAAACCTAATCAGACACCGGATAAAACGATAAGAACTGATAAATTTTGTCAAGAAACTACTAATAATAAAAAATCATTTGTTAAATCAATTCAAAAAAAAAGAAAAACACCTATAGAAGCAACAATAGATAATCAAAAACAAGAAATAATTCAAATTTTTAATGAACAAAAACAATCACTTGCTCAATTACTTGACCAACATATTAGTACGATTAATACATCTTCAATTAATGTTATTAAACAAATTGTAACAGAAACTTTAGAATCTCAAGAACATATATCAGCAAAAGAACTCAAACATACTTTAATTCAAGTAATACATCAAGAATTACAACAAATATTGCCAAAAAATATTGATAAATCTCAGACAAATACACTTGATATTGATACACTTAATCTATTAGAAGATATTCTTACACAAACTATAGAAAAATATATTACAAAAATCAATAAAAATGATAATATTGCTTTAAATCATTTATTTACTGAACAAAAACAAGTTCTAGTTGATACAATAACACAACAACGATCAACACCATCTATTGATCTTATTAAACAAGCAGTGATTGATGCTCTTAGTGAACATAATCCTCGATCAATTACTCCTAATCCTAGAACTAATATAATAAATGGTCGTAAGTCAAATACTAAGATTAGTAATAATGAAGTTAAAATTACTGCTAATCTAAATCAAACACGTATTGATGTAGCTTTCCGACAACAACGTGATACGATTATTGCTAATCGATATTTACGTGATACTGTACGGAAATGTTCAAATATTCATTCAATATCTTCTCTTGTGAAAATTATTCAAGCATGTGGTACGAATGATTTCGAAAATGCTTGGTTACTTTTTTGTTGGATAGCTCAAAATATATCTTATGATACTTATTGTCAAAATCATTTAGCTGAAAGTGTTTTTCAAAATCGAATAGGTTCATGTCAAGGTTTTGTTAATCTCTATTATGAATGTTGTTCATTATTAAATATTCAATGTTTGAAAATTTCAGGTTATATTAGAGAAGATTTTCTTAAGAAAAATGATGATTTAAAAAAATATTCACATTCATGGAATGCTATCGTACTTGATCAATATACATATTTAATTGATTCAACATGGGGTGCTAGTATTAATCATAATAGAAATCAAATTCAAGATTATTATTTTTTAACATCATCAGAAGAATTTATTTATACACATTATTCAACTGATTATCAATTACTTCAACCTGTAATAACTAAACAAGAATTTCTTAGTTTACCTGTAATGAAATCAAATTATTATCGATTAAATTTAAGTTTATTAACACCAAAACAAGGTTATAATCAAACAGATGAAAATATATTTAAAATTTCTATTAAAACACCTGCATACGTTGATTTATATGCCTCATTAAATATCGATGATATTGAATATCCATGTCATTTACATACATTATGTCAACGTGATATAAATCAAATAGATACAATGAATTGTTTTCTTGCTCCACCAACAGATGGACATTATGAGATAAGAATTTATGCAAAAACAAATCATGAAACAACATATCAAGATACTATTTATATGCGATTAAATGTATTTAATATAATTCAAGCAATTACTTTTCCAATAATATATCAATCATTTTCTGAATATAAATGTATTTTAATTGAACCATTTCGACGTCTTATACAAAAAAATGAATATTTATTTATTCATATGATAATACCTGATGCTATTTTAATTAAAATTAAAAATGGTGATGATTATATTATACCAAATAAAGATGAATATAAAAATGGATTATTAAAAAAAGAAATTCATATTCAAGGAGATCTTCATGTATGTGCACAATGGAATGATAAAACTAATCGACAAATATCAACGATTTGTGTTTTTAATATGATTTAAAATTTTCTTTTCTTTTCGTTTTTCTTTTGTTTTGCTTCAAATAAATAATAACAACATTGTTTTCTAACATCTATGTCTAATCGATTTATTTAACATAAGAAAAACAGAATGTTCGACAAAATACGCCCACAAATCATAGTAGATTACATGAACAAACATGACGGTAGAATATGTATTACGTGGTGTATATATATATATATATAAAGAAGCTGACGAAAACAAATATATGTTATTCGTTGTACACATTCACAATAATGATTTCTGTTTGGTTCGTTCTTCTTTACGTCCTTTTAACTAGTGCAAACATTAACAATGTACCTTATACTATACGAATTTATTCTAATCTAGCAGAAATAATTCGACCTCTTGAAAAATTACCACTTGAATTCAGTGAAGATGATTGGAATCATATTCGATCTGATTCAATAACACTCTTCGGTGAAAATATTAATATTACATTACAAACTATAACAGAACAAAAAAAAACACTTAATGGTACTAATGTTTATATTCGTTCACCATTATCATCAGATAAATCAATTAAATTAATTAAAGGAATTCTTATTGATGAAATAAATCATTTAGTTAAAATACAAGATGAATCAATTAATGGTGAACAAACTTTATATTTTACTGTACCAGATAATCAAATTTATTATCTTGAAGAACCATCAAAACCAAAATATTATGTTGATTTTACATATACAAGTTCAAATTCAAAAGTTTTTATAAGTTATCTTCAATCAAATCTTAATTGGCGAACACAATATCAATTAAATTTAAATAATAATGAAAGTGATCTTATTGCTACGGCTAATATTCGAAATAATGGAAAAACATCTGTATTTATTGAACAAGCTGAACTTATTTGTGGTGATATTAATTTACAAATAAATCAACTACTATATGATCGATCATTTCGAACACTTCGATCAGGTATTGATTCATATATTTTACCACAAAGTAGTGCAATGCAAATGAATTTTGCAGATGCATCTAAAAGAGTTTCTGTTGAAGAAGGAAAAGAATTAGCTGGTTTATATGTTTTTCCTATCAATCAACCATTCGTGATCAATGCAAAAACAAATTATCTCTTACCTATGTTTCATCCACAAATTTCTGTTGAACGATATGGATCAATTTCAAAAGCATTTTCAACAATGCCAATGAGTGGTAAAGCTCAACGTTCATATCGTTTAAGATCTGATCGATATCTTTCTCATGGAAAGTATGTAAAATTATCTTTTTCTATATATATATATAAGTCTTGTTGTTGCTTTATTTTATTTAGTTGTATTATACGAGAATATGATCGAGTTGTCGGTGAAACACAATTACCAAATTTAGCTGCAAATGATATATATGAATTTTCAATTGGTGAAGATGCTGATATTATTTATAAAGAAAATGTAACATTAATATCTTCGATTACTTTCAATGAAACTGAATCGAAAGTAAAACTTTCATTAGATAAAAGTCTATCACAAGGAGTTATTATGACTCGTACACGATATACTTATAAGATACATATGCAAATAATAAATTTTAAAAATCGTTCAATTAATATTGAATATGAACAAAGAGGATTTCATTCTTATCAAAATATGAAATTAATAAAATTAGATCAACATGAATTTATTCAAGATGGTTCATCAATCAAATTAAATATGATAATACAAGCAAATACAACTGAAAATTATTCTTATATGATTGAATTAATTCGTTAGAATATATGACTGTATTCGAATTATTTCAATATTTTTCTTTTGTAAATAAATATATTAATCGAGAAACTAATCTATATTATTCAAGTAGAAAAAAGATAAAAGAAAGATTATTATTATTGAACTTTATGTTTTTCTTTTATTTCAAACTATTATATTCTAGAGGTCGTTAATGATTGTTTAGAATTTATAAAAAAAAAAAGCTTATATCAAAACTAATTTCCATTTGACTATATTTACAAACCATGATTGTTTGCATTACTTTATTTATATATATATATATATTAGTCATTAAGTTCTTTGAATTAATATTGTTTGTTAGAAAAACATACACTAGAAATTTGTGTTAATCAAGCATTAATGTGTACATAAATGAGCAAACATTTTTGTTCAATATTCTTTGATTACATTTGAGGAATAAACTCCAAATAAAACTATGTACGATATGTAAAAACAAAAGTATTATTGCTCTGAAAGATTTTATGTCGTAAAAAGAATATTTTAATCTATTTATTTTAGTTTATCCAAATACTATAGACATAAAAATAAACTATTATTTAATCATATCGACCTAACTCATTTTGACACACATTTTTTGGTCTTTTGTCCTTTACATAATAAATGCATTAATTGTCGTAGCTTACAAATCTATTTTTATTGACAAAAATTAATTTTTTCTATTGCGTTATATTTGTTTGTTCTTTCTATCAGATATCGAGCTGTTCGTATTAGTCAAAACAACGTATAACTTTTTCAAGGCTATGTAATACAATGGTTACAATTGCTACCAATTGGAAAGTATGTTTACTATCAATGATATAATATAGTTTTATTTACTTGCGTATTAGAGCATGAGTAAGATATTGTTTTCTCTAGAGAAGTCATCCTCAAGTGCATCTTATAGATTTCTAAATAATTAATTCAATCACTTGAATTTACAATTAAATGATTCGTATGATATTCGACTTGATTGAATCATACTCTTCTCAGTAGAGATTCGAATCTAACATTTCAAATCATAAGAGAAAAAAAAAGAAATTACTCAATAAAGCATAAAGTTTATATTTATTCATCTCTATCAATAGACAATACATCAGTTGTATATATTAAAATTACTCATATTGATGAAAATAAAAATCTTGTTCAAGTACAGAGTGAATCTATTTTTGGAGAAAATAGTTTCATATTTTACTATTTCTTAATCAACATATTTTATATGTTGAACAGCCATGAACTTCTAAATTCTATCGTAATGTTACTCATAAAATATCAAGTTCGAAAGCATTTCTTTTTAGTTATATCTGATTGAATATTAATTGATTTTTCAACAATATCAATAAATACCAAAACTCGACCGTTAGTATCGTCTAAAATCTGATCTACATCTTTTTCATGGAAACTACGCGAAATTTATTTTTTCTATATATAATTAGCTTGTTGTTGGTCTTTATTTAGTTGTATTATAATAAGAATATGATGAAACATCGTTACCAAATTTAGTTCCAAATGGTAAATATCAATTTTTCCATTGGGAACATACTAATGTTATCTATATAGAAAACGGAACATTTATTTCATCGACAACCTTTCCAAAAGCAATAACACTAAATTTGTAAGCCGTACTCAATCTTTCTTTGGGTGCTAGTAAAGTATTTTGAAATATTGTCTAATTAAAGTTGACTATGACTAAATAAATATTCGATTCTTTAAAATTATATCTTGTCAAGTCAAATAATAATAATCTTATTCAAGATAGGCGTTACATCGTAGTAGTAGCGCGTTGCTTTATTTCCATGCTGTCAAACAAATTGATTATTAATGAAACTTGATTTTTGTAAACCAAATAGTGTTCTTCTGATAAATGATAAAAAATGTTTTACTTTTTAAAATGCTTGATGATTTCATATCTATTTTATGTGTGTTCAATAGGCTAAATATCATATTGAGGATGACATGTGAAACTGATATCTATTAGATGTGCAGAAATACAATTGTATATTTGCGTGAGAAATCTTCCCCTTAGTTAAATAAAAGTAATTTTCGATATTTATTTATATCAATTTCAAATTGAACTTGAACAATTGTAATGAAAAAATCTATTATTAAGAATCGGATTTTTCTTTGATGCTCTCCCATTGAAGGTCTATCAATTATTCCAAACTCAGATTTCAGTGCAGCAAAACATGAACCTACAGTTTCCTAGTTGCTGTAATGTTATCTTTTACTTTTCTGTAACATTAATTATGCTATGAACTTTATCAAGATTTCAACTTGATCATAAATGTTTCTTCTTTTTTTTTTCCAAATGTGTTATATTGATATGATTCTCTCGAATGATTCTTTTGTACTGAGAGAAGGCAATTCGAATGAAGAACATATTTTCGCTAATAACTTTAGTCAAAAGACAACAACCATTCGGATTCATTATTCTTTAAATTATCTCAAGTTCTGTTCTTTCTTTCTTTATTTTTTTTTCAATTGTAAGTCTTCGAACAGTGAGCTACAATCATCGTCCCTTTTAAATAGTTTAATGAAAATCCATTGCAATCTTACAAAGAAGTATATCATTTTGTTCGTTTACTTTGTTCACACACACACAGCAAGAAACGATACACACGAAAAAAAAAAAACGAAATACGCAAAGAGTTATTTTCAAAAACGAAAAAAAACCCAAAAGTCAAAAAAGAAAAAAAAAGAGATCTTCATAACAACAAGAAAAAAAGAAAAAAAACGGAGTAAGTGAGAACGATAACAGATATATGGCATAGATGTGTATTATTTGTTGTTATTATTATTATTATTATTGTTCTGCTTGTTTTTTAAATTACATATAAAAAGAAAAGAAAAAAAAAGAAAACATTTTTTTCTCAATTGCACGATACACAAAAAAACGGGTTGGGGGAAGAACGGGTAAAAGTGAAGCAATAACGAATAGATGTTTTTTTTTTCTTCAGTTGTTCGTTTACCAAGAAAACATAAGCCGGATAAAATGAAAGAGACTCAAAAAGAAAAGGAAAAGATTTACAGAAATAATAGACATATACTAAACCAGATGTACACAAAACACATTACAAGCATTGTTCTTTGTCATGAGAAAAAAAAAAGAAAACCAAATCTATGAAAAAAAAAAGAATCGCACTCACATACACACGTACATATATATATAGAAACTACACTGCACTGCACTGCACTGCACACATATATAGATATATTTATACATACACGCATAAAGTGTGTCATGGGATTTTGTTCGTTATATTCGCATATGCGAGATGTAAGTAAGGAAACCGAGCGACCATTGCGATACAAAAATAAGGATTGCAACAAAACTGTTCGATAGAGTAGATGTGTAGACTAGCTCAACACACACATATATATATATATAAGACAATAAAAGAGAGAGAGAGAGAGAGAGAGACATAGGGTTAAAAGATATCTGAACGTGAGCTTCGAAAGATACATGCGCATACAAATTTATATATATAGATAAATATTAATCAGCTATAATAGCTGTTGCTGCTGTTGTTGATGACGATGTTGTATTATCAACAGGTTTGAGGCGTAGAGATACTTCCAATGGTTTTGTAACACGATGACGACAAGGTAAATAAACCATACATGGTACAAATAAATCTTTATATACATCATCATCACTTTCAACTAAGAAAGGTTGCATAGACAAAAGACGATTATTATTATTATTATTATTGTTGTTGTCATTTGTTGATATTTTAGTCGTTGTTATTGTTGATGATGATGAATAATTATTTATTTCTTTAGTTAAATTAATATTTTCTGATTCATTACTATCAGTTATATGACCATTTAAATCATTATCATTTGTTAATGAATATTTTCTTGTTGATATAAGATTTATATCAGTTGGAATCGTAGATGTTGATGATAAGATATTTGAAGATAATGAAAGTGTTGTTTTAGATGATTGTGAATCTGATGATGGTGATAATTGAGATGTTGTACTTGATGTTGTTGATGGTTGTTGAATTAAACGTAAATCATCCACAGATATATTATGAACATTACGCATATGAGCACGTAAAAAATATTTATTACATAATTCCTAAAAATTAAAAGAAATTATTTTTAAATTTAAAAATCAAAATGTTGAATTTAAAACTAATATCTTAATTTTATATATCTAAATCAATCTCGAGAATAGTATTAATCATTTTTTATTTTTCTTACTACTGAATACTTATAGTGAATAAATAAATAAGCAATTAACTCTCGTATTTCCTTTAAGACAATAATTGTATTTGATGAATTTCAAAAAGAAAAAATAAAAGATAATGAAGGCATGTCATATAACCAATCAGTCTTTCAGTATCCTAAATATCTTGTATTTAGTACGATACTGCTTAACGACAAAGTCATTAGTCTGATATCTTTTCCGCAGTGAATACTAGCTGTAGTTCTTTGATTTAAACAGATAGATTACTCGTACGCACTGACTAAGTATATACTAACCACGAGAGTAGATATATATCACAACTTAATTAGTATGCTATTGGATGGAGAATCCAAGAAAAACTGCCATTAGTGATTTGTTCAAGTTTATTCTATGGCTGGTGATATCCTGGTTTGAACGCAGCACCTATTGAATACATTCAAAACAGTGTAATCACTCAACCATGACGATCATATGCAATAAAAATTTTGAAAACAGACATTATATCTGGCATGATCCATTAAGATCGACGCGAACCTCGGCTAATTTTATTATACTATTATATATACACAATATTAAATGAAACCATTCGTCATCTTCCAGATATATGCTCTAGTAAAGACTAGTTGAATATGATGATAATATCTGGCAATCACGCTTAATTATTATTTATATAAGTAGACCGTGTCAAAGTATATGTGAACGCTTGTTGAGACTACCTGAAGTTTACCGTGACCCCAATGAGATTCATTGTTATATTATATATTAATAATATTTAATAAAATCACGTCGTTTTACGTATGCACTGGGGACACTTAGTACAGTACATTGATAACATCAGTTAATCATATTTAATTGATCTTCTTATTATATCGAACAGTTCAAATTATATATAAATACGGAATAGTAAGGCATAATTTCGAATGCTTCGAAAATAAAGAATGATAAAACTAGATAAATATAATTTAAACTAACTGTTTTTTTTCTTTTTGTTCTTCCTTTTTCTTGTCATCTCGAGTCTTCACATGTCCATGTAATTTAACTAGTAACAACTTCATATATTATATATATATATATGTGTGTGTGTATTTAGTGTCTTGTCAATTGGGATTCGCTTAAATTTCAGGTGAACATAATCATAATCCTAAAAGTGTTCGTATTAGGTTTAACTATAATTTTAAAAATTAAACAAATTGAATCTTATCATTCTTCATGATAGTTTTTAAAAAATCTTTTTTTTTTTGCCTAAGCTAATTGAATTATGATGATTATTATTTATATACTAACCTTTTTACACACTTGACATGTAACACGTAATTGAACTTGTGGTGTTTGTTTTAAACGAACATTATTATTTCCTGTGAGATTATTACCATTTGTTAATGGTCGTTTAATTGTATTTGTGACTAATAGATTTTTATTAGTTGATACTGTATTTGTTGTACCATTTGATAATAATATTGGTTGTTGTTGTATTCCATGTACATTATTCATATGTACATGAAGAAATTTTGTTGGAAACGACTTTGAACATATTTCACAAATAGTTGTTGTTGCTTGTTCAATTGAACCATTTGTTGTAATATTAATATTAATATTATTATTATTATTATTATTATTTGTACCAATAAAACTATTGACTGAATTTGTTAAAGTATCTGGACTTGGTATAACACCTGGCTCTATATTTGATGTATTCATTTCATCAACAACAAGTTGTGGTGGACTACCATCAATTGATGATATTGATTGTTGTTGTTGTTCAATATTATCATCAGATGTTTCAGAATTAGCTAATGGAACTGATGATGATGATGATGTAACCATCGGATCAGGTCCAACACCATGTACTTTAAGTTTGTGTGTTTTAAGAAAATATTTATTACATACTTGCTATAAATATTAAAAAAAAAAAGAAAAGAAACATTTGTTTTTGTTTTTCTTTTGAATATAATTAAAAAAAAAGAAAATAAATCAATTTACCTTATGACATATATCACACGAAACTCGGTCAGCCATTTTAGCAGCAAAATATGTATCAACAATACCTGGTATAACAGCTGAAGGATTTGGTGATGTTATTGTATCAATAGGTGATGATGCTTTAATAACTGTTGTTGTTGTTGTTGTTGTTATTATTGATGATGATGATGTTGATGGTGTTTCATTTGTTTCTAATTTAATTTTTTTAACTGTATTACTATTTAATGTACCATTAGATGATTTAATTAAATTTGACATTTTTGTTCGTTGTTGTTGTTGAGTATCAAAATTTTGTATATCTGTTGTTATTTGATGTTTATTCATCAAATGTAATTGTAAATAATCATTTGTTTGAAATTTTTTTCCACATAAATGACATGTACTTATTTGAGATTTTGTCATTGATGTTGATGTTGGTGTTGTTGGTGTTGTTGAACCATGTGCTACAGAATTTAATTGATTAGCAAATACATCTGACGCAACAGTTAAAAGTGATGGTGGAAATTGTGGTTTTGATAATAATGATGATGATGATGTTGATTCATTTGAATTATCTGTATGACGACGTTTATTTGATGATAATAATGTTTGTTCGGTATTTGTTTGAGATTGAACAAGTGGAGAAAATATTGGATTAAGTAACATACCAAGACTCTGTTGAACAGATGATGCTAAAAAGGAAAATGTTTAAAGTCTTTTTTTTTTTATTGTTTACAAATTGAACTTTTGTAAGATTTCAAATCACTTTTCGATAGAGACAGTATTCATTTTGATGATGAATACAAAAGTCAAAGATGATTTGGTTTTCTAGATCTTCGTTCTTAAGATAGAGAAATTTTATTGATTTATTTGTCCCATTTTGATCATGTAACTTAGTAAAATTTCAATATTTCAAGAAGAAAGACTCGGAAAATTAAATCATTCATTTTTGACTTTGCTATTAGTCATTAAATGAATATTCTTTCGATTGAAAAGTGATTTGACATTTGAGAGAAATCTCTTTCATTAATTCTACGTACGATTAAATGTAACATTTGGAAATGAAGATGGTAATTGTATAGATGGAGAATTTTGTTGAGATGATGTTGATGGTGGAGAATTTTTTGTTGTTAAAGAACTATTATCAATACGTTTATATGGTTTTATATTACAATCAGTTTGAACACCATGTACATCTAATTTATGTTTCTAAATATAGAAAATTCAAAATAAATAAATCTTGATTTAAAAAACAAAAAAAATATATATATATAATTATAATTGAAAGTTTATCAATAAAATGTTCCTGAAAAAAAAAAAGAAAACTTTTCAAGATTATAGGCGAGGTCACTCCCGCTTAGGATACTGCTGATGATGAGAATAAAAGACAAGTTTGCATTTATCATATAAATATTAATGAATACATTTGCCTTTTTTTATTTGTTACACATTCAATTATACGACGTAGAAGCTGAGAAGGCGGTATGTCTACGAAGATCTATGCGGCTCTCCTGGAGTTTTTTTCAGTTATTATGCTTTATACAATTTATCTATAGTTCTAAAAATAGTTATTCAATCTCCCGGAGTTTTAAATCACCCGTCCGGAAAAGAAAATCTCAATAAAAATATTATTCAACAAAAAACTAAGAATACAATAGTAAAATCTTAGAAATTACTTACACGTAAATAATATTTATTACAAAAATGTTTTTGACAAATATCACAAAAATCTTCAAGTAATTTAGCTGAAGATTGCCGTGATAAATTTGTTGTTGCTGTAGTTGTTGATGATGGTGTTGCTGGTAAATTTGTTATTTGTGTTGATGATGATGCTTGTTGTTGAAAATCTAAACTATTTGTTGGAGAATTTGTTATTATATCATGTTGATCATCATCATTATCATTTAACATTGTTACTGAATTAAGATTTTTATTATCATTACATAATATTGTTGCAATTTTTTGTGGAAGATTAATTAATGAATTTGTATTTGTTCCATCTTGTTCATCATCATCATCATTATCATCATCATCATCATTATCATCTTGTTCATGATCATGATTATTATTATCATTATTATCTTCATCACCGGCAATAACACCATTCATTTCATGTCTTAATGAAGTTAGTTCTGTTTCATTTTCATCATCATTATTTTGATGATTTTGTATCATATCAGATGTAGGTGATGTTGGTGAGGATGAAAAATCTTCATGACCATTATGTAATAATGTTGATATAACAGTAAATGGATGTTGAAGATTTGAATCATTATTTGTATCAGTATTACCTTGTAAAGACGTTAAATTTGGAGTTGAAACAGATGGTACAATTGATTGATGATCAAATATACCATGTTTATTAGCCAAACTAAATAATAAAAAAAAAAAAACATATATTTTAATTTACTTATTCTATAAATAACTTTTTTTTTTTCTATAAATGTGTTATATTTATTTTAATATGTAATATAATATGAACATTTAAATTAGAATTTAATATTCATCTCAGATAACATGTTTAAAACAATTCGAGTTAGATTAATAGAAACAGAAAAAAAGAATTTATAGTAGTGTGAAATATTTTCTTCCCGTTGTATTTTAGCTATTCCATGTTCTGGAAGTTTGAAAATGTGTGTATGTGTACATATTCAATGTTTTGTCTAGTGTAAGAATAGTGCCTCTCCAAAGACCTAGTTGGCCCTCCTGGTGTTTTCTCGTTATTGTACCACATACTATTGTGTTTATGCTTCCAAAAATAGTGGGTCGACCTCCCGGAGTTTTGAATTGTCTCGCCGGAAGAAAAAATCTCAATAAAATACTACACAAAAAATACATTTTAGAAACACGAAGTCGCTCCGATCGATTAAATATAATGAGAATTATGATGAAAGGTGCCTATCTTCTCTTCAAGTTTTTAATCCTAAAAAAGATTGTCTACTCAATTTTTTGTTACCTATTATCTAGTAAATGATTAACTATTGATGTGTTAATACAAGTACAACATAGCCTATGCTCTTTTCTATTTCTAGTCAAAATATCATGTAATTTAATCGAAGATTGCTATCTCTTTTAATAGAAGGTTCTTTAATCAAACCTGTAGGTAATAATGTTCAACTATAGACAAAGCTTATATACTAATTTTCAGATCAATTAAGTGAACTATCCCTGAGTTACAGTCTCTAAAAGTCAGTCGATAACGTTACCCTCATCCAAATGGTAATTGAAAAATGGTTATTATTCCAGAAAGGATTAATGAAATTAATACGATACGCAACTGGAATAAACCACTAAACAATGAAGAATGTATCGATCTACAATGTTTTTTTTCAAGGTTATGAAGTTAAAAAGATAAATAAGTACATTCCATTCACACAATGGAGGTACATTTCTACTTTTCATTTTCATTCCTACCTGAGAATCTCTCCAGATGTCAAATCACTTTGCGAACAAGACAATGTTTTTCTGATGAGTACTAGTGAGTAATAGAAAAGTGTAGAATAGTTTGCTTTGCTAGACCTTCCTTCTCGATATATCGAATTTTACGCAGTTTTTTTTCCCCTCAAGTCACGCGAAAAATCAATTTTCCTGTTTCGATTTCGAACTTTTCATGAATAAAGTTCTTAATGCAATTAGTTAGTTAGACAAGCTATAACTCTTCTACTATTTTCTGTTCTAAGATATTCAATATTTGAAATTCTCTCATATGTACAAGCAAATTTTGTTCATATATTTACATTTCCAGAAAAGAAATAATACAAGAACTATAATTTGCATAATCAATTAATTTCATTAAGAATTTTGTTCGTACAAAGTTTGAAGTCGAAAGTTGATTCATTTATGTGACTTGAACAGAACGAAAAACTCAGTGAAATTTCTTTATCGCAAAAGTGAAGGATCAAAAAAAAAGCAAATCATTCTAAATTTTTCTATGACTCATTAGTACTTATCAAATAAACATCGTCTCAGTCGAAAAGTGATTTGACAGCTGAAGAGGTTCCCTCATTAGTAAAGTATGTGCACAAAAATTTTTCCATCTATAGTATATATATAGTAGTCGAGATGGGGGAGGAGGGGGAAGGGAAGTTGAAAGACAGAGATGGAATCGATTGGGAATGTCTTAAATCAACTTTGGTTCAAATTTGAAAAAAACTCGAAATCGATTTTATCTCTGATGGCAGATCTTTGTTCATGACTGTATATTTTTTAGTTAGAGAAATGTTTTACTTACTGAGTTTTGAGAAAATATTTGTTACAAAATTCCTAAACAGAAACCAAAAAAAAAAAATCAATAAGTTTAAATCAAATGAAAGTTTTTTTTTTTACAAACCTTTCGACAAATTGCACAAAAAGCATCAGCATGAAATATTCTTGTTGGCATTGTTATTGTTCCATTATTATTATCTATAGTATCATTTTGATGTTTTCGTTTTAATGAACGTGATTTTCCTGTTGTATTTATTGAACGTGAACGATTTGTTGAATTTAATGAATGTTTATTTGCATCATCCATTTTTAAACTAAAATCCAGTATACCTATTGTTTCATTATTATGATCGATATGTTCTTGTTGTTGATTTTCTTCAATTAACATTCTTTCAATATTTTCATCAAAATTTGTTTTATCCATTGTACGTGATTGATGTTGATGTGATGAACGTCTTGAACGATTAATAATATCTTCCATAGCATAATGTTCACCTGTTGAATGTGATGATAATGAACCATCTTCACAATTTAAACTAATACGATCGGAATCATCATCACCAATACCACCTTCTTGTTGTTCAGCAGCTACATGATATTGTGTTAATGGTGGAAGAATTGATGATGAATTTATTGTATCGCATGTCGATGGAGTTTCAAGAACAACATGTTCAAGTCTAAATTTTTAATTAAATATTGAATTTTCAAATTAAATTGTATGATTTAAATAAACAGTTCTTTCTTTTTTTTTATTATCATTTTTTTAAAAATATGAATAAAAGTAACAACTCAATAGGCATTTATTGAAAAAGATAAATCTAAATAATAGTTGATTTTAATGAATTATTCAATAAATGTTTTTTGGACATTCTATTAATATTAAATAAGATTCAGATAGAAGAAAGAGAAAAAAAACTCATTTTTCCATTTTCCTTTAGGCTGCGAAGAAAAAAAAAAGCAGAAAAGTACCAATGTATCAAAATTGCTACGTTTTTTTTATTTTTAGTTTTTTTTTTTTTTTTTTTGTTATTCCGAAGGGAATTTACAAATTGATTCTCATAAATCTTGCCATGTCAACATTGAAATAAGCTTATTCAATGAAAAGATTGATATATCTATTTAATACTAAAGATTGAAATAAAAATTTCTATAAAAAAAAAAAAGAAATCTTATTTTCAGATTTAATATGATCTTATATATGTCAAGTTAATTAAATCTTAATATATATTTTAAAAAGCGTGAAAAAATATTTTTAACGGTTAATAAAGGTAATAGGAACAACTCGTCATCATGATTGCTTTGATATACGTTATATATATATATATATTGATTTTCTTTTTTTATTTCGAAAATTTTATAGATGATTTATTATTTTTCTTAAAGCTTGAATGTCGTTCATTGACGCATGTATTTGCATTTGAATGAGTTTGTTTCCCGCTCTCTTTTCCTTTATTTATGAGTTTTTTTTTTTTTGTTGATTTGTTTCTTCTTCTTCTTCTTTTTTTGGGGGTCTATCTCTATCTGTCTGCTTTTCTCTTATTGTCGTTCGTCCGTTGTCAGAGGCAAATACTTGATGAGTTTCGTTTCCGTTTATGTGTGCATTGTCAGTGCATCTCATCAATAATCCTAGCATACACACACACAGTTTCAGTTTTTTTTTTCTTTTTCTTCTTCTTCTCATCTTCTTTTCTCAGAGTAGAACTATTAACATTAGTGAAACGAACGGGAGTCCTAGCATCCTATCATTTGTGTAAATGTGTATGTGTGCGTTTCTTTTTCTCTCTAAACATTCATTTTTCTTTTTTTTTTTTTTTTTTATTAGAACTTATTGTAATTTCGGACACACACACACGCACATATAGAACCAATGAATTGAAAGAGAACGAGATAAATGTTTGTAGAATAAAGTTTGAGTCTACTACTTGTATTATTGATTTTATTATTCTCGTTCGATTATAAATGGATCTGTAAAATTTTTATAACAATAACCATCTGTCATATTTCTGTTTTTGAAAAAAGTAAAGAAAAAAAAAAAAAAAAGGAAGATGAAATACGAATTCACACTTACCTATTTGGTTTGCTCTGTTTTCGACGACTACTACTATTATTAATTGGTATTGTTGGTGGTGTTTGTTGATCAGTAGTTGTATTTGTCGATTCCATCATTATTTTGTTCGGTTTAATTTTTTAAAATTTAAATCTTATTGTGGCTCCATTTATATCGCGCTGTCATAGTGAAATTTTCGTTTTATTTTTTTTTTAGAAAGTTTTTTTTATTTTTTTCAGTCAATTTTCATATGACTGAATCTGAAATAAATAAAGAAAAAACGAGCGTAAATTGAAATTTAGTTCCTTTTTCTTTTTTCCTTTTCTATTCTTTCTTTTTTTTTTTCAACGAATCCCAATAGTAGAAAAAAGAAAAGTCAATTCTTTTATTATTGTCTTCGAGTTTTTTTTTTTTTTTCTTGTATTCTATTGATGACCGCCACATAAAGACCGAATCTAATTATATTGCGATAGGATAGATAGAGAAAAAAAAGTGCATGTGATGATTGAAATCTTGAGAGGATGATGCTTGTTTTTTTTTTCTATGTATTTATGCCATTCTAATGATGAGCAGCATCTCGGTTTTAAATCTTAAGCACACATATGGCATTAAAAAACGATTATGATCATTCTTAATCCTCATATCTCAAAAAGACAACTTCTTTTTGCATATCCACTCACCCTCTATAAAATCAAATAAAACAAACAAAATAAAAGTAGATTCAAATAAACACTGTTGTCAAGCATACTAATATATAACACGCATCGATGACAATATAATATAAAAAGCGATGTGAAATGAATGAATGAATAAATCGAATATATATCTATATATATAAAACAGTATTTGTATTGTTTCTATCTTTTTTCTCTCTCTTCTTTTTCTTTATTACTTTTTTTATCATCACTGTTTTTTTTTTATATAAGACAGACTTATTGTTTGCATTAGTTTTTTTTTCATGAAGGTGGACTGACTATGATGAAAATGATGATTGCAAATTTTTTTTTTTCAATGCGCAGTTAATGTCGATATTTTACCTTCAAGAAGCAAATCAAAAAAAAAGACGAACACGAACAAGCAGAAAAAACCTTATAAAAGAGAAAGTGAAGGCTAACAGACCCAACTGAGTTTCGCTTGAATGATTTTATAAAAAAAAAAAAAATTTTTGTTGTTTTTTTGAAATTACCTTTTTTTTTTTTTGGTGGTTGATCGATGATGGTGAGAAAAGAAAAGAAAGAAAATGTACATATTGCTTAAATGTATATTATACAAGGACATCAATTATAAAAATATTATTAATATGGATTAGATAAAAAAAAAAATTTCTTTCTTAGCTTCAAACAAACTAATTTTCTATCTATTTTTTTTTGTCTTATTCTATGATAGTTCCTTAACTTAATGAATTTCTTCTTCTCTTTTGCTTTTGCGTATTCAGTTTTTTTTTTCATCTCTTTTTTTTTTTTTCTATCGTTCTAGCATCGGTCTCAGATTAATTTGGTTACACAGCAAAAAAAGGAAGAACTAGTCTCTCTCCCTCTCTCTCTCTCACATCATTTTATTTTAAAACACATCGACAGAGAAAAAGAAAGAACTTTGACTATAAGCAAAAGGAATAGTAGATTAAAGATGTCTATATATATTTATATTCTCCCTCTTATCTTGTCGTCGAAATAAATGAATTAGTAAACGAGAACAAAAAAAAAACTAAGGGATAGCGGATGTATGCTCTGTCTAAATTTAAAAGAAGAAATTACTTTTTTTTTTTACTTTTAATTAAAGACTTAAATATAAGATAAAAGTCTATTTAAAAAAAAAAAGTTTCTGAACATCAATCGATTTTACCGGAAAATTGAGCCGTCGTTGTTTGCTTCTAGATTCACTATAATATGTGACCATTATTATCAATAATTCTTTGTTATAGCACTCGAGAAAACGATGGAATCGATGAGAAAAAAAATATAAAGAAACATACTCGGTTATACTATCTTTCTACATATAAATGTATTTGCTTGGTTAGGATGTAAGAAGAAAAAAAAAATCTCTTCGACATTTACTATACAAACTAATGCAGTCAATGCTTGTACATATACTCTTATTTAGCTCGAACTTTTCTCTCTCTCTCTCTTCTTGTATAAAGAAAAGAAAAAAAAACGAGAATTTTCCTAAAATAATATTCCGAACAAACAGAATAAGAAAAAGAAGAAATATCAAGATAGAATGCAAACGATGAATCGGTTAAAGAAACAGAAAGGAACATCATTTCTATTCTTTTTTTTTTTTCTATTCTACATATGAAAAAAAATAAGATGTAATCCAGAAGAATACTATACGTAGTTTACTAATGTACTGATATCAGTTTGCTTTATGAGTTCAGTTCTTCTCGTTCTATTCTTGCAAACAGGAATATGTTTATGTATATGATCGTGTTAACCGTCAATCGTTGTGATACATTGAACGAGCGAAGAAACGAACAAGAAAAAGAAAGAAGATAAATAATTGGAAAAAAAAAAAGTTCGATGTGAATGAGGAAAAGAACGCGATCGTGCGCGAGCAAAAGTTCAACTCATCTTCTAGATCGATTGATTGATTGAGAAAAGCATTTTGGTCAATAGTAATAACGCATCTGTACAGATATTTCTTTCTCTCATAAATTGAAGAAGCAAAAATGGCATCTACCGGAAAGAGAAAAGATGAAGATGAGAATAGGACCAAAAGAATTTTTTCTGTATTATCAAGACGAAGAAGAAAAAAAAAAAAAAAAGAAGTAATATAACTATGATCGTAAAGGATAATCCGTTATTCGTTCTTTTTCTTTTGTACATACAAACAACTTAACCAGATAAGAAAAAAAAAAACCGAAGACATAGAAAACAAGAGGAGATGAAACAGATGTGTCAAGATTAGATTTTCTAGTATACAGAACGGAAAAGTTATTGATTATTCTAAATACTAAACTGAATATCTTTTCTATTCTATCTCTTATTTTATGTCCATCCAGATGATAATAGATATTATATTTACATTTTTTTTCCGAAAAAAAAAAAAGAAGAAAAATGATCATTCCAGATGTGTATACAATGTTTGAATAATCAAAAAGAAAGAAAACCGAGAGAATTCAATCAATCATGAGTAAAAGAAAACAAATATGAAAATGAATATTCTATTTATTTTAATTTTTTTTTTAAATATTCAAAAAAAAGCCATTTTTGATCTTCTTTATATATTTCTTTTAGACATTTAAATAAAATAAATAGTCACAAAAAAAGAAAAGAACGAAGTTATAATCGATGCAATTTTACATTCTTACATACACTTACTTGTTATTTTCAAATGAAGTGAGGCCGGTGTTAGTTGCTTCTCCCTGTCTCTCTCTCTCTCTTCTCACACATCGGCATCTGTTCTGTTTCATTTGACTTTCAAATCAAAAAAAAAGAGAATACAAGAGCGAAAAAAAAATGTACGCAAGATGAGGACGATGCTATTAAAACACACATAGACACAAAATGTTAAAATAAAATGACTGTTATCTTAAAAAAAAAAAAAAAAAAGGAAAAAAAAGAAACTTGCTCTTTATTCTCTCGTTTTATGAGAGTCGATGAGTGATGATTAAAATTTTTTCTTCATTTTTGCATTTCTACAGTCCTGTTTTTTCTCACTTAATCAACAATACAGAATGAATGAATGGTTACTGAGTGTTGTTAAAAAAAAAGTGCACACACGCGCTTCCCGAGAGTCCCCTTCACCTCTTTCAACAAAAACGTCGTGTTCTTTATGAGTGAGAAAAAGAAAAAAAAAAAAAATTTAATTTTGTTCCATCCTTTCTTTCTCTCACATACTACTATTATTTGATATTGTCTGTCAAGTGTGTATGTTCCTTTTTTTTCTCTCGAGCCCGGTGAACAACAGCGACCGCATGCAAACTTGAGGCCATGTTCAATCATGTCTTGAAATTAGAAAATGTCAACATATATATATACAACATACGTCACCTCAACTCGGAATTCTTATCAATACAAGTTGAGAACGTTTTCTTTCTTATACTCTGTGTTTCTATTGTTATGTTATTGTTTTAAAAAAAAAACGAACGAGCATTCTCAACTTTGATTTGAATAGCAAAGAAAAAAAAAGGAAGAAGAACAGACAAAACCTGCTGCCATCAAAATATATGTACGAGGAATCGAATAGAATGAAAAAGAGCACATAAAACGCATAAATCGATCCTATACTTAAACTTGCAAATAAAAAAACTTTCTCTCTCTCTCTCTCATTCTCCTTATATTCACATCAAAAATATATTAAAAAAACTAAGAGAGAACTGTCACCATCGCTATTGCTGCTTTTATTCACATACACACAATTTCAATGTTTCTGTTCTCCGGACATGATGCCCGCCTACTTGAGTGAGAAAGAACTCGATAGAGACGAAGAGAAATGAAAGAGCGAGCAAGTCGATTGAAGAAATAAGAAAATGAAATATAACAACACATACATATATATATACTCTATATATATATATATATGTATATAAACTAAAAAGGAAAAAAAAGTTCAAGAATCAGAAACATCACACTCGCTTGTCAAAAAAAAGAAATCGCTCTAATGAGATCGGATACTGTTGTGTTATTGTTATTCTTAAAACATTCAAAGACATGAAAAATGATCAATTTCTATAACAATCTAAGGAAAAAAACAGAGAAAGAAAATGCCATTATTTGCTAGTTCAATTTATTATTTCAATTGCCAAACAGAGATTACTATCATCATTACTGATCTGCATGTCGCACCTTCTATTATAAGCACCCGAGGGAAAATAGAGATAACAGTAAACTTTTTAGAAATAGCTCGACATGTTTCAATCAACAAGTGTCTAGTGCGTGTGTGCATCCACCATACAATCATCAGGGGCTAGAGCCAACATAAGAGTCGTTGTCATCGAAAATTTTCATATTATTAGATTTTTCTCGCTCTCTTAGCTGTTAGCAAGAAAAAAAATTTGTCGATTATACTCTTCCAGATACATGTATAAGACTAAGTAAAAAGAAAGAAAAAAAAAGAAAGAGAAACGATGAAGACTACAATTGACAAGACAATTGTGTATTAAAAGAGAAAAAAGTTTACGGAAATGAGAGAGAGCAACACACACGCCGATTGAAATCTCATCGCAACGCGGTAGTGGATCATCCGAGCGCACCCCCTAATGTCTACGTCACGCGATCGTTTGCCATTTTTTTTCTTTTTTTTTTTTTAAAACGACTGAAGACAAGAAAAGGATAAGAATGAGAAGCAAAAAATTGTCTATTCTTTATGAGATAGCGAATGAATTACTAAAAAAAAGAGCAACACAGACAAGAAGTAATTGAGAATTAGATATAGCATAAAAAAAAAGAGCAGCAGGATATCTTTTGCATGCAATAAAAACATACAGGAAGACCTCAAACAGAGATAGATAAAAGTAACTCTTCATATTACTTAAACGTTGTCTAACTTAAAGAAATAGAAAATATGTTTCAAGTTTTTTTTTTTATTCTTTCTTCTCATTTTTTTGATTCATAATTAAGAAACTCGAGATCTTTTTTTTATTGTATGCATGTTTGCAGGAAGTCAAATATGAGTGTTTGACTTCTCTTTCGACAGGCTCTTTGCCTTCGTTGTGTCTTCCGTTGTAGTCGTCTTCTTCTAATGATTGCTCTTCAAACCTGAAGGCGTAATGACTCTGAAAATTGGCCTCTGCATTACGATTCAACAACGACGACATCTTCTACAAATTATTCAAGCATACATGATACCAATACCAATACGAGAAATGCTTGAGGAGATAATATATTGTCATCGTTCGCTTTACTTCAATTTGTCCTGCCATTCTAATCCTACCTGGTTTTTTTTCTTGAATGCGCAAATTTCATTCAATCTATCTTTTATATATATGATGAGTTTGGTGTGTGTGTGTGTGTGAAAAAGAAGAACTCATCTTTTTTCTCTCTCTCTCTTGCGCGCCCCTTTTTTTTTTTACTACAGTCCAAAATATTATTTATGCATTAGCTCAAAATATTGTAAAAGAAACAAAAAAAAAAGAAAAATCCGACGACAAGACATGGAATAATAGTGATGGTGGTCTCATTTCATTTTTGATCTCTAGTTGCATTGCTACTGTGTAGTCGAGCCCAACACGCGACAAATTAATTTTCTAACAATAACATAAGCATGCAAAGTTCTCTATTTTTTTTTTGCTTCATTTTTTTTTATGTCTGTTGATTCTTTTGTTTCATAGTCTGATTTTGTTGAGCGGTCGACATGTCTATCGTTCAATTATTGATTAAAGTATCAATTACATTTAGACTACTGTGAAAGCTCCAGCTTACCAATTTTGAATATAATAAAATGTAATGTTGAATTGATAGTGAAGATGTTGTAGAAAGATGTGATGAATTTTTCTTCTTCTTTTTTTGTTCGTCTTCTCGTTTTTTTTCTTCGTCTTCTTTTTTATATGTGCGTTCTGATCTTATTTCAAGACTGAACTATCTATCGAGAAAATAGAACACTATCCTATCAAATAAATTCGCAGTTGTAAGTTCTAGTCGAGTAGAATGGGTGTTAGATAGAAATTTTTTTTTCTCTTCGTTCCATCTTTTTTTTTTTCTCTCTCTCTCTCTTTCTCGTCTCATCTTGAATGGAAAACAGAGTTTCAAATTCCGGATGGCACTCTAACTACAGTAGCTACGCATAGCACCATTACTACTTACTAGTGCTCAGCACACAAAGAGAAGAGCTCGTTCGGGAATGGAAAAAAAAGAGAGAACTAAATGATAAACTCGATCATTCCTTCGAGTTTTTTTTTTTGTTAGATAGAGCTCTTATTGCTGCTTGCTACACTTGTTTGTTAGCACTCTATTCGATATAAAGAAAAAAATCCAAAAAAATTCTTTTCTTTTTTTTTTCTTGCTTCTTCTTTTTCTTTTTTTGTCATTGTACTCAATAATATAAAGATAGAATTCGAACGAAGGTTCTACTTACCAAGCTTGATAATATATCGCTAACTCGGTCACACACACACACACACAGGAAATACGCGATGAGTTTCTGCAAAAACGATTCAAAATGACCGAGTGAACAAGAATAAAAAGAGAAAGAGATATAAAAGTAAACGAAGAGAAAAAAATGAATTGATGATGATGATGTTCTATCTATCTCTATGGAACTGATAGTTGAAGAAAGAAAGAAAATGTTGAAGAATGCATTGCAACTACGGATTAATAGCAATTAGTAAAAATGATAGCATTGTTAATTTTCATCTGTTGAATAAAGAACTAAAAGATTAATATGAATTTTTAAACAAAATAAACAATTGTTTAATTAATATTTTATCATGCCTATTCATTTTCATTGTTTTATGTTCTATTAAAGTTTCATTTAACATTTAAGAATTTATCCATTGTCTCGTTGTTTTTCTATTTTATGAAAAGATTTATCATTTATAACAAAAAGAAAATAGCAAAGCGCAGATTTGATTATAAAAGCAAGAGAAGAGAAAAATCACAAATTTTCATTTTTAAATATTCGCGTATTTGTCAAAATTAAATAACCAAGTTAAAGGAAATTTTCCTCACACATTAATGTTGTCTTCTCTTCTCTTTTTCCTTTTTCTTTTATAATTGTAGGTTTCCTCTTGATGTTTATTACACATTTCATATTTGTAGCCATCATCATAACTATTGTCGTCACTATTATCGTTTTTCTTCTCTTAACGATTTTTCTTTTTTTTGGTTCAAGAATGAAATAATACAATGATTAAGGCTATCATTTCCAAAAATTTTTTCCAAACACTTAAAAAGAAAGAAAGAAAGCCGAAATATATGATTGTGTGCGCACGTCGATAGATCATCATCATAGATGCTGTCAAATTTTCAGGAAACAATCAAACTGTTACTTGGGTGCTCATTTTTTTTTTATTTCTTTTCTCGAACCTTTTTTTTTATTTTTTACTGTGAAAAGAGGCACATACATTCACACATGATCTAATCAATGTATGTTGTAAAGAAGACAATCGATAAAAAAAAAAGAAAATGTCCGAACAGAAGAAATAGACAGACAGTTAGACAAGACATATAAATAAAAAAGTAACAAGAAAAAAAGAAAAAAGGTAAGATCGATTTTGATTTATTAGAAGGAAGTTTTTTTCTAGGTGTGTTATGTTTAAAAATTCATGTTAGACAGCTGAAGTTATGCAAGCAAAGCGAAAAAGACCATTTATTAGAATCGATAGATGACAATGTCGGGTATACATAACAGTAATGCATACACAAAAAAAGTTAACACTTGCAAGAATGAGTCAAGTGGAGACAAGAGAGAGAGAGAGAAAATGAGCGCGCGGGAAATCAATTCAAAAAAGCATTAGACCTCCGGCAATGTTAAGCGATTTTTGAAAAGAATAGAACAAAAAAATGTGAGAGGAAGAATGTTGTCAGTATGAATGAATAGGGGGCAAAAAACAGCATATATACCGCACTCAAGTACTCTAAAGTTTGACGTGAGAGTCGATGAATAGGGATTAAAAAATGTTGAACATTAGAAAAGTGTGAAACAGATGTGCGAATTAAATCAGACAGAGAAACAGAGGAAATACATTTGATGCAATTAAACAAAAGAATAAGACATAAAGCGAACAATAAAAAGAAAAGAAAAAAACAAAAATGATCTCTGACTGATGAGTATTCAATTGTTCTTTTCTACTAGTCTAATTGAATGTAAAAGTTATTTGTCTAATGTTTAAGTTTAAGTTTATCAACATCTTCCGTTAATTTATCAGTTGTTGTTGAATTGGGTTTATTACCAGGTTTAATACCTCGTTTTTCAAGTGCTTTAACAACAAGTTCCTTGCATTCATCAAATTCTTTTTCAACAGCTACATCATGTGCATCTTTGCCTAATAAAAAATAAAAATAGAAAGAGAAAAATAATAAAACAAACTAAACAAACATCGTTTTTCTTTTTTACCTTCATTATTTCGAACAGCAAGATCAGCACCAGCTCGAATAAGAGTTGTCAAAATACGTGGTTTATTAAAAAAACAAGCAACCATTGCAGCCGTGTTATTTTTTAAATCTTGTGCATTTACTTTAGCACCATGTTTTAATAATAACTCGACACATTCAGGACTATCAACAATACCTATAATATCATTTGAATAGAAAGAAATATAAAGTTCATTATTTAATATTATATGATTGACTTACCAGCACTAGCAAAATGAAGTGCAGTACCTCCTTGATCATTACGATGATTAACATTTGTTTCTTTATGATTAAGTAAAATTCTTTTAGAAAAAAAAAAAACACAAAATTTGTCTTTTTGTTTTTTTAATTATCTTTTATTTTTATCTTACTGAACAATTTTTCTTCGATTATGTCGAGCAGCAATACTTAATGGTGTATCACCCATAAATGCAACATTTGGATCTGCATGTGCATCCATTAATACTTCAACACATTCAGGTCGATCATGAATAACAGCTCTTGAAATATGAGAAAGATTATTAAAAAAAAAAAAAAAAAAAAAATGATTTTTTTTTTTTTTTGTTATTTTTGTTACTTATGAATAGCTGCCATTGAACTTCGATCTAAATGATTAACTTGTGCACCATGTTTTATTAATAAACGAATTAAATCAGCTCGATCTTTTTGCTATTAAATAATAAAAAAAAAAAAACTATTAATTTCAATAAAGACAATTAATATAAACTTACACGTAAACTTTGTCCATGATATTCAGCATCACATAAGACATGAATTGGTGTTAAATGATGTTCACTTTCAGTTTGATTTGGATCAGCACCATTCTTTTATGAGAAATATAAGTGAATTAATTAATTTATTGTATTCGTTTTTTTCTTTTGCTTACTTCAATAAAAAAACGAATAATATCAACATCACCTTCGAAACAAGCAATGATCAATGGAGATACTTGTGCAATAGGTGTACCCGTTTGTTCATGTAAAATTTCACAATTAATACTTGGATCTTAACGAAAATAATATTTTAAATAAATATTAATCAAATTAGATTTTTGTTAAAGTTTTTTTTTTTTGTCTTACTTGTGCCTTTTTTAATTAAATCACGGAGACCTTTAAGTTTTTCGTCAACATTTGTTTGTGTTCGATCCGTATTCCAAATAGCAATTAATAATGGATGATGTTTATCTTTAAAAGCTCGATCTGTTGAAGAACCATTAGTTACTGTAGTACTATGTTGTTGTGATGTTGATTTTTCTTCACGATGTTCTCGATTAGTATCTTTCTCACGATGAGAATCTTTTGAAGCACGTGATGATCGATGTTCAGAATGAGAACTAGAAATATATTTTTTTTTTAGGTTTTTTTATTTCTTATACTTAACTATGTTTATCATTTGGATTTAAACTGATTATCTTACCTAGTTTTTGTGCTACTAGAAAAAAAAAAAACAAATAAACAAATTTAGTTTATTGGTTTCACGAATGATTTTACCTCATTTTTTTGTTGGTAAGAAAGAAGAGTATAGGTGCGTAGATGAATACGTGTAAGTAAAAGTATGAGTGCGAGCAAAATGCTTTGCCGTCAATGATAGATATATGGCCGATATGCACGCAAGAAGACAGCGAGTGGAGTCACTCAAGCGTAACCACATTATATGTACATTGTCACTATCAATATATGAATATATATATTAGTATTTGGTGATGAGAAAAGGCCGACAAAGAGACAAAAAAAAAAGTAAAAGAGAGTATGAGAAAAGATTGTATATACATATATGTACATTACGTATTGATGTGTAATCAATGGAAATTTTAAAAATTGAATGACTTTTTGCATTTATGTGATAGTTTTAATAGCATATCGTTGTATTTGATTGAAATTAAATCTAGTATATTCGTTATTCTCTAATAATAACATGAGTTGATCAGAAGTTTCGAACCCAAATTGTTTCGAATTCGTCCAATGAAATGAAAGACAAAATAAAGTATTCAATCAATCAAATCGTTCTGTAAACAAAAAAACGAAATAATATATTAGACCCTATGATCAATTATTGTATTCATATTATATTTGTCCATATAGAAAAGCTATTGATATAAAGACAAATATTTGACAACCATAACACAACATTATATTCGATGTTTTACTATAAATCGTCATTTATCTCTTAAGTAAAATAAGTAATTAAAAGATGTGCATGTTTGATCTTGTTCATTTATGATTGAAATATATGAGTACTTAATATCTGTAATCAATCGAGCTGAACATAGTAGTTTGTTTCTAATCAATGCATTGAAGAGTTTAAATCAGCATTTAAATGAACTATTTTTAGTTTTAAATAAATGTTGTATTTATCTCCTAATTGAAGTTTAAATAAATTATAACTAATCAAAATATTGTTTTTAATGATATAGAATGAATTTTTAAACAATGAATTTATTTTTAATTTATAGTTATGTTGATTCTTAAAATTGTTACATTTTTATTAATAAATATTGATATTTTATTGTTTATTTCTTTCACAAGAATTAATTTTTACGTATTCATTTTTTTATTTGAAAATTTAATCAAAGAAAATGTTTCACATTAGAATAAATAGTTAAATATATTTTAAGAAAAAAAAAAGAATTCATTTAATATTTGCCCTGACTACTCTTTTTACAATATACCTTTTACGGTAAGTGACGAGAAGAATATGTATGTGACATTTCTTTTTAACAAACATGTACTTGATTGAAAATGACATAGGTTATTATCAATAATCGAATGGTTACGCTTTATTACCTACGAATAGAGTAATAGCAATATATGTCCTATATGTATTGGAAAGAGAATCAGTGATGTATAAAGAAACTGACAGTTTCGAATATGGTAAATGTATTTGAATTCATTGTTTTTCTATGATTTGTGTTCACTATTGATAATATTTGACATTAGAAACGAGAATAAGATACTATCTCTGAACGACTTATTTACTCTTTAAAATTTATTTTATCTTTCAGTTAAACCTAATATATTCAAACGAGCAGATAATCATTGTTTTTCTAATGCACATTTAAAATGAACAATACAAAATACACTATCTTAAAAAAGTCGGCATATGATCATATTGCAGTATATTATAGGGCTCAATTTTATAATCATAGACCTTCATGAGTGTCTATATAGAAAAAAAAGTAATATGAAATAAATAAACGAGACACTATCACTCGTCTATGAGTGCTCTTCGATCATCATCGCTGATATTGAACTGTCTTCAACCCTATACTCATCTTCATTTTCTTTATTGCTTTCATCTTTCAACGATATTATTCCATTGAACCTGTCACAAATTTAATTCGATGTCGTTCCCCAATCTTCCTTGATACATCGATAGACTCATATATATATATACATAACACAGTGAGCCGAATCAAAGTTGTAGCCCGTAACGATAACGGGTCAGCACAGATGTTTTCGAGTTTTAGTATGTTTTTTTTCAAACAATTGATCATTGAAGTGATTCTGTTTTACAAATCAAAACATTAGTATTAATGTCAATGACTATTTCTATGAGAAGACATGCATTAGAATATTTTTATGAAGTGAATATTCATCAAAATATGCTTAATATATTTTATCAAGTCACTTCAATATCAAATTATATGATCGAAACAAAAACAGTTGTTGTTCATCATTCTAATTTATCATATAGTGAATTTCATTTTGTATTATTAATACGATATTTTTTCGTGAAAG
Source organism: Rotaria sp. Silwood1 (assembly GCA_905250075.1). Taxonomy (NCBI): domain Eukaryota; kingdom Metazoa; phylum Rotifera; class Eurotatoria; order Philodinida; family Philodinidae; genus Rotaria; species Rotaria sp. Silwood1. The sequence goes on along the minus strand of CAJNOP010000094.1, from coordinate 80,025 downwards.
TATAAGATATAACAAAGTAAATTCATTTTAAGAAGTAGACTAGATCTACATTTGATTTATAATTTTTATGTCAGCCGAATATTTCATTAGTCTACAATACTAATAAAGAATTTATAATCCTATGAAATTTTATATTCACCAATAGATGCTAAAAGAGAGAAGGCTTATCAAAAATAGATAGTAAAGAAGAAGCTTTAAGCACAATCTTTAAGGGATTAAAATATTAAATACAATGAAACTATTTTAATCATTGTGGAGAACGCAATAGAAAAAAAGCAAAAACGTCGTACTTCACCGGTACTTTACTATACTCTAATGTACTCCAAGAATTTGTCAAAGCTATCCTTTAGAATTTCTTAACTTTATCAAGTCTACTATTCACATGTGTCATGAACATATTATTTTGAGTTCATTTTATATAAATCTGTAGAGCAATAAAATTCAAATATTTCATTGTACTGTACTGCTATAAATTTTGAACTACGATAAAATATTTGAGCTTTATATGGTCAGGCAGATTTACATAAAATGAATTGAAACTAATATGTTCGTGACATATGTGAATAGTGGACTTTGCATAGGTAAAAAATTCTAAACGATAGCTTTTATATACTTTTAAAGTACGCTGAAGTATGGAATTTTCGCTTTTTCTTCCTTGGAAGAATCTCATCATACACATGGCAGACTATGACGAAACCAAAATCATGTTTTATAGAAGTCTTATGTGATTTCTATAGTATTCAGAGGTAGGTATGACTAATCGAAAAGTTCATTTGACTTTTCTAGAATCAGAAAAATGAAAAATAACTCATGCCGATCTATTGATCGATCCAGTCCCGCCTCATTAGTTGAAAACGGTACCTAAGACTGGTAAGAAAACAGCCCTATCGATTGGAATTTTGAGAAAAATAGTTTCGCATGAACTTGAAATGGAACTGCTAAATATTGATTATTATCATGCTATAATAGATGTTTACGCCGAGAAGCAGAGAAAAGAAAATATGTTAAAATAGAAGCTAAATTAATGAATAGAATAAGTTGCTGAAAATACCAAAAGGTACCCATAAATAATTGAGGATAAGTTGTTATCGATATTTTTGTATACTTTTTCTTGATATAGAAAACTGAAATTTTTAATAATATTTATATATCTAATCATAATCTTTTATTTGCCAAAGTTTGAACTCTTTAGCTAAAACTGATACTAAAATGTATGGACAAAAGTCATATTCATGAATTGTCGTACTAGATTTTTGTAAAATTTTTACAGCATAATCAATTGCAATAGTATATAAAAATTCATTTATATCTAAAGTCTTTTTATTTTGATGATAAATTTTATCTTTAATGTTCATTAGTTACAAAAATGGGGAAGTTTGTAAATGATTTGTACTAAATTCAAACGATTTCAAAATAAAGTGAAGTATTGATTGCACGGCTCGTATAACAATTATTTGATGAACGCATAGAATCAGTAGATAGCAGATGCAAAATTTGCTAATGCACGAAGACCTGAAAACAAGTGGAATGTACTGAACGATAAGTTCGCGGAAAAATGTTTCATATATCATTACAATTTAGAATAAGAAAATGCAGTGGAATGGCAAAGATTCTCGAAACAAAAATGATAGACGAATACTTTATCAATTAGAATTAGTCATAGAATGCAATAGAGAGCATGCTCATATAAGTTGACAAAAATAAAGTACGAAAATTCATGCATTTTAATCTGATCCAGTGGCATAGCCAGGGGTAGGGCCATTGGGCAATTGCCCATAGCTCCAAAAGTTATTGCCCATGGATTTATTGAGCTATGAAGTACTTGAACAGTTATTGCCAATAGATATTTTTGAAATCATAACGGTTGCCCTTAGCTGCCCGTAACTCAAAACAGTTCTGCTGATGAATTGCCCATGACTCAAAAATTCCTGGCTACGCCACTGATCTGGTCCATGAATTTTAGCACTAGTTGTAGCTCGAGAATTTAAACTTTGGAATATTAAAGTTCTTGATTAGATATATATAGTTAGTTGATAAAAGTTTCAGCTTTTCACATCAAGAAAAAGTATAAAAAAAAATGTCGTTGACCATTTATTCTCTGTTATCATGAGATACCCTTGATATTTTGATATTTTAAATGTCACTTATAACTTTTTCTGTTAATGATACTATATTTGTTCTTTTTTTCATACCTTCATACTGAAAATTTGAGCATACAATGATCGAACATGTTTGTCATATGACTTACAAGGGGACCTCTTAAATGCTCCCCTTTTGATTTCAATGTTTTTTTCTTGGCTATAAATAGTATATAGTGTTCTAATAAAAAAATCTTAAAAGGATTTGAGTTCCTATTGAACTTTGACTAAACTATCGAATTTTTTATGCGCCTATTTTCTATAGATAAAGGTTCCGATATTCTGGAAATTTATTTTTTTCCGAATTTTTTGTATGTAAAGAAATCAACAAGACTAATTTTCATAAAAAAAAATTCAAAAGTTTTGAATAAAATCTCTTCAAGATATGAAGTTTTCCAAAATAATGCATCTTATATACACTATCCATGAAATGTATCTATATCTTGAAAGTCTTATATTTCGAAGAGACTTTGTTCGAAACTTTTGAATTTTTTTTGAAAAAGCTAATCTAGTTGAGTTCTCTATATGCACAACATTTTAATAAAAAACGAATGTTCTGAAAACTTGAGTCTCTAGAAGAAAATTCGGTAGCTTAGTAAACTATAATTAGAAACCTAAATTCTTTTAGAATTACTCTTAGAACACAATGTAATATCTACAGTCAAAAAAGAAAAAACAAAAGACATTGAACTTAAAAGAGAACAATTGAAGATGTTTCTTTGATAGGATATGTAATACAAACTTGTTTACTCTGAACGGTTTTTTTTTGCTTGTGTTGGTTGCCGGAAGATTCGAACGTCAAATTTAATTATCAAGATTCGCTCATCGGTGTATTTGATGATGTACTTCATGTCATAGAGGAAAACAAATTTTTACGATGAAATGCATTTTGCATTATTTTTTTTCGCTCAAGGATCAATAGAAATAAAGCGAAGAAATATGATCGATTTCCGTCGTTCTCTTAAGATTGTTTTGTAATAGATAAATTATTCCCAGAAGATTTTTGTCAATTTTCAGAAAGAAATTCATCTCGTATTTCAATATATATAAAAAAAAAAAAGGAAATTAATTGAATCCTTCTCTTTCTTTGATCTGAATGTTACACGTATACAAGAAGAGAATGACAAATACTACATTCCATTCTTATAACATTAATTATTTCGAATAAAAGAAAAAAACAATTCATTTAAAAGACTTTATGAAATAAATTTTTGTTTTTATTGATTTCGAATAATTATTCATAGACTTATGAGACAATGATTGCTACAAAAAATAGAGAAAATTTTCAATCGATAGCTAAAAATGATTATTTCAAGTGGAAAAAAACCGTTCGGATAAAAAAAAAGGATCGTCAACTGAGCATATGTGACTAAATTAAAAAAACGACATCATCTTATTCGAATAACAACAATTGATCATTGGGGGAAAGTGAAGATCTCTAAAAGAATAACGATCGAAAATAATTGAATTATATTGATATATATATAAGAGAATGATGCTTCAATCTTTCACTTGTATACATACTTCATCAACGACATAAAGATAAATCAATAAGAATAATGAAGATCTCTATAGATATGATGATTGAGAGGCATTTTTTTTTCTTTTGTCTTTGATTATTCTTGTTATTATTAAGGAAGACTTTTTTTTTTTCTTTCAACTATTATTTCGTTGACATTTTATGTGAATATTTATATAAATATATTTATACGATGAATATGTCTCTCTTGATGTTAGAATAGTTTGATAGGAATCATAAGACTTGAATAAAAGGCTTTTTGATTTACATCTCTGATTTCATCTTGAAATGATTATTTTTTTGCAATGATCAGATTATTGCCGAGTGTTGTCTGAATATTTTATTAATCATTTTTTACTAAACCTGACGAGTATATAGAAGACACAACATGTACACTTGTTTTTTCGAGATTTATGCATAATATCAATTTCGATTTAATCGAAGTAAGTAAAAAAATCAATAGAATAATTATCAGTATTATAATTCTCATAAAATATTACTTTTATGAGCTTTCAAACTTTTATTTCCTTTATTCAGCAATTTTTAATATAATTCATTAATGCTTGCTTTCACCTAGTTGACTCAAACTTAGTTTTTCTTGAGTAAATTATTATTATTCAGTATCTGAGAGAAAAATATTTACAAAGTTAAAATAATTTAGCAAGTATACAAAAAATTTTGTTATTATAAATTCTATTTGTGGAAAAGATTTCATAGATGGAAAGCATTATAATAACTATCCGTAATACTTTATATGATTTTAAACTAATATTTGAATAACTTTGTTTTGATTGAATAAATCATTGCTGATATGGTATTAATAAAAATTACGAGATTATGAGTAATCTCGGTGAATTCTAATCAAGAAAGGCTTAGATTCTTCTTTATTCTAAGATGAGACCATCATAATTCAAAAGTACTCGTTGTAGTGTTATACAACGTTAGAATAAGAATAAAATGAAATTATCTCTCAATTACATTATGAAATAGTCATCTTAAATTTAAAACATAAAATATGGATGAAAAATTTGTCACTTTCTTTTCTTTTCATCTTTTTTCTTACTCTTTATCTTATAATAAATTTAATGATTTTCATTCATAAAGACATTGCTCGAAGTAATTCATGAAATTTAAGTTTATATATTGGGTGTATAGAGAAGACTTCTTGACAAGAATAACCATAGGATAGTGTATTTCTAGGCATATTGAACAAACAATATTTGACTTGAAAATTTGTCTTTAAATACGTCTTATAATCGTCAGAAGATCGTAAAATTTTTTAGTTCTAATAATTGCTTTTTATTAGAGCTATTTGATCTTCAAAAATTTAAGGTTGATCAGATAGTTTCTTCAATCTAAACGATTTTTTTATCGTGAAATAATTCGAGTCAGGAGTAATTGTTATGGATGAAAATTTTAGAATCCTCTTAGAATAATGAAACCTAATTAGAGATCGATTTTCAAGTGAAAAATTATCTGCTCAATATTCTCAGCAATAGGCTGCCATATGATAAACATTTAATAACGCAATCTTAACATTGTACAAAAGACCTAAGGACATTAATCTTTTTGAGTTTATTCTTGTCTAGGTCTCTTTTCTACATTCTCGAATCGATGAACTCCAAAGGACTGAAACACCTCGGGCGGTGCTCTAGTGTGTAGAATCTAGAGAAAAATTTATTTGAAACACTCTTGTCCTTGAAATGAAAAGAATAACTAGAAAAATATTACTAACGTTGAATTTCAAAAGGGACATTCTTTAAGTGCTAAAAAGCTTTTGAAACGAGATATCTGTCATTAGGTCGCATCTACTGATACTACGCATTACCTATAATGAAATCTTGCTGCTGTTATTTTCTTTCTGAATCATGAACATTTTACTGAGGCTCTAACCTAATATGTATAATATGTTATTAAATATTTAGTGTTATCATGTTGGCTTGAAATTTTGCCCATAAATAAATCCTATTGTCACTATCATACACCGAAAATTTCAGGTATGAAAAATGTTTTCGTCGTGAGATCACAGATTCACAAGAAAATTTCACTTTTCTGAATTTTCGAAAAATATGCACATTTGTTGAAAATATAATATCTTAAGAGAAACATATTTGTTTTAGCTGAAACTTTCAATGTATGATAGTGGTTGTAAGACATCTTTATAAGAAAAATTTCAGATAAAAATCACAACATTGAATTTCTAATAATGACATCATTTTGTTAGAACAGAAACTCAATAAAATGTTCATAAATCGAACAGAAAGTAACAAGAGTATGAATCAGTATAGGTTTTGTCTAGTATCACTAGACTCAACATAATGACGCAAGACTCGTCTCAGAAGTTTTTTATTATTTGCACAGAGTCCTTCGTAATATGATACTCTCAAGTTACATTGTTTTCAATAATGTAAATGCGTTGTTCAATTACTATTGACAATGACTCTAATCTATGATCTTATGCACTTCTTTTAAAATAAAGAATCATTTATTAAGAAGCATATGAAGAAGTCAAAATACATAGAAGTAAATGGACTTTATATTATCGAAAATAGAAGTAAATTTTCAAGTGATAAAGATAATCTAATATCCATATATTTTTTGCTTCTTTTTTTTCTTTCTATCTTGCTTGCTTGCTTTTCCGATCTGCTCTGCTACAAGATAATTATTTTCCGCATCATTTCTATGATAAAAAAAAACCCACATTGATAGAAATGAACACACTACTAGACAGAATGAGTGAACGAGTCATTTCACACTCCGATCTAACATACTCGGCCTATATTGCAATCATTATTCGATCTTAAGCTTGTCTTGTTTTATTTTATGTATGTATGTATGTGTATTTGCAAACGTTTATATATATATTTATATATATTCGTTTAATATCTATCTGTTGATATGTAGAAGCTTGAAAAAGCAATAGTCTGCATATTCATCAGATTGTTTTCTAGATTCTGTAAGTTGCTCTTTAATCATCGGATCCGATAAAGAAGTCGTATGAGAGGGAAAAGAGAACACATCTAAGTGTTTTTGTCACACTCGAATCAGCCTTTCAAAATCGATTTGAAACTAGATCAATGTGCATTGAACAATCAGTTTCCTCCTTCCTTTTCCTATTATTATTACTATCATCATTAAAGTTGCAACAATTATCATCAAGAAAATGAATACTGTATAATTATTTGATAATATAAAAAGAAAGAGAGAGAAAAAGAAAGATTGTTGTAAGTTGAAAAAGCTTTCTGGTTTTCTTCTAGATAGTGAAGTACCTGTTCCTTCTCTGTTGTTTTCCATTCTAAAATTAAAACATATATATATATATATATATATACTTCTGTATAAAAGTAGAAAAGAAAACACAAACAGATCTTTTCATGTTAGTTAGAGAAATGATTAAATTAGGGAAAAAAACATTATTCTAATAAGGTAATTTTGAATAATTACATGCTATTATTTTCGATAAGATTTCTAATAATGTATTTGTTTGCATTGATGATTTGAATATAGAATAGTTAATTTACTATTGTTTTCTTTTCTTTCATCCAAAAATACAAAAACAAAAGATTTTAGATAAATGAGTATCATAGTTAGTTGACTTAAGCTAACATGTTATTATTTACATCGTACATATTCATGCACGATCATCCTATCGGAGATGAATGTCAATAAATCATTGATATTCTCTCTATTAACAAGACATTTTCATACTATTGTACGTCTTTATCTTCTTATTCTAGAAAGAATAGCTTCAAATGACATGAATAGTTTTAAAATCTATTGATAAATGTGTTGATTAAAAATCATAATAATTCAAAATAAAACATAGCATAAAAAAATGCACTTAGTACTTTTAGTTTATCTATAAGTTAATGTTGATCAATCATTGAAAACTATGCGATTTTCTGAATTAATCATTTGATTACAAATAAGATTTCTTCGATTCGTTAGTGAACGATTGTCTCGTATGCACTTAGAATACCCTTAAAGTAATATGATGATTTCTTTGCTATAGAAAGCAAAAAAAAGAAAAGAAAAGATATATCAATACGAAAGATCTTATTGAGCTTATCCATACGTTCGTTACGAAGCGAAGAGATGCAGAAAGAAATGACACATGGTGTCGAATAGATGATGAAATATGATTATTGTGAAAAGACGATAGCGAAAAACAAGACGAACAGCCTCGAGTATGACCATGAGAGACGAAGAAAAAACAGAGAAAAGGGTTTTTGATAATAAAAAGAGAGGAAAACTAGCGGATGAATAGTACTGCTGTATTTCGCTCACACATCACTTCCTTCTATTTCAGTTTTTTTGACAATAATAGCTGACTAACTATTGGCACTGGTGAGTGTGACTATGTCATTATGATGCCTACATACTTAGAGAACAATAATGTAAATGTAAGAGAAAAATATAAGTATTAAAACAGCAGCTTGAGTGCACAAAAGAATAGTCTTTTCTCGATCTTTTAGCATCGACATCAGACGATTTTCTTTTTATAATTTTGGTTTCATACATTGACACACATGGTGCTACTCACATTGATAATGACTATCATAATATTCATCATTGACAATAATCATAAAGGATACATATTGGTTAGTAATATTGTGCCTATGATTTTCTTTTTTGTTTTCAATTTATAAAAGATGCCTTAGGGAGTAATAAGTGTAGATATATTTTTATTGAATAAATTAAATAGTCGAAAAAAGAAAGCGGCAAATATGGTTTAATTTTCCTTTTGACAAATGTATCTATGTGTGTAGTCATCAGGTGTTTTTACGAACATCAGAATTGCTTAATTTATATTGGATAGGTTTTTTATTATGGAAGTATAAATGCTCTTTTACGAGTATTATATTTTTTCAATTTATCATTCCAATAAATTTCAAATAAGCAAAACTGTATCTATTATTTATTCGCTATAGATTTTTCTATATAATCAAGTACATGACATTAAATAATATAGACAAAACGGATGTCGAATACGTGTCTGATAAAGATATATAATAACATGAGGATTTTATTGATTGTTCGAAAGATTAATGTACACGTAGAATCATCGCATACATCCGATCATATGTTTGTCATTCAGGTTATTTTTATATTTTCCTTTAGGTGACAAAGTTGGAAAACAATGTTTTTTACTTGTTATCATGATTATGAATAATCTTGATCAGATATATTCTAATTATTTTTATAATGAAAACTTCTTTGAAAACTTTACAAAATAATAATAATCATTTAACTAAATATAATTATAAAGAATTATCAACAAATAAACAAAGAAATTTCGAACAAAATATGTCAATATCAATGAAGAATAAGAAAAATTATCGAGAAACAGAAATCAACGATGATAGTGATGATGAAGCAGAAGAAGAAGAAGAAGAAGAAGATGATGATGAAAATTCAAAACTTGTTTCCATTAAAATAGACAATAATCAAGAACAAAAACAAAAACAACAATATGAACAACAACCATCCCCAACAGGACTACGTTCTATATTACGAAAACGAACCGAGAAAAAAATGTCATCAAACGCTTGTAGTAATGTTCAACAAACATCAATCACAATAGATGAGAACGCCAATGATGATGACGAGAAAGATTCTGATGATTACACAGGCGATGAGAACGAACAAGAAAGTAATGGCAGTAACAAAAGCAAAGAAGAGGAAAGTAAAAACAATGAACAACAGCAACAGCAGCAACATCATCGTTGTCGCAATTATTCTCGTCATACGCAAAGAAATCGATTTTTTCGAACATCACCATCTACATCCCTCATCTTTCCATTAGACACAAGTAAAACAGAAACAGAAATAACAGCATCAGCAACAGCCATAGAATTTCATGAAGACGATCACTCTCCTAGTCATACTGCGTGCGTAACATTTACTAACGATAAACCGACTATCATTCATAGAAGTTCATCGACACCTCAACTTAGTGGCATTGATATTCAACCACGTTCATCAGTTACATATATAAATATGAGAGAAGATATATCAACAACAATACCCATAACAACAACAACTGGACCATCGGCTAGTTTAACTACTGACTTTCATCCTGTATATGTATCACCATTAAAATACCGACCATTAGTTGGTCTATCAGCAAACCATAGTCGTATGTTACTGGAAAAACGTGTTTCACTACTTGGAAAACCTGTTGTTTTACATCCCATTCAAAGACGTTCAGCAACATATCGACGTACTCAATTACGTATATACAATTTTTTAGAACGACCACACGGTTATAAAGCTGTTATTTATCATACATTTGTGTAAGTAATTTATTTTCTATTATCATCTTTTCTCTTTCTTTTTTTATCTGAAGAAAAAATTAATTTTCTTCAAAAACAGAAAAAACACAAAAGTTTCCTTCTTCTCATTTTCTTAATCGATAAACAATAAAAATCATTAAATGATTTCAATAAGATCGATTTGCTCGACATCCGGCATAGGATAACAAAAGAAAAAAGAGAAAAAGGAAAAACCTTTCCAGCTCATATAGTGCTTATTTTAATTGCAAAGAATAGGGCCCTAAAGACTAGAATTATAAGCAAAAGTCATCTCCGATTAAAGTTTGGTAACGGATCTTCTTTTCTTGTTTTTTTGCTTCTTTCCCTTTGGAACCATTGACATAAGTCTACGACATATCGTGAGATATTATTAAAAAAAAATGATCGATTCCACGTGATCTTAGTGTTTTTTTTATGACTATGAAAATAGATAAAATCTACATTCAACTATCAATATTTGTCGATATTTGTGTTGAAGATGTTTCATTCATAAGATTATCAATGAAGGGAAAAACTATAAGCTTTCTTTTTCTCTTTTTTTTTTTGATTTCTACAAATTGCTTGACTTTTATATGAATATAAATAAGTATACATGAATTAATCATAAGTTGTTTTCTTTTGCTTTTTTTATTTTTTACATACGTTGCAAAAAACTGAAAAATCAATATTTAGAATTAGTTCATTTATCTAAATGTGTATCCATGCAGAGATATTGATTTTGTCAGTTCGTGCTTTTTTGCATGCACAGAAAAAATGAGAAAAACTAGGCATTAATGAAGAAAGGACACCGTTATAATTAAAAGATACAATGTAAAAACGTGTTTTTATAAGCCTTGGAATGTTTTTCTAATTAATGTACACTCATGTGAATAATGAGGAAATAGAAATTTCTGATATATTTATGTTTTTCAAGATCTTGTTAAATATAATGCAAACAAAGATTTCTATAGATTGACAATAATGACTAAACATATAACATTAATGTGGTTTTCATGTTTTTTATTTTCTTTAGAATTTTTCTATAAAATCTTGAAGATTGTTTACTGAGTATTCATTGTTATTACTTTTTTTTGTCAAAAGAAAAAAAAATAAATAAATCCTTTATTTCTTTCCTAATTAGTAATCGTTTCAATAATTGTCCTGCTGACCAATATACATTGGAGAATAGTTCAATAAATCAAAACTTAGAACCTGCTTTTTGATGATGACTATTATTGTTGAGAATATGTTTCTAGTCGTTTAATGCACTAATTGCTTTTGTTTTAAGATAATTTAATATAAATAAATCAATTTATATATTTTATCAAACATTTGTAATGTTTATAAAAAGAAAACATATTGTATATGAAGATAATATTTATAAATAAATAATAAAAAAAGAAGAATTCTTAAATGCTCTATTTAAAATAGACATTATTAAGAAAAAATTTCCTGACATTCAAGGTGACATAGTACGCGTCAATCACTATATATAGCACATAGAAACATCCGAGAACAAAAAAAAAACAAGACTAGTATGATAGTTAATGAAAATATTTTATTGATTTCGCCTCAGCAGCTATTACAATGAGACACAATATATATTTCTTACAAAAATAAAATAGAAATTAATCAAAATTTTTTGAAATATGTAATATTTTTCTGATTTCAATAGGTTTTTCACCGTTTTTCTATGTCTATTTCTTTCTGTGGTGGTTACAATGCCTGAATATGAATCAATAGCATCAACTGTGTTATTACAAACTGTAAATATTTGTTTAATAAAATAACTATGTATTAATGATATCTAATTGAGTTTTTCTTTTTTTCAATCAAGGAAATTATTGTAGTTATATGGCTTGCAACTGAATTTGTATTACGTGTATGGAGTGCAGGTTGCCGTTCTCGTTATCAAACAGTAATGGGTCGTTTACGTTTTATGAAAAAACCTTTTTGTGCTCTTGGTTTGTGTATAAAAGGAAATAGAAAACAAAATGAAAATATATGAATATTTTTATATAGATTTTATTGTAATTATGGCAACTGTCGTAACACTTTGTCTAAATAGTCGAGGTGGTAATGGAGTTTTTGCTGCATCAGCATTACGTGGTTTACGTTTTTTTCAAATTCTTCGTATGTTAAGAATGGATCGTCGTGGTGGTACTTGGAAATTATTAGGTTCTGTTGTTTATGCTCATAGACAAGTTTGTTTTCTTTTTTTATTATTCTAAATAATTAACATGTTTTTTTTTTCATATTTAAGGAACTTATAACAACAATTTATATTGAATTTTTAGTACTTATTTTTTCATCATTTATTATGTTTCTTGTTGAAAAAGATAGTATTATTGAAACAAAAGAAAGATTAATTCATAATACAACAAATCTAATGACATCAAGTTCAATAACAAATTTAATTGAAACTGATCGACATAAATTTGAAACATTTGCTGATGCATTATGGTGGGGAATTGTATGTATTAATCATTGTATTAATTATTATATTTTTTAATTAATTTTTCATTCTTCTTTTTATAGATTACATTATGTACAGTAAGATATTTTTAATAAATTTTAAATACAAAGAAAGATAAATATTTATATAGGTAGGATATGGTGATAAAGTACCATCATCATATATTGGTAAATTACTTGCTGCTATATGTTCATTTATTGGTATTAGTTTCTTTGCTCTACCTGCGGTATTTTCTTTTTTATATGTAGATAGTTTTTATTTTTATTTTAATAAATATTATAGGGTATTCTTGGTTCTGGTTTTGCATTAAAAGTTCAACAACAACAACGTCAAAAACATTATAAACGACGAAAGATTCCTGCAGTTTTATTAATACAAAATCTATGGCGTGTCTATGCAGCTGATGAAAAATCTCTGTCAAAAGCAACTTGGAAAGTACATGTACGTCCACCGCGTAAAGAAACCAATGTTGCTACAACATCACAAACAAATCCTCATCCAGTGTATGACCTTGTTTTTTTTTTTATAATTTATTTAAAAAATGAACAACACATATCTAGTTTATTATTATAATAATTTTTTTTCTTCTCTAGTTCCTTTAGCTCATTTAGAATGCGTAATAATCAGTCATTTTTAAATCGAGTCAGTTTTCGACGACGCACACCAACACGAGAAACTGCAACGATTCCTCTAACTAATTCTAATAGAAGTAATAGTCCCAATATAAAATCTGTACCAAATTCAACAGTAGCTGCAATGCGTTCTTGTATTGATACACTTTCAGAAACAGTTAGTATCACACCATCAGCATGCATGAACGTACCACAAGAAGTATCCTCATCCGGTAAATTAGTTTTCTTATGTATGAATTGATGAAAAAAATTTTTAATTTTGTTTTACACATAGAGGGTGAAGATGATCATTTATATTATGCAAATGATGTTCAATCATTAACACCAACACATCGACATACAATTCGATTTATACGAAAAGTTAAATATTTTGTAGCAAGACGAAAATTTCGTGAAGCTTTACGTCCATATGATGTTACTGATGTTATAGAACAATATTCAACAGGCAATGTTGATATGCTTGCTAGAATGAAATATCTTCAAGCTAGGTAAAATTTATAGAATATAAAATTATTCTAGATATATATATATATATAATGTTTATTTTAGATTGGATAAAGTATTGGGTACATCAAAATCAATTGATAATTATGAATCAGGCCCAAGTCTAACATCGAGAATATGTAAAATTGAAAGACAGGTAATATCTGTTTTAAACGCTATTGCAACTACGTCTTAATTGCGGACACATTTTTTGGTCAGCTCAGGAAAAATATGTACAAAGCAGAATTGGAAATAATAGTGTTTAGTACAGCGCAAAGGCCGAGAAAGCGACGCCTCTTCGAAAATCGGATCGATTCTCATGTTCTTTGTCGTTATTGTACTATGTGTCTGTACTCCCAAAAATAAATATTCGTCTTTCCGAACTTTTAATTCGCTCCTCCGAAAGAGGAAATCTAGATGAAACACTGAGGGAAAGAGAAACACAAATGGACTAAAAACTCATTAACGAACATAATTGAACATATAATTTTTATTATATTTATACTTAAGATCGTCTAAGTCGTTGGATCAAACATCTTGATGTATTGATAAGAAAAAAGTACAATCTCTTTTGATCACTATTAAGATTCAAAAGACCATTTAGATATTCTTGCTTTTCTTGAACAAAAATGTTTTCATATTCTCATTAATGTGGTTCTATTAAGACATGTCGAACGTTATTGTTTATTTAATCCGAACCAAGTTTGATTCTTCTGACTCCTGGATACATCTTATCCAGGCTCGAAGAGTTAGATGCGGTTGATAATGAGAATTTAATTGGCCATGCTATCTTTCTACGTAGTTGTAAGTTTTTAGTCGCATTCTAATGAGATCAAATAGAGATTCAGAATGAAGAAGAAAATAAATCATTTTCATTATATCTACAGACAATTAAATCTGTTAATCTTGAAGAAATTTATATTTTTAATTTCTTCAATAATATTATGAAATATTAAATTAATTTTTCTTAAATCGGACTATCTACACTGATCATCTTACTATATTTATTTTCGTTTGTTTCCATAATGTGAAAATTTTTTTTTCTCTCTTTTCTCGATTTTACTTTACGGATATCTTTTTTGTCTGTAATTAAGGAAAAATATGCTCAATCAAGAAGACACTACTATTTCGTTCCATTCAATTTCATTTTAAATTATACTAATGATCATTGATATATGAATGCAAACACAATAAAAAATTAATTTTATGATATAATATCATTTGATTCTTTTTGGTCAGATTAAGACTAATCAGCTTTTTTTCTTATGAATAAGCCGTTGCCATATCTAACATAGCATGCATAGTCAAACCTTATAGCAAATATAAAAATAGAGAAGTATTGCAATATTGAGATATCTCAAAATTTATTTGAAAAAGTTTTTTTTATTATTTATGAAAATCAAGTTTATTCGCATGACAACTCGATTACTTTACACAATTCATATCAAGTAAAATATCTTTGAATCGCCATGGCTGAGTGACTACATTGCACTAGGCACGCGTACCTCCAAAATACAATGTGAAACCTTTAGTACCATGAGTCATAGAATAAACTCGAACAAGTCACTAACAACTGTTTGTCTCTAATCATTTGCCCAATAGCATGCTGACTACGTTGTGACATACATTTGCTCTTGAGGTTAGTTAGTGTACATGTACAACTCAAGAACTTTGCATCAGATTGATCTTCTGTTCAGAATTACAGCTAGTATCAGTTATAGCGAAGATATCTAAATATTAAATCTGAGCTAGGCAGCTCCGTATATCGCAAGAATAGCGGAAAGACAAGCGTATTCTTCTTTCTCTTCGTATGTCACCTATAATTTGAAGTTGAATTACATGATTTTCTTAAGCTTCTTAATATCTTTCATCCGTAACATCTCACAAAATGAATATAAAAACAACTTATTTTCTTGAAGTTATATTTAAACTTCTGCAGAATAAATTTATGAAAAATCTTGTTCAATCATGTAACAAATAAGGCTGAACCATTTCGACAAAACTTATAAGTCATTTACAGATTTTGTTTACAAATTAAAGTTAAAGTTGAACATTCTGTTTTTTCATCATTGTACCTGTTGTGAAAATGTCAATGTCATTAAGGAAGATTCATCTAGTCTTAGGCTAAATAGTATGAATAGCTTAATACTGATAAAAAATTTGCTTCTATAACAGGAACTGCTTTTCTAACATCTATTTTGGTACGAATCTGATATACTTCTTTCGTATTACATAAGAACAAACTTAGCTGGATTTTTTTGTTCAATATTTGTTTTCATTTTAATTCTAAGTAAAAGCAAATCATCTGTTTTGCGAATTAAGAAAAACATCTTGATAACTTTGTTTGATAATCAATCGATCAGTACAAACAAAATCATCTTATTAATTATTAAACAAATGTAATTTTAATATTTTTGTTTATAGGTAGAAAGTTTGGATATGAAAGTAGATAGACTCTGTCAATTGACTAATAGTTTATTAGAATGTAGTATTCGACATCAAACCTCAACTCCAACTCCAACAAGACCTCTCGCCATAAATCATACTCGAGCTGGTAATCGTTTTTATGCCTATCGTCGTCAACGACGACGAAATCATTCTCGAACCATGATATCGGCATCATCACAATCACCACAACCAGTACAAACTTCATTGATACATAATTCATCTCCAACAAATTTAACACAACCATCTGTACATTCATCATTATCAGCAAGAGATCCATCCCGTGAAAGTCTTGTTAGCCTCTATTGGCTCTTTCAAGATAATATGAATTCGTCAAGAACTCATTATGTTTAATAGTTCTTCGTTTATTATTTTTTTCTTGCTGATATTTACATTTATTTGTCTATATACATTAGAAATTCTTCTCTTTCGATAATATTTGTTGCTTCGTGTGACCGGTGCCTTATCTGGTTGTTATAATTCCTTTCTATGTCACTCACTGTTTTTTTTTAAATTGCTGATCAAAAATATAAGGAGCAATGAACAAAATATGAATCATCATCTAAACTTTGTTTTTATTATCTCATTATTCTTGCAAAACATGCACTGAGCTTGAACGTTCGAAATCAGTCTTGACTACAAGCATGTACGGTTAATTAATCAAAAAAAGAAGTAGAAGTAAACTAAAAGACAGAGACAGAGCTTCAGACTTAGCTATGATAGATATATATGCATTGACATAAATGATCCAAAAAAAACGAAGGTCCATAGACATAATGAAAAAAATCAGCAATGTTCATAAATACTCGAACTTGAACTTAACAGAACCTTAGAGTGCTTCCATAATTATTCATATAGTGATGAACTTAACTTAAGAGCAGTTTTACTTTAAAGTTTTTTTTCTCGATGCTAATTGCTAGCAGAAATCTGAAAAAACATTTGTGTAACTGAAAGGCAGCAGTGTCCAAGGACTGAGTTTTGGGAATTCTTCCAATTCCTAAAATCACCAGCTATAAGTGACATATCTCTCGAGGAACTGAGAACTGACCCTCAAGCACTTCACCAAACCTCCTCGGTTCGTCGTCAATTCCTTGTCGTGAATAAACCACAAACCTTTGCAACGACAGTTCTCAAACCACGATGCCTTCCCATTTCCTCATTTCCTCCCGTGGGTATTGACCGCCGACAATCCCTCAGAAAGGAATCGAGGAAATAACTAGAACTAAATGTCAATACCGATCGAGGGAACTGACACCAACATTAGCCACCATCATTCGAATCCCATAAGAAGGATCCAGACAATAACAATTACCACACCAATGCGAGGAGACGACGGGAGACTAAGGAATTGTGACAGTTTTATTGATAGTTCATAGGAACTGAGGTGGATACCTAGAAATTTTCTAGGTATCCACCTTCGTTTCAAGGAACTGTCATAGTTCTTCAGTTCTCCGGCTTTCTTCTATATATGGTATAATTTTAGTATCTAAAGAGTACTACGTCATTACCTCAATTCTCTCGAGGAACTGAGGGTAGGTACCGTGCAGGTATCCACCTCAGTTCCTAGGAAGTGTCAGCAGAACTGTCACAATTCCTCAGTTCCCCAGCTTTTTTCTGTATCCGGTATAATTTTACTATCGAAAGAGTACTACATCGTTACCTCAATTCCCCTGGGGAACTGATGGTAGGTGCCGCGTAGATATTCACCTCAGTTCCCAGGAACTGTCAGCAGAAGTTAAATCTTTCTCTAGTATCTATGCTGCCTTAAATGAATCAAGAAAGCCTCCCAAGAAGTATAGAGTTTATATCAGAAAAAAATCAAAAGCCTCAGTCCTTCTCGTTCCCTTGACATATCCCCCCACAGTTCTGCCCAGTTCTAAATGTCAATTCCTTGGTTGAAATTTCCGTGACCAATTCCCCAGGAAAAATAAAGAATTATCCCTATTAACGAAGGTATATACGACTCAGCTAATCAATCCTTCTCGAAGTAATAGGAACTTATGGTAGGTTCCTTCTAGGCATCTACCTCAGTTCTGCGAGGAATTTAGGTAACGATGTAGTACTTTTTAGATATTAAAATCACATCAGATACAGAAAAAAGACGAGGAACTGAAGAATTGTGACAGTTCTGCTGACACTTCCTAGGAACTTAGATGAATACCTACACGGTACCTACCCTCAGTTCTCCAGGGGATTGAGGTAATGACGTAGTACTCTTTAGATACTAAAATTATACCATATATAGAAAAAAGCCGGAGAACTGGGGAACTGTGACAGTTTCTTGGAACGAAGGTGGATACCTAGAAAGTCTCTAGGTATCCACCTCAGTTCCTATGAATTGTCAACAAAACTGTCACAATTCCTTAGTTCCCCGCCGTCTCCTCGCACTGGTGTGGTAATTGTTATTGTCTGGATCCTTCTTATAGGATTCGAATGATGGTGGCTAATGTTGGTGTCAGTCCCCCCGATTGGTATTGACGGTTAGTTCTAGTTATTTCCTCGATTCCTTATCTGAGGAACTGTCGGCGGTCGATACCCACGGGAGAAAATGAGGAAATGAGAAGGTATCGTGGTTTGAGAACTGTCGTTGCAAAGGTTTGTGATTTATTCACGACAAGGAATTGATGACGAACCGAGGAGGTTTGGTGAAGTGCTTGAGGGTCAGTTCTCAGTTCCTCGAGGGATATATCACTTTTAGCTGGTGATTTTAGGAATTAGAAGAATTCCCAAACCTCAGTCCTTGGACACCCCTCCTGAAAGGATTCTCTATCAGAATTGATATGTTTGAAGACGTCACTAAAACTAAGATTTCTTCCATAACCAGTTTTCTGGCATCAATTTAAAGCTTTTGAAAAAAGAGTTTATTTGAGAGAGCAAATAACAATGATTAAAATAATATGTATCTGATCCAGGCTTCCCGATTAGGGGGGGGCTGGGGGGGTCTAGCCCCCCCCCCAAAACTTGAAAAAATGTCCGACTTTCTGCGAAAATTTCTTACACTTTCTGCCAAATTTTTGAAAATTTCATAGTAATATCTGGCAAAAACTCAATTTTTAAGCACTAATCACCATTTTTCTGGCAGAAAGTCGAAGGACAATACTTTCTGTCAACAAAAGCTCGTAGACAGTCGATCAAATTAGCATTCGTTGTTCAGTTTCTGCCGAAAAGTCAGGTGAGGCACTTTCAGCCAAAATTTTTGGACTTTCTGCCAAAATTTTTAGACTTTCTGCCGAATTTTTAGCCCCTCCCACTTTTCAAAACAATCGGGAACCCTGATCTGATCTCTCCATGACATTCTCTCATCAAACTGCATTCAATTTACGAAAAACCAAAGAAGCATTTTTCTCTTCTTCTATTGAAAATTTCAATGTTTTTTCCATATTTAACGCCGTAGAGCCTTCTACAAATTGAATACAGTTCGATGAAGGAAAGTCATGAAGAGATCGATGATGTCTCATCTCGCTTAGAATCATTTGCTCTCTCAAATAAAATCTTCTACCAATAGCTTTGAAAGGAAGTGAGAAAACTGATTTGCGAGGTCTTAGTTTTCTGCAGACTCTCTCCCAAGCAGTTTTACTCAAGGCTTAAAATCTACCAACCTTAATCGAGAATTTTTTTAGCTACGCAAATGTTTTTTCAGATTATTGTTAGCTATTGTCATCGAGAAGAAAGTTTAAAGATATAACTGGTTTAAACTTTGTGTCCGTCATCATATACCTCAAGAAAAGCTTAGACAAATATCTCACACTATCTGAACTGGTTGAATAGTTGCCGAATACAGAGATAGAGTTTAGATTTGGTAATTGTCTAACTCTTGCTTCTCTTGGATCGAGATGATTGGTAATAACTTGAACATAACACATATTTTTTCAATTTCATTTATTGAAAATTAAAAGACACAAAATAAGACAATGATAACAAATAAATTCTACTTTGTTTTAGAAAAAATATGATATATATATATTATACATGTCTAGAGAATGCCTATGATTCGTTGAGATTTTGGTTTTTTGCAATGACAATGTGAACAAGGTTTTTTTTGTTGTTGTATCAAAACAATATGATCAATATGAATTTGATAATGATGATTAGAACGATGTTGTCGACGTTTTTTATGAATTTTATGATGAACAATCATTTTTGAACGTGGAGAAGGCACAACCGGTATTGTTTGTTGTTCAATCGGATCTATTGAACGAGGATTTGGAGTTGAAGCACGAGGAAATATTTTATTGTTGGACGTTTGTGGAGTACTCGTACCATGATAGACAGTATTGATTGATGAGCGAAAACGTTTGTAACCTTGGGATTGTGCCATTAAAATATTATCTAAATAGAAAAAAAGAACAATACTATCTCAATGATTAAATATTCTTTATTTTTTTGTCTTTGCTTGATTTTAATTGGCTATTCAAGACATTGAATAACGAAAAATACTTCGTGACGTGATACATAAAAGATATATTCTCCTTCAACACACTAACTCAATTCTATATCTAAAAGTTTAAATTTGAAAACAGTATCAGTGAATATGATCTGAGATTAACTTTGATTAGTACAAAATTAACTTGATTATTAAACGTTCAATAAACTTAATCGAAGATTTCAGTGTTTTATCTAGATGTTCTTTTCCGATGGGGCAGTTTAAAAATCCGAAAATGCCAGCCTCATTTTCGGACAGGTACGAGTCCCTCGGCTCTCACGCTCGATAAAACATTAGAATATTCGGATACAAACATATAGAACAGAATCTGTAAAAAAAAATATACAAGAGATATAACTTTTTAAGTTAATCGACTATGATCGACCCACAAAGACAAAGTACAAATTTATCAAGTAGAAGAAAGTTTTAGAGAAATCAACAAAGAGATAGCAGTCAAAGTAAAAAAAGAAACAGCTTTTCAAAGTCCATTCGAGATAGTATAATCTTTTTATTTTCATTTCTAATGAAGAAAAATGAAAACTGAAGAAACTTCACTACGGATGGGGACTCTCGTTTCACCACGCTGTTGATATCCATCATTGTTATCAAGATAATATAAAGCAAACCAATTATGAAAAAAAGATCATTTAAAATACAAACCTCGAACTGATGTAATAATACTATATATATAATATACTAATGATTTAGTAGAACATAAAATCCGCTTAGATGAAGAACCATCCATAATTTCATCACAGTTAAAATATCAAAATAGAAAATCAACTTACTTTTTGTTACTTCTTTACAATGAAGAAGGCGTGTCGATTAAATTGAGCGTATGGTGATGTGTCGATATCACTGAATAGTGCGACTCAACTATCTAATTGAGATTGACACTTCTCTCTCTCTGTATTATTTTCTTTTGCTCTGTCTCTTTCTCTCTTCTTCCCTCTCTATTTTCTCATGTCTATTCTATCTTCTCTTTCTTCCGTAAATTAATTATGCAATCAAATGAGCAATGTCTATTATATGCGAAGTACCACGTGTCCGGGTGTTATTACATACATAAATTTCAAAAAATATATATAGTCGCCGGTGCTAGTCAAGTGTTTCGAACTGTTTGACGGAAGTCCCAGGCGATATAGTGAAATTGAAATGTGTCACTCTTGACCTGGAGAAAATAGCATGGAAAAAAATAAAATAAAATTTAAATGAGCAAATATTAAGAATGCAGTTATGTGTATGAAAATATAACAATTAGAAGAAAAAAAAAAGCAAATAACATTATATCGTTGTTATGATGATGCAATCAGAAAGAGCAGCTGCAATAATGTCTCAAACTTATCAACAACAGCATTGAACATACATATGCTCAGTATGAATATGTGACAGCTTTTTTTTTTCTTCTTCATTGTAGTGTTGAATAAACCTGAAAGTGATGAAGCTGAGAGAAGGAATGATGATGAATATCAAATAGTTTCGACAAGAACAAAAAGTAATAACTTTGATGTGTTTCATTTTTAAATAGGTGTGAACAACGTGTTCACTATGAGAAAGAATATTATCATGATGTAATTAAATTGAAAATCAAATAATTTTTGCGAAAGATCAAACTCAAATTTATTTAAACATGAGAATAGATTCATGTGAAAACTAAATAAAATACATTTTGTTTTAAGAGAAAACTTTTAAAATTTAAGAAATCTAAACTAAAGCAATATCTTTATTCTTGAATTAATGGTTGATTTATATAATGTAACAAAAAAAATGTTTGCAGATGACTATGAATGTCATTTTCTCAATAACATTATCACAAGGATTTTATTTCTATTTTGATATTAGCAAAAACCTAAAATAGATTGTAATTAACATCATTTCATACACAAGACTGATCAGAAGCAGTCAACATTTTGAAATCTCGATTCTTTTAGAGCATGTAAAGATTCTTTTGTCACAAGATATTACTCTCATATCATAAAGATTTATTTGTTTGTAATTAAACTATAGAATCAAGAATTAAATAGTATTAAAATGTATTATTATTTTTTGAATATCATCATGTTTTCTCACAATTCGACTACCTTTTCATGATAGCATGATCAATATAAAACCAATATAATATTCATGCACAGTATCATTCGATACACGTAGAAGATTATAGAATTCGTACAATCAATAGAAACACGAACAGAAAGATCATATGACATCTACTAGAGAATGACACAAGATGCACATCATACAAAATATAAGAATAAACAAAGCAGTAGCATAACCAGTGGATCGTGGGTGGTAAGATAAAGCCCCATTATCTCGAGGGAAATCCATACAGTATAGTGTCAATAATGGTAATTCTTGTGTTTTTTAACTCTTGTGATGCTATGATAGTGTTCGACCTAGAACTTCTCTGATTATGTCATTAAAACATAGAAGAAAATAATCAAATACCGTGAAATATATGATGGTACAAGCACTCAACAGTATCATCAGTACATGTTGACTAAAGTTAGTCGTTACTAAAGCTTTTGCATAAAACATATAGTTAATTAATAATTGGGTACGAATCGAGGGAGCGACAAATCGGATGTTACACCTCTGACATTTCCTTCTTCGAATTGGGCCATCCTTTTCTATATATATGCCACACAAAAAAAATCATTGTGCAATCAACTTGCCTGTAGATGGGTATTGAAGCATTGTTCAAAATAACTGTTCGTTTGATAAAATCATGA
Source organism: Rotaria sp. Silwood1 (assembly GCA_905250075.1). Lineage (NCBI taxonomy): Eukaryota > Metazoa > Rotifera > Eurotatoria > Philodinida > Philodinidae > Rotaria > Rotaria sp. Silwood1. The sequence goes on along the minus strand of CAJNOP010000094.1, from coordinate 56,887 downwards.
CTAGAGGAAATTCATTATGTTCTCAATATGACTGAAAATATTTTATCTATATCTTCAAAAATTATTTTTTGTAATATTTTGATTAATTCTGTCTTTTATAACAATGCGAAGATTCTTTCCAATTACATTCAATCATCAGCTGATTGTTTGCATTTGATGCTATCAGATGCAATCCATGATTAGATAAAAAAAGTCATCATATTCATGCTAATCAACAAAAGAATAATATTGATTTGATTATAACACTTCAATGAACAGTTTAACCAGAAAAAAAAAAGAAACATCAGCAATGAATGTTCGGATCTCGTTATACAAAGAATAACAGTGATTTTTTTTTTCAATGAAACAAAACTTTTAAAAATGTTCTTGTAAATCAATAGTCGTTGATCATATATGTTACATTGTACATATAATTGTAGGAGTAAAAGAAAAACAAAAGAAAGATGTTCATTCTTGCTCTTGGTGAGAATTTTTTCGTTCTCTTCTCATGACTTTCTTGTAGTCGTTTTCTTGTGGTACAATAAAGGTAGACAACATCAACTGGTTTTTTTTTCTTTTTCTTTCTTTTTCTATCGGTTATTGTTGCGTCCTTCCTTAGAGTAAACCATGCCGCGTCATTCTTCGTTGTCATGGTAGGTTGTTCTGTTGTGTCAATCTCTTCACTCTTTCTTTCATTCGCTTTCAAATAAAAATGAAATGAAAACATATAAAACGTTTTTCTTTTTTTTGTGTAATAGTAACGGATACCTTCTTTTTTTCTTTTGCTTTATGTATATACATTATTTCTAGACACCATTATCTATCTAAAAGACTTATACAAGCTCTAATCATGACACGTATGGCTTTTGATACACGCACACAAAATGCGTGGAAAGAATTAATTGAAAAAGAAGCAATGACTCGTGTCTCTTGGCATCAAACATTCAAACCAAATCCAAATGATGATGAATGGTTTAAGCGTGCATTTTATACACAAGCTACAGCTAAACCAATTGGTCGTTCTTTACCGACAATTGTTTTTCCTCCAAGACCTAAACCACGTTATGATCCAAGTGATACATTAGATGAATTAGCTAAAAAACTTGATCTAGAACATAATCCAAATGCATTGAAAGAAATGTATCCGGTTAAAAAAGAATATAAAGATGTTTTATTTGATGGTTTTTCAAAAGAAGAAAAAGGTCGTTATAAATATTTAAATATACGCAAACAAATTCAACCTGAACATAAATATCAATATCCTGTATCAAATACAATGGAATATGGATGGAAATTAGGTGAAACTGGTCAACAATTTAAAGCACCAACATATGCCCGAGGAAAAATTGTTGAAGAATCATTTTATCGTCGTAATGGTGTTTTCGAATAAATCTTTTTTTTTTTCTTCTTTGTTTGCTTAACTATTTTTATTTTTTTTTCTCTTCTACAAGTGCTGCTCTGTTCATTGTATAGACAAAAAAAAAAAATCGATTGGTTCATCACAACAAAACTTTGTAAACATATTTTTGTTTATCATATGAAATCAAAACAATAACTTTAATTAATCTTATTTCTTAAGCCTTATATCGCAATGTGTTTCATGTCAAGCCCTATAATAATAAAAAAAATAAAAGAACGATTAATAACAAAGGATATACTTATAGTTGTTGTGTTATGCTTTGACGTTGCGTTAATAATGTCACTTGATAACATAAATAATGTTTGATGATTGTAGTATGTACTTTCATTTCTATTTTACTGAAAGCGAAAATTCGATCAAATATCCTATATCTAAATCGATATCACAACGAAGTTCAAGTGTACCAAATGTGATATTTGATGTTCGTATTGGATTCAATAGAATGAAAAAGGTAATCAGGTGAATTAAGTTCTTTTAAGTAAAAATACTAAATGTATTTGTCAAAATTGTAAGAAGGTGAGAAACTACAGAGAAGAACATCTAAAGAAGTCTGCTGTAATAAAAACAATAAAATAGTTTATTTAGATAAATTACTTAAGATTATTTCGTACGGTGAACAAAATAATAAAAGCACATAGGAAACTGAATTATGATTTACTGGTTGTTAATTTAAAAAGAAAAGAAGTGTCTGAAGTATCTGTTATTCATTGAGAAACGAGTTGTGAATAGAAATTTGCGGAATCAAAATTCGAAGATTTGCCGGAAATCGATCGAGTTCACTTGAAAAGATTTGTCGGAAGCAAGACTACGGGAAAAAAAAACTGTTCCAATCGTAATTAAAAATTATAGTTAAATATTCAATGATTTTAAGCGAATTATGTTATAAATCACATCAATTAGATTGTAATTCAAGAGGTATGACTCGAAAACATGTCAGTTGTTGAATAAACAAATCAAAAAAATGAGTATTGAAATAGTTGTTAAGTGTGATAGAAATAAATTCTGGAATAGTTTTCTCTATACCAGAACTAGACCAGATTTACTAGAACTATGAATCGAATCAGTGGAAAAAAAATACCGACACCAAAATAAACTTGGCTTCGCTCATTTCTAGTCGTGAACATTCGATTCGACAATACTAAAATTATATGAAAACGAATCACATATACGTTATCATAACTTCTTGAAGGATACTTACTTGATACTGATTTAATTTCATGAATTTTTAATAAATCTGATCAATGATGCTATAAAGAATACTATTAACAAGTTAAATTACGTGTTATACTTGTTATAATAATTTGTTTCTTGGCTAATATGAACAAAACAACTCATTAATCGAACAATAGATGCTTTCTTTCATTTTCTTCTTGTTTGGTACTATTATACAATAACAATTCATGAATTAGCACTTGTTGTGAGTAGTTTAAAAACATAACTATGGTGACATTCACATGATTTTGAATAACATGTGTCTGTATTTTGTTCATCTGTTACTATTAACAAAATCGTATAAACTAATTAGTTTATCAATAGTATAATATCTTTAATTTATATATTAATTAAATTCAAGTTCTTTTGCATTATTATGAATGAGATCTTCTATATTCATTACAAACTGAACAGTATGCAGATGTTTTACAAATAACAATAAAAGATTTTCAATCATAGACTTTACGTGCCTTCACTTTTTGTGAAATACGATTTAAAAACAGTGTTGAAATATATACAATAGATATTTGAGCTTTATTTCTCTTTCTCACTGACCGTAACAGATACTAGTCAGACACTATCAAAGATTGTATGTGAATAACGGCTCTTTACAGCATATAAACTATGTCCTTGTTTCAATGTCTAAATGATTAAGTAAAAGTAGGGTGAAGAAAATGTGTCCCAAGATGTATAGAATAAAATAATCTCACTCTGATTAGCAGCAGCAGTTATATCATGTTTCATATTTTAATCTCCTAGGGATTGCACTAACAGGTTTTTATCACTATTTAATGTTTTGTTTATCGAGTCTAAACTTTACAATGCTTGTGTTCTCTATAACCTATCGATTACATCAAGTATGAAACCAAATTCAGAATGATCCATTTTATTAAAACTTCTTTTTTCTAATACTTGGAATATTTTTTTTTTTGATAGCTCTACAAGAATATTTTTAATTGTTCAACATAAAACTTGTTAACGTATATTCAATATTCAATAGTTACATCATCGTTATGAATATTTCAAAATATTATCATTAAATAGTATTCTATCAGCTAAATCTTTCTATTGATCAATATAATTTTCTTTAGAAATATTTTTTTATTTTATTTAATTCTGATTTCAAAACACAAAACGATATCACCGAGTGTATGTAACGTAGTGAAAAAAGACTATGACACCCAAAAAAAAAAAGCAAACAAAAAACAAAAAAACAAAACATATTTTACGCATTTAAAAAAAAAAAAGAAATTATAATCGTTGTATAACTCGATTAGTTGTAGTGGATTGATGTTCTCCAGACGGTTCTACATAGAAAGAATTTTCAGAAGGACGATGTGTTAATGTTGCACTCATGTACTGCTGTACATAATCACGTATGGATACAAATAAATTTTCATATTGATCCTGATTAATAAACGAACAATAAGATTTTGTTGTGATATAATTATTAATAGAAAAAAAAAAAAAAAAATCTTACTTGATCAATAAATTGTGGCCGAGTAAAACGAAGAAGACGAACAATTTTAAATGGATCAACAATTTGTTCGGTTTGCATTTTATCAATTGAATTACATAGAGCAGCAAAATAGCCTGACCATGTTGCACCATTTCTGAATAGAATTTTATTTTTTGTTTTAATTTAAAAAATACGAGTAAAAAAAATTCAAACAATTAATTTTACTTACAAACATTGAAGAATAACATTTTGTCCATTAAATGTACGCATTTCTTTTAAAAAACGTTTTACAATAATTAATAAATATGAATTATCTTTTATTTGAAATTGACGTATTGTTCTTGTTCGATCAGTAGCCTAATATTTAAAAATATTAAAATTAATCAAGAAAATAATATATATATATGAAAACTACATACAAATGTATTTTTATTTATATATTTCAATTCAAAAACTCGTTCAATTAATTGTTCATCTTCTTTTTGGGACATCATAACTATGTCAAATGGTCCATAAGATATTACGTGTCCAACACCTGTAGGCCAATAATAAATAGTTTTCTAAATAAACATATAATGATATTTCAATTAAACATAGAACTATTAATCAATCAATATGCCTCACTGAATCACGCAATATAGGTTCCAATAACATTATTATTGACACATTATGATCATATACAAGACGCCAGAAATCAATGCATGTATGAGATAATGGATATTGTGTAACAATATAATTGGGTGTTTGTCGATAGGACTATAAATAGAATAAAAATAAATATTCTGATTGAATTGAAATAAATTGAATAGATTCGTCTCATTATTTTCTCTTTTACAATCTTGATTAATAAATAATGAGAAAATTATTTTTTCTTTTGAATATAACTAAAAATATTCACAACGAACCATTTTCTTCATTTTCATCACTCTTATCGTACATATATTACGTTAAAAAAAAACTTCGACAACAAAATCTTTCACATCAACTGGAATGAATAATAGCGTCAATAGAAGGATCTTCTATTCAGTTGTTTTTATAAGAGAGAGAACCCAATCGAGGTCATTCTCAAGTTTTTCCTCAGAAAACAATTAAACGTACAATGATTTCTTGTTATTCACCTTTCCGTCTTTCAATGTTTAATAAATTAAAAGTAAGCCTTATATTAACAAACAAGAAAATTGAGAAAATAATTGATTAATAAAATTTGTCATTTGGAAATCGTCAAACCAACTGTAAAATTGAAAGCTTCAAATAGTATATATATATACAATCAGTCAACAGTTTAGAAAAGAGATACCATTCTAACAGAACAAAAAGACTAAATTTATCTGTCAATTAACATCAACTACACTGAATTAAAACTTCTTCCATTTGAAAGAAGTGCTTTCACTGTATAGAAAAAAAACCATCAAAGATTGAACATAACCTAGAATTTTATTATTTTGTGAAAGCTGCACGATGATGTCAAACTTATGTTTCACATGTAAAGAAAAGCCAGCTGGGCTCATGTGGCATAACACTTAAATCATAAAATATGACAAACAAAAAGAAACCTTGTTGATTCAGACAATGGTACTCTAATAAAAGAAACAACAAAGAATAGATTGATGAATTTCATTCAACTGTTTAACGTGACAACACTTTCGATAATTCTTCAGACTTTGAAACTACTACAAATAAAAGCTATTCGGCTTTTTTTTTGTATAAAAAAGAAAATCGCATATGAAATTTTTCTTCTTTCTCAAAGTCAAGAATTATATTCAAAAAAGACAATATTCGATCTGTTCTTATAAAGAATTCGATATTCTTACTGACATAGATGAACTATTTTAATAGCTTTATCAAGAAAAACAAAAACTCAATTTGACATCAAGGTAAAATTATTAAAGAAGATTATGATTTACATATCAAATTAGTATTGTTGATGTTAGTAGTAAAAAAAAAACCTTACATCAAACCTAATCTTTTTTTTTTTCTATATCGAAGCCTTGTCAAGTCAATACGTCTAATGTTGGAGTCCAATAATCAATAATTATTCAGATGATGTTAAGCAGATCAAACAAACAGTGATAATCTATTAGTATTTCTATTCAATATAAGTTTATCTTATTCAAAGCTCCATCTTGTTAGTAATAAGCTCTTATCTAAATTTTAAGATTTTATTAAAGTATTCGTACATATTCTACAAAATAATATTGAAGATGGTGATGAATAATAACCATTATTTAATATATTAAAACTAAAATATAAACATAATCGAAGAGAACTAGATACACCTTATTAATTTCAACAAGAATGCATATCAAATCAAAATAATCTATTGATTTACATATAATTATCGTTTATAGAGAGAATTAGATTGATCACTGTGTGAGTGTGGAGTATGCAGTATGAGTTCTAGTGTTCTTTTCGCCTACACTCACACTCATACCTACCATAAACACATTAATTTTTAAATATTTTTCTAGTTGCGACATTTTTCCTTTCAATCTTCTTACGTTCAAGCAGTCAACTTGCATTAGTTCATAAAATATTTCATCGTGCAATTAGTACGGCTGCTGATCTAAGTAGAGAATTGTAATAGTCTTTGAAAGCAGTTATGAAAGGAAATGACGCTTAGACCCCTCCGCTAATATTTTTTCCGTTTAACTGTTTTTTTAGGGTATTGTGAAGTGACCTGAGGATATGATGTAAATCAGACTTTGGACATTTGATTTTTATCAAAAAAGCAATAATACTTGGGGAAATAGATCATATTCAAGCAATACTAACTCTTCTATTGTATTATAACTCGCGTGTCATCTAAAATTTTATGTAAAATAGCTAGATTTCTACTGCATATATAGCTGAGTATTCTCTACGAAATAAAAATACAATCATATTAATCAATTAATGTTTCCCAAAAATCTATATATTTTCAGAATATAGTCGCGTCCACATAACAAAGTACCTAGATATAGATAATTTTTCAAGATTTTGATCACCAAAATCGGGTTTTTTTTTAATGAAGAAAAACATGTCCTGAATCAACATGCAATGTCTGATTCCATATCACCACACTCATTCCCAACAGAAAATAGTTGCACAAAAAAAAATACTAACAAAAGGGTAGAGCACATTGAAACAGCATTACTTCCTTTCTTATAAAAAATAATATAAAACATGTTAAGCCATTATATAAAACCCCTTCAATCATACTTCAAGTGCTTCATTTGATAAACATGAAGCTTTACAAAGTATAGAAAGTAAATGATGAATTAAATATAATGGACACATATATGCTTTTATTACAAGGGCATGCACAAAATTTATATAAGAATTACGGTTGAATGAGAGGATCCTATGACACGAATATGTCAAATTTGCTTCGTTTGTATTTGAGAGAAATTTCTTCAGGTTTTAATTACAAAAAAATACAATCAGAGAAATTCATAGCATTTAAACTGTGATTTTATATTCTGATATGGATTATTCGAAATAATGCTTTTCAAACTAAAACTGTTCAACAAAGAATTCTTCTTTTTTTTTTGTTAAAAATTATTCATCGGATATATATTTCTATTTGAAATATGAATCAAAATTGAAAATCTCACTTTCAGTCATATCCGAGATCGAGACATCTAAATTAACTCTAATACTTTAAATAAGTGTACCTAAAGTTACAAACATAATGTTATTGCAATTTTCATTTCTATTGTCTCCTTTTTTATACTTGGTCATTAGTTTATATGAAATTCTTATTATAATTCACTCAAATAGCTTCAAATCAAAGTTGTCATCTGCTATTATTTATAGTTAAACAATCTTATTCTTTAGCGAACATGAAACTAAGGATGATAATCAAAGAATTTGATGATAAATTTTGAAAAAAAAAAAAAAAAGAATAGATATGACTTACATTAACAAATACAGCATTGATATAATCGGTTGTTTTTTCAACTTGTGTCATTAGATATGGTCGACTATTGTCAGCTGAAAATACAGAAAAATTTTAATTTTTGAAATATTATTTAAACAAATAAATACTTTAACTTACGAGCAAGAATTGTTTCAACTCGATTTTTATGTACATTAGCTGGATCAAGTGCACCTTGATATGAAAATTCAACTGTTGATTGTAATTGTTCCAAAAGCTATTAATGAAAAAAAAAACAAAGAAATTTTGTTGTTTTTCTTTTCTATTTCTTCTTACTTTATATTGACTTTTAGCATCCATATGTAATTTTCTTGTTGTCATAAATTCTTGTAAGGATATACTTGCATCCATAGTTAAAATTCCTTCAATTAATGTACGATAAAGAAATACATATTGATCTGCTGTTTGTATCATATATACTCGATTTTGTCTAGAGTTAAGAATAAAAAACAAAAAAAAAAAACATATGAAAATTTTATTTATTTTATTCTTTGAAAAAAGTTTTCACCTCATTCGATAAGTAAATTCAAGTACATCAATAGTATCTTGATATTTAGCTCTTTCTAATAAAGAATCTAGAGCAATAAATGTACCTGACCGACCAACACCAGCACTACAAAAAAAATTATTTTTAATAAGCACAAAGTACAATAAAATATTTAAACTCAACCTGCAATGAACCAATATGGGATTTGTTGGTTTATAATCAGCACGAAAACGCTGTCGAAAATCTAGTAAAGGTGTACATAACGATAAACAACCATGATCTAAAATATACTTTCATATTTTATATCAAAAAATACAATATGAAATCATATACCTGGCCATGATAAAAAATGATACTGTTTAACTTGTAACACGTCTGAAGGCTACAATAAATAAATAAATAAATATATATTGATATGTTATTCAAATTATTGAATCAATCTTTTTTTCTCTTATTTAAAAGAAATCACTTAATCGATTAATGATATAAAGTATATATTAAGCTTCGACAAAGGTTAATCTATTTGTTTGAATAAATGAACTATGTTTATCCAACGAAAACAATAAATTGTCAATACGGATTAATTTTTTTTTTCAATTAGTAAAGATTAAATACCTCTGATTGATTATATATAATCAATTTACGTATTGTATAATCAGCATATTTTTCTTCATTATCAATACGAATTTTAAAATCATTAACACGTTTTTCACCTTCATCTGGCCAATATTGAATACATTTATGCTATATAATACAATAGAATAAAATACTATTAGCACATAAGAAAATGTTGTGATTTTCTTTACTTTTCCATCTTCAAATAGACGAGTAACCATAATAATTGTTTGTATACGTAATTGCCAAATCATACGATAAAAATCATATAAAGTTGTATCAGTTGGTGCTATAGAAATTCAATGTTAAATTAATTTATATTTAGTTAATTATCATATAAATCTATATCGTCTCAACATATATAAACAGAAATAATTTATGATATATTTTAGAATATATCAAAATTACAAACATCTTATAATGAAGTTTTAATTGAAATATAAACAAGAAGAAATTGATTTGAATTTTATTTCTAGTCTTCCTTAATTTTTTTCTCAATTATTTCTTATTTTTAAAACATCTTTAGAAGAACCAACGTTTACATGTTTAGACTACTTTTTCATATCAATAGTCGGAAGACATGATCAATCAATACTATCAATGTAATCTGATCATCTTTTGCTAAATCATATTTCGAAGGACAAGACTCAATATAGTGTCATGCATGTCTAATGATAAACTGAAACCAACTCTGTTCTAACTCAATCATAATTCGTAAAGAACTGTTTAGATATAATTTGAGTTGTCGACTCATATGAGCAATATGTAGATATCATTAACTGATATTATCAATGTAATAAGTGTTACTAAAACATATCTTAGAAGATGTAGTTCAATCTGATGTTATGTTCTTTTTCAGAACTCTTAATAGTTTTTAGAAGTGGAAAAGCACTAAAAATTTGACAGACACTCAGAGGCAATAATGAAACTGTTATCGGTATGTCTCATTTATCTTTTTACACTTGGTATGTTATAGAAGATTTGTAATGAAACTTTATTGCAAAGTTGATTATGGCAAACATCCCTAACTACAGATAGAATAGTACGACAACTCATCAGTCTAATGTCAATGTCGATTTTAAAACGGCCGGTAATTGATCGACATGTTCTATCTCTGACCGAATGCAGTATGTTCATTAGAAAGTAACTAATAAAAACTGTCCTCTAAAATTAGAAAAATAGGAAGTAAAATGTAAAAGACACTAGTTCACCCCATCCTCTCTCATATCAAGATCTGTGGTTCTTATATAATTATCATGAGGCTGATTGCAAGCTACAAATGATGATAACTGGGTTAAATTGTGAACAAACCTTGGGCAGCTATATATAATTTGCTTGCTCGATATCCATCTATATAGGATGCATTGATATAATCGCTTGATGGGTCATTTGATAATGTTTTAAGTACAACTCGAGAATGATCATCTAAATAAGAACGATATTTACTCTTGTAAATTATCAAACTTGTATACAAACATGGTTCAATAGCATTGAATCGATTTTTTAATTTATTTTCTGGTCGAAATGCAAATGTTTTAGAATGAAGAGGTTCTGTAGGTAATTTCTAATGAATAAAAAAAAATAATAGTTTGAAACAATATTTTAATTAACTTACTTCATATTCATCACGAATACGTTGTTCTGGAAAAGATTTTGAAAAAAGCCATGTTCGTAATTCACTTAATTTTAGTGGATTTTGTAAAAGATTATTGTTATTATTAATAACACCATCAGTAACTGTTCGATCTACTTGAATGAAAAATTATTAAATGAATTTAAGATAGAATCTAGTATGAAAAACAATTTAAAATAATATGTTTTCAACATAAATGTCTATTAAATAGTCTATCATGACCTTCATATAATTCATTTTCAATGTTATCTTATCATGTTTTATAGAGTTTACAATAGCAATTATAAGAAATCGTCTAAATAAAATCAAGTTTTGTGTTTTTCTATATTCATAATTGATTACATTTTTGAATTAAAAACAACGAAAGAGTTTGTAATAGTTATTTTAGTTCTTATTGCTAACAATGAAACAAATAAAAGTATCATTTGTTAGATAAAGAAAAATATTTGTATATCATCCATTCTTATCTCTAGTGCTAAGATGTGTTTATGACGTAAATATCCCTTGATGGTGAAAGTTGATAGCAAAAAAAAACACACCTGTATTACGTTTTCTGTAAAATGCCTTACTTATTTCGTTTGTTGATAATTCATTAAATTGTAATGTTGGCACTTTAATTGATGAATTTTCTTTGCTTCGTTTATTTGGTGCAATAATTTTTTTAAATCGTTTCCATAATGGAATTTTATTTGATGATGATGTTGATATTGAATTAAATGTTTCATCTGATGTATTTATTGTTGGATGTGTTAATATAGGTACAACTGTTGTTGTTGCTGCTCGAGTTCTAATTGATGTAGATGATTGTGGTGATTCAGATGAATGTTGAGGTTGATATTTTATTTCATTTTCATCATTATTTATTTTTGTCATTGGTGGAAGTGGTAATGGAGCTGATGGTTGATAAAGTTCACCAGATGATTTAGCATGTTGTAATTTTTTTGTTACATTTCGAAATGAATATGTTGATGCTTCTTCATCATTTGTTGTTTGTTGATGATGATGGTGATGATGATGCTGACGATTTTGTTCTTGTTGATCACTAAGGGAAGGATTGGAAGTATATTGTACTAGTGTTGTTGTATTCATCGGTGGTTGAATACGCTCCGATCGACGACTAAGTGGTTGATATTGATGCTTATCATCGGTTATAGACACTGTTACACTACGTCGATTATTATCATTATTAGTAGTATGATTATTATTGATCTTTATTTAAACGAATGTTTAGATAAAATATAAAAAAAACAAAAGGATGTAAATAAATAATACGACTCACTTGATAATTGTCACTCGTACGGGTTGACAATGGACGACGCGTATAGCTTTTGTTTTGTTGTACTGTCAATCGTTCGCTTTCTCTTCTTTTTCCGTTGTCTCCATTTTTTTCCTCCATGCTATGTATGGATTAGTTCTTTTGTCTTGACATATACACATAAAAATACAATCGAGCAATAGAAAAAGTCAAATCGGACAAAAGTTCAATCTTGTCGTTGTTCTTTGTCTTCAAACGACAACAAATAGAAAAACATAGTTCTCGTTCTCTCGTTATTATGAAACTGACGCACCACCACCTATAAGAAAGAAAAAAAGCAAGAGAAGGCAGTCGAAAAAAAAAAAACATGACTGACGCAGAACGAAAATGGATGCAGAATGGAAGAAAGAAGAAAAAAAAACCAGCAACTCAGGACGAGTTATACTCTCGTCAGTGTTTATAAATAGGCAACTGATGTTAGTTGAAGTAATGGACTCATTATTTAGCAATCAATATCCGAATGGTAACCGAGAGAAATATTAAATTCAATACAATGGATTTTCAATCGAAATATTGTTCTGACATTTTCTTTCTTTCTTAAAGTATCATCATAAATAAATAAATAATTGTAAGTACATATGTATGCATCTCAAATTACCTTTTTTTTCCTTCACAATCTCTGGATTTATGTATAAAATAAAAAAAAGAGAGAGAAAAAAAAAGAAAAGAACACAGGAAAAAAAAAGAACCAGTCAATATTAGTCGAATAATACTAGTTAAGAAACATCCATTGGTTTAACAGTTGTTGTATTTGTTTCAGCTATAGGTGTATCATCATCATCATTTGTTGCTGCATTGATTTTTGCTTCAACTAATGCCATCGTTTTTTGGCACCAATCGGGATGAACAGCTTGAATTTTATCAAGAACTTGATTAACTTGCACACAAAATGATTCAATACGACGATCCCATTGTGCAAGTTGTTCACTAGCTATAAAATATAAATAAAAATAATAGATTCTTTTTCTCTCATTAAAATTATCTTTATTTAACCTTGAAAATGAAGAACAGATTCGATTTGATCAACGAAACCACTTAGACGACCTTCAGATATCATTTGTGATGCAATTTTTTCTGACTAAAATTAAAAGAATTTAATTGAAAAAAATTAAAATTTGATTGATTTTACTTTTTCACTCGGAATTCCAAGAAGACCACCTAATTCAGCAAATGTTATATTTGTATATATTTTGCTTACTGCAACAAGATTATGTTCAATAACTGCTCGTTGAAGAATTGTATAACCTGTAAAAGAAAAACGATCTTTGATCAACAAAATCTTTTTGTTTTACAATAATTTTACCATCAGGTGTTGTTGCTTTTTGATGTTCACTTAGAAGACTTTCAAATTGTTTTGCATCATGTGGACTTATAATTCGTTCTAAATACCTAAAATATTTTTCAAAAATGTTATGTATGCACAAACATAAAAGAAAAACATGTTCTCTGTACATTTTATTTAACATTGAATGGGCAGGTGATCGTTGAGATCGTTCATCTTTAAATAATGTACCTAACATTCTCGACCGATGTGGACCAGCCGGTGCCAATATAGCACAAATTAATGCATTATCTAAAGCTTTCATACGTTCGTCACCGCTAACAATTGATTTAAGTGATAATTCATTGTAACGTTGTGCAGCTTCAACAAATTTTCGTTTATAATCAAGAATTCGAGCATAACATGCCTAAAATGAGAAAAAAAAAAGAAAAACAAAAATATGTTTTTTTGTTATGATTATTTATCATATCGAAAGTCAAGAAGAAAACATTAAAATTTCGAAAGATTATTTTAGATAATGTCGTTGTATGAACTATCATTTTGTTTTTGGATTTAAGTATCTGTACTTATGCTAATTTCAAAGAAATAGAATGAGATCAATTGTTTTAGAGTCTATTATTTTGCGAGTGTACATTCTCTAACCTTTAACACTTTGACACTAATACAAAATAATAAGCATTGAATCAATCACAGGAACAGCTTATACAGATGTTGATTATGATATTGGCTTAGTTAACATTTGGGCGAAGCCATTCAACTGTAGAGATGCCGAATGAGTCAAAATGAACCATTCGTATTGAATGACATAAAGATTAAACGTAGTGTTAATTTGATTTTTTTTTCGCAGTTATATTGTTATTTTATATTTATCATGAATGAAATTTTGAAAAATGACTCATTTGGGACGATTATATATATGATAAGATACTAGTAAAGGAAACTAGTTTTGAATTGAAACCTGATCTCTTATTTCCAGAATCATGTCGGAATTAATACCTTTCATTTTCTCTTTATAATATGTAATCATGGATTTTGATTCTGATTTGAAATCATTCTGTTGAAAATTTCTATTTCTTATCGATAGGAAATTATGTTATAATAACTGTGCAATGCTTTTTCACTAGCTATTAATTCTATCAAAGCTTTTAGCATAAAGTTCGTGTTATTTATGAATTTATGTCGAAGAACAAGTTTTTTAATGTGAGTCAGTGCAAATGAATGAAGCACGACTCAATTATTAGGTTAAAGAGTTGACTTACTTTCTTCAACGATAATGTTAAAAGTTTATTACGTAATATTATTAAAAAAGCTCTTATCCAAAGGTATAATTAATTCTTATCAAACACTTTAGATGCTTCTTTCTTTCTTCCTACTGTAGTGTTCTTATTAAAAAAACTCGTCTTTTTTTTTTTGATAAGAAAATGTTTTTAATATTTGAAATTTATTCCTAGAAGCCGATATGTTTCGTATAAGAAAAGTTCATCATTATTAAAATTCTATAAGATATGATAAATTTTCTGTAATCAAATCGAAAATTCTTATTTTTCTTTAATAGATTTCTTCAACAAAAAAAAAAAACAATGCATACTCGGTAAAGAATTTGTAATTCTTCATCTCGTGTTTCATTCTGTAATAGTGATGCTCGATTGATAAAAACTTCTGCTTGAACTGGATCATCATCTTCGAGATAGAGTCGAGCAATACGTAAATAAGTTTTTAACTTATAATCTGATGATAAAGGTCTAATAATAAAACCAAAAACATATTATCATAAAATATTCAAATAAAAAAAAAAAGAAGCTTGTTATACTTTTGAGCTGATTCTAATGGTGCACCACAAAGAACTTTAGCTGCTTCACGCCAGTTTTCTTCACGTTCATAAATATCAGCAAGAAAATTTCTATAGAGTCCAACTTGATCTTCAAATGAAATAGCTCGAGCAGCAATACGTTCAAGTGCATATAATGCAACTTCTTTTGCTTGTTCCGATGACAAACGAGTTAAATAGGATGTACATAAATCCGTTAATAATTGACGTGATGCAACAAGAACAATTTTATCATCCACGACTAAGTACAGAAGAGAAAACTACAAATTAAATATATGAACAAAATACAAACCTGCATCAAGGAATTTTTTTAGATAATCTACTGTTTGTGGTTGTTTTGGATCTTTAATGATTTCATCGAGAATCGATTTGAACCTGAAAACAAAAATAAAATAATCATTACTCATTATATTTCAGGAGAAACTCTCAACTTGGTATACAAGATAACAAAGATCGTCAAACAACATCTCTTGCGTTTCAAGAATATTAAAAAACAAGTCATTCAAAAGTCGAAATATAGTATTATTCATTTAAGTTAACCTGCCCGAGTTTCTCAGAAACAGCTCTTCTAAAAATGATGGAACTTTCAGAGTAGATAGATCTCGGAAAGTACAGTAAAATTTGTCATCGACTCAGCATGCCCATATACTTTCTTCTATAAGACATACGGGATACAACTGCCAAAAACTGACCTGATGTCTTTTTTGCAACAACTACGATCAAATCGGGCCTGTACGTTTTTCTTCTTTAAAAAATATTATTTCTTTCTCTTTGGATACCTAAAATATTTGAAGCCCTGTCAAAAACAACCACAACATTATTTTAAAAAAATGTATATACATTGTAATTAGATCGGAGTTGTCATACAAAAAATTTCAGCTCAATCGGTCGAAGTATCTGGAAGAAAAAGGGGAAAATTTTCAATTTTTCGCGAAAACGTTGATTTTGAAAAAAAAAACGTGACACAAAGTAAAACGCCATGTTTTTCGATATTTGGTATTTTTTCATGCATAGCTATTAATTAATGCACTTGCAAAGTGACTAGGAGAATGGATCACTGATCCACAGAATACATTTTGATAATGAAATAATTATATTAGTATAAATCATTTACAACATGATAGAGCTGTAGAATGTGATTTTTTATATAAAAAATCTTTAAAGTTAGGTTTTTAAGAATCTAATAATAATGAACACTTTTCGTTCATATGTTATTCAATAAAAGACAATTTGATTATTAAGATTATTATAATTTTATATGAAAATACAAGAAAAGAATTCATCAAAATTTGAATACATAATTAAACGTTATTGGTTTGCTGAAGAACAATATATAATATTTCGATTTACAATCTAAATCTCAAGAAAATCGAAGTATATGATTGTAACATTACATGAGATGAAAAATTTATATTTTACGAGGAAAATATTAATATAATCATAAGTCGCTCTGCTTTCCTCGAAATCACTTATCATTGTTAATAATTTCAACGTCAATCAATGTTTATCTTTACATATATTTTAAATTGAAATACAATAGCCTAAATTAACTGAATTATTTTTTTCAAAGTCTACTGATACTAATTCAAGATTTGTGAAACTGTTGAAAATGAAAATACTTACTTGTCAATAAGTTCTTTATGAGAAAGACCTTTATTGACTGCTTGTTGAAGCTGTTCGGCAATATTAGCCATGAAATATCTGAAATAAAAAATTTAAGTTGTTTATTTTGGTTTTTTTTTTTTAACAATAAAGTTAGCAAGGGGTAAAACTATTCGTTTGATCCATCAAAAGCAACATTAGCCTCGGGTTCAACATAAAAAACTCCTTCATTAACATAACGTCTGAATTTTAAATAATTAACATTTCCCATTGCTAATTTAGCTTCGTCACCATTTTGACAGATCGATTGAATGATAGAAAATTTTGCTTCTTTTCCTTCTTTATCTTTTTCTGTTGAACGATTAAGAAGAAACTCAATAAAACCAGGTTCAGTATTCATAGCATGTAATGCCCATGGTGATCGTGTTAATTCAAATAAACATCGATAAGCAGCAAGACGTAAATCAATAAATGGTTGTTTAGCTATTTCAATAATAATTGATAAAATCGAAAATACTCGATTACATAAACGATAAATTTGTTCTGTAAGAGACCAAGCATGTGATGATGAACTATTAAATGTTGATATATGAAATAAATCAGTAAGACAAGCAAGACAACGAATACTAAAATTATGAACGAATATTTATAATAATAGTAATAATATTTCTTTCTTTTTTTTCGAAAATCTTACCGAATATCAGATTGAGATGAACGTATCATTTGAACTAATTTTTCAATAAAACCACCAAATTTAGCATTTGAAAGTATATATTCTTTTCCATTTAATGTTTTACCAATGAATCCAATTGTATCTAAACAAGTAAAAAAAAGAATTTTGTTTAAAAATATTTGAATGATCTCTAATTTCGGGAAAAAAATAAGCATTGTTCTATCTTGATGAATTTTTGGAAATCCTCGGAAAAGTTGCAGAAATGTTTTATTCGTAACTAAAATCAGTCATTAGGGACCCATCTCTTCTCTATTTAGTTATTTCTCAAAGTATTGTTAGCTGAGTTCTTCAATAAAATCTTGAGATCATAACCCTAGTGATAGACTATCTATGAATCATAAATAATACAAATGATCAATAATATTTTATATACATAAACACTAACGTAATAGAACGTGTCTTAAATTTGCTTATTTAACATTACATTTTAATTTTCTTTTTTTATTGATAAAATCGATATCTTACCTAAACCAATAGTAATGTAAGAACTTGAATCAGATTGAAGAAGAATATCAAATAGAATTGGTAGAAATCGTTCGAGTAATTGATTTTGTTGATTATTTGTTATATTTGTTTCAAGCAGAACAAGATAATTACGTAGATAACAACCAAAAAATTTAATAAAACCTGGTTTAACTAAATCATATAAACTATTTTCATCATTTGTCAATAATAATAAATGTAGATAATGATCAATAACATTTGTTTTATTTTGTAAATAAGCCAATGTATGTGATTTTTGTGTTAATATAGTTAACAATTCTAAACAATTCATTAAATATAATATATCTGTATCACTATGTATACAATCATATAAAAATTGATCAAGTAAATGTTGTTCTTCTGTAATATGTTCATATATACGTGAATCAATTAAACATAAATTAATTAAATATTCATATAGACGAAGTTTAATAATTTCATTATATTTATTTGATGAAAGTAAAATTTTTCTATTTATATCATGAAAATAATGTTCATGTAAATATTTTTCAAATATTTGTTTATCATCAATACGACTAACAGTATGAATCATTTGTTCAAGAATATCTTTTGATTTTAACCATAATATTTGTTCATTACTATCAAGAAAAAGATGAAGTAATGCATTTATATGAGTATATTGAAATAAATTTTGTATAACAATAAAACATTCAGTTGTTGTACAATGAGTTAATTTTTCAAATGCTTTTAAACATAAAAGTTTTCCTCTTTGAGATAAATCTGTTTGATTATCAAGACCAGTATTTAATAATGAATAAAAATTAGTCATTATTTGTTCAATAGTTAGATTATTTATAAAATGTTCAATTATTGCACATAGAAGACGTTCAATTTCATCATTTTTATTTGATCGAAGTAAATCAAATAAATTTGACCATGGTATATGTTGATGAACTTGTTCAAATTGAATTGATGATGATATATTGGATAATTCAATATTAATACGTTCAAGTAATTCAATATATTCGACATTTTTCGATGTGATCAAAAGATCTTCGAAAAGACGAAGTAAATTACTATTCTGCATCTAAAACTACAAATAATATACGTATATATAAGAATGATTATTATTTATCTGTTAATTTAAGATTATAGATGTAAGTAAGTTCATAGGTAATTCAATATTCAATAAAACTCTCTCTCTCTCTCAATGTACTTCGATAGTCTTTGTATTTTTGAAATTTTTAGCATGAGACTTAGACGGATGAACATTTCTTTGTGAAAATGTTGATGGAAACAAAAATATCATGAAAATTTAGTATCAACAAAAACTATAAAAGGAATTTTTCTATGATATACCCTACAAACAATATTTCCTAATTTCCTACAATTCTTATCATGAAAACTATGTGGATTGAAATTGAAATTTTGAAAAAGATAATAAAGCTAAGAGTAAAAAAAAAAACAAATAAAACATTTCTTTCAATAAAAATACAATTTCTATGAAAAAAAATAAATAATTCAAATACATATTAAAGACAATCTAAAATCGGTTTGTTTTTAATCGTTGATTAGATCATAAATTTGATGTCGATAATGTTTATGTTCAATATCATAGATATGGTATATTCGAATAGTTCTATTATAAATCCTTGTTAGTTCATTTGAACAGTTGAATAATGAATATAACATAGCGATTGACCAACGACAATGTGTCACACTGATAACTCATATTAAGATACAATAGCATTAATCCATTGACAATATTTAGTACATTAGTTGAGATAGTGTAAATATTGAATAACTTCTTCAAAAAATAATGTTTGTTCAATAAAAAAACAAGTATCTGAAATCACCGAAAAGAAATGTTTTTTGTTGAAGTTGAGTTTTAATTTGATGATCGATTTCATTGATTAATTCATTACATTTTTTTCATATATATAATTTTCTAATAACTAAACAAAACAAAACATTTTTAATTTTAATCACAAATAATTTCTGTTAAAATCTTTGTTTATTGCGTGTTCTAATTTTTTACGCTATTCTTCTTTCAAACGCTCAAACTTTGCGAACAATTTTTTTTTTCATACATGGAAATAGTTAGAATTTTACCAATGTTTTCAAAAATTTGTCAGATCTCATCATCTGAGAGAAAATTCTCGAGAAAAGGATTCCATTTTGTAAAGAAAATTATGTACAAAATCCTTTTTCTTGTTCTTCTAGTACTAAGAACCTTTTTTTTTTAAATAATAAAGTCGAGTTACAAACTGTTTATAGAAAAACAAGAACTTTACAATTAAAAGATTTTCTCTATTAGATCATGTATATGAAGTTTAGGGTAACCATATATCAGTAGAAGACTATCAAAAAGAAATAATAAATCGAAGCAAGTTGATTTTTCGATTAAAAAGCCAATGGTTCGATTCGAAGTTAGTTTACTTGAAAAGAATATGTCTTTAATGAATCCATAAAAGAGTTTTATCGCTTTCATCTTTGGCAATAAGATATGCCAGAACGATTGGACTTTTGTATGCAATCACATGAAGCCATCGAATGATTAATCATTACAGCAAAGTTATTCAAAAAAAAAAGGTTTCATTGATTCTCATTATCTCCAGCAAACATTTTGGTAGAAAAAAAAACAATTAATTATGTATATGCGTAGAAAAAGTATGGACTTCGTAAGGAAATATATATAGTACATATTTTTTCACAAAGAATCAAATCGATCGAATGAAAGCTAACAAAAACATATAAAAAAAAAATACACTGAGCACCATAGTATTATGGTACGTTTGTTAGATTTACCAAAGATCAACATGTTTTTTTTTTACATTTAATTGGTCAATTCATTTGGCATAAAGTTTTCAAGGTTGTTTCGTTTTTTCATTAGAACGTAAACGATATTCATTGAATTCTCGAATCTAAAAAAAAAAGAAGATAAGAATAATGATGAGAAATAAAATCCACATACTGTTTCATTATGTTGAATTTTAAGATCGTTCAGTTTCGTAGCTAATTTAACTGCACGTTCTTTTGTTTCAACAAGTTCAAGTTTGGTTGATGTTAAGTTTTTACTCAAAGATTCTATATGTTCACGATCTACAGCTGTATCGGCAACAGTTTTTTGAAGAGTCTACATAGATAATCTTTGATAAACAGCTATTTTCATGAAATTATATCTACTTCAATTTCTTTTTTATGTTGTTTTTGTATTTCTTCAATTTCGTTTTGTTGTCTAAAACTAATATTTTTCCGTTCGTTCATAACAGCTTCATGGATTTTTCTATCAATATCTTCTTTTTTCTTCGGTTGTTCTTTTTTCATTGTTCTTAATACTTCAGGTAGTTTCATTGGAAGTTTTTCATCATTCTCTTTTTTCAGGGCAACCTAGAAGAATAAAGTATTTTGATAGTCAAAGAAACAGCAAACATAAATAAAAATAATTTTTCACTTTATATGTATGAAACGATTGTTTTACAAATTCAAGTTCAGTTCTTAATTGTTCTTCACGTTTAAGACATTGCATTTGTTTTTCATTCAATAATTCCAAAAATTTCTTTTCTTGTTCTTTCAATTTTTTTTTATGATCAAGTAATTGATGCTTTTGTAATTCTTGAAATCGTTTCTCTTGATCTTGTAATTGATTGAAAAGTATTTCTTCAGCCTAGACAAGTACATTTTTCTTCTGTTATAAAGATAAAAAAGATGCAATAAAATACTTTGATTTGGGTTTGTTTGTGTTTAAGACGTTCTTCAGCTAATTGTAATGTTATTTCATTCATTTGTTCATATACATGATCCAAATGTCCTTGCATTGGTCCAGGCAAAGAAGAACATCTATTTGACAATCAACGGAAAAAACAAAATTAATTTGTAAATGAAAACAAAAACAGATTTTTATTTTCTTACTGAGAGTTTTCATCAAAATTAGAATGTTCATTGAATGAAGCAAACAAATCCTTATTTATAAGCGAATCAGGATTTGAATTATTTTGCTTTATTGTTAACTCTTGTTGTTTTTTAACCTATCAAAAACAAACCAAACTTTAAAACAATATATCTTTCTATATGTATGAAAAATACATAAAAAAGTCGTTGCCATGGTTCAGGTTTAAGTTTCTTCAACGGAAGACGATATTGTACAGCATTTTTCAAACAAGAATTGGCGAGAAACACTTGCCTAATGGAAGATGATAGACTAAATAAAATAAAAACAAAATTACAGAATCCAATATATTTGCAATTCAATTATAATAAATTAACCTAACGTTGGATGTTGCTCGACCTAATGAAGTATTCGAATATGATCGTCCATTGGCGAACAGTCTTAATAAATAGAGATCTTTATATTTTATAATACGAAAGAAAAAAAAGAGATTTGTACACAGGTAAAGTTGCTCCTTGTTTCATTGTTAATACGTTGTTCAAAGTAAAAGAATGAGGAAAAAAATTTTTTATATGCTTAGATTATGCAAGCTCTTAAGTTGTTTTGTCAGTTACGTATATATTTGATAGGATGCAAACATTGAATAAATTAAACAAAAAAGCAAAACATAAAAATGGCTAAGAGAACAGAATAAATGCATTACATTAAAAATGTTGGGCGTAAAAAAAAATAGATTGATGGCTGAGTAACCTAGTAAGTAAATACGAACAGAGAAGCAATGGTATGCAGACTAAAAACACTTGAATTCTAGAACTCAAAATATGGACGCACGTAAAAATTTATGTGAAAGTTTATTCGAAATGAATTCATTCAGAGGTGTAACTTATGGGAGGCGCATGAGGCATGACACTCTTCGGTTGTGGAATATAATCCACACAACGCCGCGTCCCTGTTTTTTTTTGAGACTTGATCGCTATGCACTAAACATACATTAAACTCAAATCTAAACTGTTTAGGAATATGGATTTGATACTAAAAGTACTCGACTGATTTAAGTTTGAGTTTAGGCCGACTTTCACTTATGTTATTTTCTTCCATAGATTTACCAATCTTGATTTTTTGACGAGAACGAACATGGCTAGAATTTAAATTGAAGCTGGTGCATAACTGAAAGATAATAACATAAGCACAGATGAGTTTAAGCTCAATCGCAAACTCATTTTATCAAATTTACCATACCCAAGGTCCTTGAATTTTTGTGGATATTTAATAGAATCCGTCGAGTACAAAATTTTTCGGTTTCGTTCGAACAGTACTTTGATACTGTCAGTGAAATTTTCTAATCGGAATAAGATAGTCGCTCCGAAGATATAAGATAATTTTTTCTTATTTTTCGTATTTAATGACTCGTGCGACCTACACTTTTCTTAGGCGAGTGTCTAAGAAATATGTAGGATAGAGTCCATCTGGTCTAGTACTAACCTTATGGGCTCTAATGTTTACTCTTCACTTTCCTGCCTTCATCGCTAAATTTATTCCATATTTTAAGCGAAACATTACTGTTTTCAATAAAATTCTGATAACGATGTCATAATTACTTTGTTTTTACTCTTTCTAAAATATATCCGATGAGTCTCGCACTACATGAAATCGACATCTGGATCTCAGATTTGCACATTTTTTTCTATTAACCAAATATAACTATGATTACAAATTGATGTGTGGAATACATAAAGACATTTTGAACAACACTACACGTTAAAAGTCAGTCTTTAATGGTCGTTTAGAACTGAATTACGATAAATTCCACATATGATTCAAATCATGCATAAGGCAGTAATTTCCAAGTAAAACATTGCCATAAAAGCTTTATAAAAATGTCGACTAATTAAAATGAATACCTGCTCTTTTCATCAATAACAAGACGATGTTTAGTTGTGACTAATGTTTTTCATTTCGACAATTTCCAAACTCAATGTTTCAATTTCAACAACTAGTTTCAACATTAAGATAGTTAATAACCAATCAAAAATGAGTATTTAACCTCCAAATATATTAGACTAAAAATTCGAAACGTTGAGTTTGTTTCTAATAAAAATTTTTGAAAAATGTATTTATTTCATTCTTAGAATAATAAACAAAAAAAACAATAAAGGCGACTTATGATTGGCTGATAAATATATTCTATTATGACGATTCATGATGAAGTCAACTTCAGTTTATTTATTTCTGCTTTTCTTCTATCAGTTTTCCAATTACGCTGTTGTATATTAGTTACTCAGTAGATATAAGAACATATATATATTGAACTTTTATATTTTATTTTATAGATTTTATGTTGCTTTAAACTATTATATATGGTGCAAAAAATGCCAATGGTCACCGAGCCGGCCCAAACCAAATTGACGGAAACGCCGCTCGAACCAATCGGTCCATTGGATACGAAAGTCGTGCAACCTCTTGTAAGTTATTTCATTTTTGATTTTCAAAATAATTTTAAAAACTATTGTTTATTTTTTTATTAGCCTAAAATGACCGAAGGTTGTCGTGTACCTGTTTATATGGATATCCAAAAGACTTTCGGTAAGAAGAAAATAAATAAATAAGTAGAAAGAATTAAAATCATGATTTATGTCTTTTAGTACCAGCTGAAATAGTTAGTATGCGTGAAGTTGATGGCGTATATGAATTTTATATTCATTATGTCAATTTTAATCGACGTCTTGATGAATGGGTTACTATTGATAAAATGAATTTAAAAGAATTAGCTCCTCCTTCATCATCAAATTCATCATCATCATCAAATAATATTCCTCAAGAAGCGTCTATCACATCTCAGCCACGAACAGTTCCACTAAATACAACAACAACAACAACAACAAAAAATCCTAGTGCATCTAGTGAAATACAATCTGGAAATACAACAACATTTTTTCTTTCTGATGATGCTGATTCATTGAATAGTGATTTATCACGTGCAGCAACTCTTCCACCATTAACGAATTTTTCAGCATCAGCATCAGCGATAATAGCACCCACAAAAGCACGAGGAAATGGAAATACACATCAAAGTGGTGCACATGCAGTTACAAAAGTGAAAAATATTAATTTAATACATCTTGGAAGATATTTTATTAAACCATGGTATTTTTCACCTTATCCAGAGGTAAATTCATTTTTACATAGGAAGAATTAGAAAACAATAGAAAGGATGTTCAAAAGAAGTCGATGACAAATTTAAAAAAGTGATTGTCTACCTTTAGTATCAATGTTAAACTTAAGGATGTGCAGTTTCAATTTACTGATTATTACAAACACATTGATATTAGTGTTCACTAAGGTATAGGAACACTCCGCTATAAACAGGGTCTATTTCAATAGAGTTATTGTTTCAATATTGAAGCAAATGATGATGTCTGTGTAATTAGCGCGTCAATAGATCTTGTTTCGATAGTTAACTGTTCAGTATTGATATGAAGATTTCACATCCATAGTCAAACCTACGATTCCAGTTATTGAAAACATATTCTGAAATTCAACTTTCAGTTTTCACATATAACTTGTTTAATAGAGACAAAACTTTTAGATTAATATTTTACAAATAGAGATACGAAATAGAAAATATTGAGATGACAATGATGTATTTTAGCTTACGAGATTTATAAAAGTCTGTGAAGATGCGACGTTCAGTTATATATATATGATATATAATGAAATTGGATAAATTTTAAAGAGCACGGAACTGAATTTTTTTACAACAGAGAGCTTATATGGTGGATACCAAGTTTTTGTATAAGAGTTAGACAACTGCGAATCTAGTTTCACAAAAACATGATTCCAAAATTCCTTACATTGATTACATAGAACATATTCTTGCCTGATGTCATGTTCACAAATATCATTAAAATTATTCCATACAGCTCAAGATTTTACTGTTGATATTGGCTTAATAATTTTCAATGAGGAGTTTTGTTTATCAATTAACTTTTCAATTTTCGTTTTTCTTAATACAATTCTCTTTTCAACAAAGCGAAATCTTTTAATTTATTAAGTATCAAGTGATAGGAAAATAAAATAACTGCACGCTGATTTTGTTCTGAGAATAGCTAAAATCTTGATCTTTCACTTGTTCATATTGTCTATTATTCACTGGCTTAAGTTAATTCTTATTGAGGTGATTATAGAATATTTTCATCAGTGAACTATAGTGTAATTCGATAAAATTTTATTTTATTTTTTTCTTGTAGGAATTTACAACATGCCCAGTTGTTTACATATGTGAATTTTGTCTAAAATATTGCAAAGATCTTGATGCACTTAAACGACATCGAGTAAATTAAATACTTCTTATTTTTTTTTAAATTTTTTTTCTAAACATTTTCAAGACAAAGTGTACTTTAATTCATCCACCTGGTAATGAAATATATCGTCATGGTACAATATCATTTTTTGAAATTGATGGACGAAAAAATAAATCTTATGCACATAACATGTGTCTTTTAGCAAAATTATTTCTTGATCATAAAACATTATATTATGATACAGATCCATTTATGTTTTATATTTTAACAGAATTTGATGCACAAGGTTTTCATATAGTTGGTTATTTTTCTAAAGTAAATTTTCTATAATAAATCGAAAAAAAAAAAGTAAATATATTTTTATCTAGGATAAAGAATCAAGTGAAGATTATAATTTATCATGCATTTTAACTTTACCACCTTATCAAAAAAAAGGTTATGGACATTTTATGATTGAATTCAGTAAGATTTATTTGTTTGAAATAACTAATGAATATATATCTTTTTTTTTTTCTATGTTAAGGTTATACGCTTTCTAAACTTGAAGGTAAAATTGGTACACCTGAAAAACCATTATCCGATTTAGGTTTATTATCTTATCGTCGATATTGGTCTGAATCAATATTAGAGGCATTACTAAAACATAAACCAAAAGATGGTGACACAGACTATCCATCACTTTCTATAAAGTATATTTTAAATGAATTTCGTTTATTCTATTTATTTATTTATTTATTTATTTAATAGTGATTTAAGTGAAATAACAGCTATTAAGAAAGAAGATGTTTTAGCTGCTCTTCAAAATTTAAATATAATACGTTATCAACAAGGTTCATATGTACTTTCAATAACAAAAGATTTATTTGATAATTATCAAGATAAACGACGTTTACGTGTCGATACAAAAAGTTTATTTTGGACACCAAAAATAACAACTAAACCAATAAATCAATTTCAAACAAAATAATTACCAAGAAACTTTGTTCGAATAGAAAAAGACGGAAAAAAATCAGTTTTTTTTTTTGTTAATCTATATATTGTACAGAATACTATATACGTTTGTTTTTGTTTCTTATTCGAACCTATTTTGACCCTTGTAGATTGATTTTGTGTATTCTATTACTATATAAATATCCATCATACGCGCATAGATGTGGTTTTTATTGTTGCAGTAAGATTGATTGTTTCATATTAAATACATTTATCTTTGGTAATTAGCTTAAATATGAAAACAAATTAACAACACATGAGTGTTAGATGAATACATACATATGAAAGATTTTCATAATAGTATCAAGATTAGAATTTGACTGTTGAGTTGAATTCTAGGTAATCAATGTTTTTACAATATGAGATTTATACGTAATCTTTAGATATGGGCAAGATGATCCTGTTGATACTGGGATAAAGACCAACACTTTTTTTTTTCCTGGAAAATTATATTTTTTTATGATCTTGCGCTATTTGTATCAAATGTCATATTATCACGACTCATGTGTTCTAAATATATTTGGGTAGGATCGTCTTGGTTTCGTGGGGTCAAGAACTGAGACCAAACACGACTAGTTCTTCTCAAATCGAGTAATATTGATTGGATTCATCATAAAAACCATGGATAGATTATTTTCTGCAGCATCTATTCGGAATCCCAATTGTAGATTTTTAATCAAACGCTTGATTGTCTCAATATCCATTGATTGAATTTTTCATATTATTAGACTAAATATATATACATTTGTGATTTGAAACTAATAGATTTTTGTTCTTCAGAAAATTTCTTTCTATCATTACTACATAACTATTATCAATATTTTAGATTTTTTCCGTTATTAAAAGATGCGGACATCTAAAACTCGATCATCATTAAATACATCTTCAACAAATAATGATTCTGCTTTTCGATGGCAACAATGTCCACAATGTTTGAAATCAATCTCTATCAATACTGATAATCATCAATGTTCAGATGAATTAAATAGTTTGTTTGTTGAACGAAGTAGAGCAAGACTTCTTATTCAAGAACATAAATCTGGTTTGTCAAGAGAGAAAAAGAAAAAATAAAAAATTCTTGTTTTTTTTTTCATTGTAGACTATTTCAAAGATTTAACATTTCCTTCATTTATGCATACAGATATTGTATTTATATCGCCAGAAACTATGCGTCTTCTTGGAGATATTCATCGCAATGATCACATTCTTCTTATATCAGTAACAAAAGATCAACAACGATCATTGAGAATAGGTTTACTTTGGCCAAATTCACTTCTAGCTGATAATCAAGTAGCTATTAGTCGCACTGTGATCGATCATTTATCTGAACAACAAATAACCGAACTTCGAGCAATTCCAAAAGATCATGTTCTAGATATGGATAATATTACATTAAGGTACAATGAGTTTGATGAAGTTGCTTCTACTAGTACATTTATTTTCTTTTATTGTCCTTTGCAAAACAAATTTTCAACATTATTTACTAGTAGATTTTATAAGAAGTTTCTTAGTACTTGTAAATCATCTTCAAAAAAATCGCCAAGAATTATTTCATATACATAATCGAAATATGAATATTCATATTAAGATGAATAAACTGAAATGTTGACATGTTGTTTCATGTAACCGTTGTTCATTTAATTGATTAACAACATGAATTACCATAAAAATTTTCCCTCATTGAAAATTGAATTTTTCTTTTCGATATATATATATCTCATATTATCAAGACTTCGTTCTTAAAGAAATACTGAACGAAAATGTAGTCAAATCAATAATACTTTTTAGTGATTTGTGAATTTTCTGATTTTGAAATTCTGTTAAATCCTATCATAGCAAATAAGCTTATCATTACATAATCTAAACTTGATTAGAGGAATTAATATAAACTAGTATTTATATACAGAGTGTCCAAAAAGTCAGTCGTGAAATAAAACTGTAATATCTTTTTCAACAATTCAAGCAAGCCGTATGAGATTTTCATCATTGCATAGGATATCCTTGAGAGTTGTTTTTTTCGTATGACATCTCCATCACTTAGACCATGCGGAATTATTGCCTGAAGTACGAGTTCGTATTCAGAAATTTAGGACCCTTTGTACTTTGGTTGTCGGTGAAATATGTATTGTGCGCTAGTTACCAAATACAAAAAAAAACGGGAGAAAAGTATTTCGTAACTTCAGAGTGACTATCAGATTTTGATGAAAAAGCTTCACTGAGAGTGTCAAAGTATGGTTCGACTGTGTCTGGATCCAACAAAGTTTGATCAATACGATTTGGATACCGAAAACGTTCAATAAATCATGTTCGAATCCAAAAGACTATGCTCATAATTAATGTTTAAAGTGATTGGCATCTATTTTAAGGCATAAAACCATGTCTGTCGAAAAATTCATATAAAATCAATGTATAAAGCTTGTTCCAAGATCATTGTGGTCTCGTCATCGATTCTCATTTATGTATCAATAAGAGCTTTCATATAGATCACATTGATCTCAGAACAAGCTTTATGCATTGGTGTTTTTTTTTTACATATGTTTCGAAACACATTATTTCATGCCTTACAGTAGTTGCTAATCATTTAAAACACTAGTCTTGGGTGAAATCATATGAAATAAAACTTCTAAAAATATTCTATGAAATCATAAACATTTCATGGCTGACTTTTGGAACATCATGCATATACAAAATCAACTACTAATTATTTTCTCGAGTCAATTAAAATAATATTTTTCCATACATTAGAGCAACTACACCATGTGAATCTCGTAGTACAAATGAACGTCGTTTAATCACAATATGTCTAAAGCATCAATTAGGTATATTACTTCTTTTTTTGTTTCTTACGAATGTTAATACATTTTTTTCATATGATATTTTTCTTCTAGAGAATCGAATTGTATTTGAAGAACAACATATCGATTTTGTTTATCTTGGTCAATCAATTGTATTTCGTATTGAAAAAGCAATCGATGATACAAATCTAATCGATTCACTTCATTCTCTTTCACTTGATAGTAATCTTCCAAAGTTTTATCGAATTTGTCCACTGACAACTTCAATTAATATTGAATTTGAATCGACGACTGAGCATAATAACAATGATATTCAAGTTAAATCCATTTCATTATCAGATATTGGTGGTTTAAAAAAAGAAAAATCTGATTTAATTGATCTTCTTCTTTCATCTACAACAAATTATATTTCACCACGAGGAATACTTCTTCATGGTCCTAAAGGATGTGGTAAAACAATGCTTATCAATGCCATAGCTTATGAACTTTCAGCAACAATAGTTCGTATAAATCCATCAGATATATATAGTCGACATTATGGTGAAAGTGAAACAAAACTTAAACATCTTTTTGCTCAAACAACTTTGACAAAGAATAATAATTCTAAGAAAAAATATTTACTTATTGTTGAACATATTGAAAGTCTTTGTCCTAATCAAGAACGTATAACACAACAATTAGAACGACGATTAACAACAACATTTATTGAATTATTAGATCGATATTTAGATGGAAAAAATATTTTTTTAATAGCAACAACAAATCGACTTGATTCAGTTGATACGGATTTAAGACGGCCAGGTCGAATTGATGAAGAAATTGAAATTGGAATACCTAATCAACAAGATCGACTTGAAGTAAAAAGAAAAAAAAAACTTTCAACACTTCTTTCTTTAATTAATTGCGACTAATTTTAATAATACTTTTTTTTTCCAAAGATTTTAAAAATAAAATTACAAACAATATCAAATGAGCTCAATGAAGAACAATTGAAATGCATTGCGGAACGAACACATGGTTTCAGTGGATCTGATTTAGAAAATTTATGTAGAAAAGGTAAAATGAAATATTTCACAGTCGAATTATTTTCCTAGTCTTGTCACTTAGATTTACATGTGGAAACATTAAGGGTCCCCCCCCCCCCAATCTTTCGGGTGTTTCGAGAGAACTGCTCATCAGAAAATTTGAAATTTTTACAAAATAAATACTTCAATGATCTTTACATGTTCGATGCTTTGAGGTCTTCCAATGATTGAGTGCAGCTCGATCAAGAAAGGTTTTGGAGAATACTTAAATATTTCATTTCGGTCAGAATTATTTTCTGTATCAAATAAAATCATTTCTGAAAAACACACTAAATGGATGCCAGAAAACTGATATTTGAATACGTTAGTCTTCCAAACTTCTTCTTCCAAGCAGGTTCATGGGACTTTTTAAGTTCACCAAGCCTGATAGAGTATTCTTTCAGTTACCTAAATTTTTTCCATTACCTTCCTAGTTATTAAGATTGAGAAAAAATATAGCCGCTTTAAACTTATGGTTGCCACTATAATAATAGTTCAGAAAATTGATGTAAAATGTATAGTTATAATTTTTTTTTCTGATTCAATTAGCAAATCATTATGCAAGAAAAACTAAGCAATCAAACATAAATTTAAATATGGAACATTTTGAAAATGCTTTAACTGTCATTCGACCAAGTAGTATGCGTGAAGTTATACTTGAAGTACCAAAAGTAAAATGGTCAGATATTGGTGGTCAACATGAATTAAAAAAACGTCTTGAAGAAATGGTTGTTTGGCCATTAAAATATGCTCATGCACTTGATCGACTTAATGTTCAAGTACCAAAAGGCATCTTAATGTTTGGTCCACCCGGTTGTTCAAAAACAATGATTGCAAAAGCTATTGCTACTGAATCAGATCTTAATTTTATTGCTGTTAAAGTTTGTTTATTATTAATTTTTATTTTCTTTAATTTAATTAAAATTTAACTAGGGACCAGAATTATTTAGTAAATGGGTTGGTGAATCAGAACGAGCTGTACGAGAATTATTTCGTCGTGCACGTCTTGCTGCACCAGCAATTATATTTTTCGATGAAATCGATGCTATTGCTAATTCACGAGCAAATTCATCAAATTCGTGAGTTTTCTATTTATTATATGAAAGTACTATTATAAAGATTTTGTTTTTTGTTTGTTGTATTAAAGTCAGTCGAATGTCAGTGATCGTGTTATTGCTACACTTCTTATTGAAATGGATGGTATTGAAAAATTAAAAGGTGTAACAATTATAGCAGCTACAAATCGACCTGATTGTATTGATCCAGTATGTAGAAATGATTAAAATAGGAAAATAAGAACAAAAAAACAAAGAAATATCATTTCATATTTCATTTGAATTTCTCTAGGCATTGATGCGACCTGGGCGTTTTGATCGTCTTGTTTATGTCCCATTACCAGATGAACAAACACGTTTGGAAATTTTTCAAATTCGATTTCGTCGTTCACCTATACATTCAGATATTCAAATAGAACGTTTAGTTGCATTAACAAAAAATTATTCAGGTGCAGAAATTACTGCTGTTTGTGATGAAGCAGCTTTAATTGCCTTACGTGATAATATTGATGCTCCTCATATTGAATGGCATCATTTTGAACGTGCATTAGCTTCTATTAAACCAAGAACAAGTGAGGAACATATACGAAGACTTGATGCATTTACTAAACAACATGGAAAATGAAATGTATTCAAGGATACAATAAAAAAGAATTAAATTTTCAAAGTGAATGATCGTGAATCGAAAGTATTAATCGATATGAAACATCAAAAGTGATTAAAAAAGAAATACTAAATGACAATTACTTTAATAATAGACATACTTGTCTGAAATAAAAGCATTCATGAAACAACATAGACGTATGTTTCAGATTAAAAGATATTTTGATTAGATGTAAAATAACTTTTAAAAACACCATCAATAGTTTAACTATTAAACAATGATTCTCAGGAAAGCAGATAGATAAAAACTCAGAGAAATGTATTAAAGGAATCTTGTCGTATATTTTCCTTGTACATAGATTATAAAATCCTGGTAAAACTTACGGATGTACAGTTGATTTACGTAGTAAACATCATCTCACTGAATGTTCATCAAAGTTTCTCTGTCCATAGTCTAATAAAATATTTGTGGCATGCTTCTATAAACTAGCTAGTTTATTCGAAAAATGCTCAAATGAAAATGAAACAAAGTAGTCTAACAGTGAAAAATTAAAAAAACTGAACTGTTCATTTTATGATCGATTGACACGTGAAACAATTATTTAATGCTTGTGATTTCCTATAAGTTTTTTAGTTGCATGTTCACATCCGCAACCACGAACATCATGGGCATTGTCATTACTACAAAGTGTATATCCATCTAGTTGTCTAAGTGCACTAGTTGTTGTTGAAAGAGCTGAAACCAAAAGATTTGGAAGTACGATTCGCAATTGTTTCAATAATGCAAATATTGGTCCTAGAATACAGATTATTAAAACACTTATCTTCTATTTTGAAGATAGAAGACAGTTTAAAACATATGCAAGAAGAATATTTAGTGCATGAATTTATGTAGGAAGTAGTCTAATAAAATTATTGTTAGTGAAACTGATAATTATTTGAAATGTATTGTTAATATTGGTTCCATAATTATGCTCCCCTGACAGATACTCCTCCAATAGTTGCATTGTATCGATGTATGCTCCAATAAAAAAGTTCAAAATAATTTTTCATGAGCCAAAGGCTACTATAAGCTAAGAAGTAGCTAAAATAGTTGTAGGTTAGTACAAGATTCAAAAAGCAATGGGAAATTTACGAATCGATTTGAAACTTATTATTAGTCTCCCATTTTCATCATCGTATAAACAAATAGAAGTATAAACAACTACGTGCATGGCTCTTCTCTAAATTCATACCCACATTCACTCCCATTCACATCCACACAAACACTCATTTATATGTTGTTCTTCTAATCAATAAAAGTTTTGTTAGGTACCATAGAAAAGCAAGTGTCTCTACGAAGCAGTTGCCCCATTGGAGAGTCAGTATTCTGGGAGAAATTGTTAAGAGAGCAATATTCGTGTTACCATTCATATTAACTACTTATTTGTGTTTTGAATAACATTTTCAAGATTATTAAATAAGAATATTACCAAGATCAATAAATTGATTATATAATAAGGGTGTGGGTGTGTGGGTGTGAAGTAATCGTCCTAATGTTCTTACTCAAGTTATACAAGATGTTCTTGAACCTGTCCAATAAGTTTTAAAGTTATTTGCTGAATTTCTTCAAGGCCTTGCAAATGGTTTATGTATGTCTATAAATCGAGCTAGAAATAAAGTGAACTATATAAATTTATAAAAAGCAAAATAAAAAATAAATATGTGCAGAAATGCCACATAGTGTATTATTTAAATATTTCAATCAATTTTGTTGAAATATTGTACTTTAGCTAGCTGATAAGTATAGCATATTCTTAGAGTGATAACATACTTTGGCTTACTTTTTATAATGTTGTTTACAAAACCATATTGAAAACATTAGTTGTTTACTATTGCTTTTATGTAAGTGCAAAGGGAATAACAAGTTGTTGTTTAATTTTGTTTAGTATTGCTAATTAATTTTGATAAAACTGTTTCATTCCTATTGAATTTTATCACAGTGGTCACCTAAAGTGCAAGACTAATATGTTGTAGTCATTTTCTGTATTTTCCAAATTTCTAATTGTGAGAAAAAGAACAAATAGATTGATGAGAAAATAAATCGTCAATAAACATAATGTTACAAATATTGATGAATATATACAACTAACTGCGTTAATTTTGATAACTTTCTTCACTTTGCTGTATTTATACAAAACCTCGAATATTTTATATTTCGATATAATTCGGTACAATATCACTTCCTCTACCGAACTCTATAGTTTTTATTTTATTTTTTTTTGGTATCTCGTTCAAAAACTTGATCAGATTCGAGACCCACTGAAACGAAACTTTTGTACGTCAATATTTCAGTTTGAATAAATGCATTAATGATGAAAACTGCTCTAGATGGATGAGAGTCATGAAATTTAATAATTATTTACAAATTGTTGGATGTCTTCAATTGCTCTTATTTCATTAAGTAATTTAATTTCATCTTTATTCATGTTATACTGTTTTGGTTTTTTCCATGTTTGTATAAATGTGGAGATTTCGGATATTGCTGCATTCTTAATAATTGTTGGTACTGAGAATAATGACTTTTCACAGTTTACAATGGTGTTAACTGTATTAATTGAAGTAGGTGTTGGGACGAATTTTAATTCTTTTGATAAAACTTGAATGTGTTGTGAGCTTAATTGAATTTTTGACATGTTAACTACATTAGTGGTATCATATTTAACTTGAGATTTCGTTATTGGTGTAGGTTGTTTTAATTTATTTCTTTCTTGTTTTTGTTTAAGCTTTGTTATTTTAATAGT
This sequence comes from Rotaria sp. Silwood1, assembly GCA_905250075.1. Classification (NCBI taxonomy): domain Eukaryota; kingdom Metazoa; phylum Rotifera; class Eurotatoria; order Philodinida; family Philodinidae; genus Rotaria; species Rotaria sp. Silwood1. The sequence continues at coordinate 21,482 of CAJNOP010000094.1, read as the reverse complement.
ATGCGTTTTGATTAATTCATCTTTAAATTTTCCATCATATTTGTTAATCCATTTTAAGTCATTTTCATGATTTCTTGTTGGTTGAGTTGTTCGTAAGTAACAATTCAAAATAGAAGTTTGAATCTTGATTTTGGTGTTAACGTAATGTAATTGATTTGTTGATTTTGTAAAGTATTATTTCTAATTTTGTACATAGTTTGCTTTAATAACTTTTGATTTTTGTTAATTTTTGTGGTATCTTTTAGTGTTAAACCATTTGGTATTAAATTGAGTTTCTTGCATTGTTTAAGAAATTGTATATGTTCTGTTAGTTTTGTTTTTCTTTTGTATAATTTCTCTAAGTTGTAAGTGATGACGTAAATTCTCTCTTGGTAGAGGTTTTTGAATTCTTGTCTGGAGAGGAAGGTTTGAGATAATTTTGGCATAATTTTAATACTCTTCCTAATTTATCTATAAATTTTATTTATCAATTGTGACGTTTCGTCTCTCGAAGAAGACTTTGTCAAACATTAAATGAAACAGAAAAAACAAAGCATTGATGAAAACAGAACAGACTGAATTTAGCCTAATTAGATAGTGATACGGAAAAGGTTATAACCTATATAGTCACCATTATTACCGTCTTGTTTTTCCGTATCACTATCTAATTAGACTAAATTCAGTCTGTTCTGTTTTCATCAATGTTTTGTTTTTTCTGTTTCATTTAATGTTTGACAAAGTCTTCTTCGAGAGACGAAACGTCACAATTGATAAATAAAATTTATAGATAAATTAGGAAGAGTATTAAAATTATGCCAAAATTATCCTCAAACCTTCATCTCCAGACAAGAATACTGACATAATGATACATGTGGAAATTCTAAATCAAAACAAAGTTTCTTATACAAATACATATATATAGACGGTAGTGCTCATGCTACGGATTCATTGATCCTTGTCTGAAAGAAAAATTAGATTACGTTTGAAGAATTACATTCAATATTTAGTTTATGTATTAGATATTCATATTAAACAAATTTATAAGGATGTGGAGGTGAATGTCTGAAAGTATTATTATAATTGTACCCACACCCAAAACAGCCGGTCTTGGTTTTGAATCTGTAGATGTGGGTATGAATGTATCGGGTATAATGAATAGAGATGTGAGGATGTCGGTGCGAGTAGACCCTTACGTTCGTCACAAGTTATCTACATCTAATTTCACAGCCGAAAGCAATGAGTTTGATAATATATGAATCTTCTAAATATTAGAATTCCAGAACATCATTATGTGTGATATAGGATAGAAGCTCGATCAATATGAAAAACAATTCGATAACTCGTTCGTTGAGTCATTTCGATTACATAGAAACAAAATAACAAGAAGGTATACTTCAATCAATAGAAAATGAATTGTAATGAAGTATGATGTAAAACGAGAGTAATGTTCATTTATGGGTGTGAGTGCGAGTATGAGTACATATCTGTCCATACCCCCCATTCACACAAACAGACCCATCTTTGCTTCCTCAATGACTTAAGCTTCTATGTTCGTGATAATCAGTCATGTGATTGCCTAGGCTATTCACTCTCTGCTTGTTCTGTCTCAATTTTTTTTCTTTTCCTTTTCTATTCTTATTTCTTCTCATTTTTTTTTCTTTCTTCTTACCACATTTTACCTAACCAACAAGTCATTTTATACATCTACAGTGTCTCATCGCATGCTTATATCATTCATGATAATGCAAAACTATACCGTAGTGAATGGATTCACTAATATTTGTAGGTACTACCAACCGTAACGACAAAGACAGCGTTATCAAAACCACAGTTTTCACAACGAAATATTTTTTTCCATGTAGATACTTGATTATGCATATTCATATTATCTATGTCTTTAGACAATCACAAATTGTACTTTCATATATATATATGTCAGGGACTTCTGTTTCTCGAAATCATTGTGTTTATGTTAAATTTATTAATAATGATAAATTCAAAAATTAAAATGAAAAAAATAAAAAATATTATGTGTTATGTGATAGTTAGTAGATAAGAGATAAGGAATATGTCTTTCTCATATAACCAATTAAATAATCGATTTGAATAGTTATTTATTTTTGTAGGTAAAAGAAAAGATTTTGATTTAACCAGTGGTTGGTGGTAACTTAACTATGCCATCTTCATCCACATGAACACATACACGAGTTGGGTCAATATTGTATGTCACAGGGTCATTTGGTTTGTATATTTTCACATTCATATCTATAAAATATGTACATTTTCAAATTTCACAATTCGAACAAAAGTGTAGCGTTTTTTTTCTTACTTGGAGCTTCTGTTTGAATTATTTCAACAGCTTCTTCGCCTGGTTGACCAACCAGTTCAGGCCACGATGTTTTACCTGACATAGTCACGTATTTTAAATTATGTGAAATGCTGATTTTTTTTTCTCTACAAAACACACTCCTTATATACGGACAAAGTTATATAAAACGAAAAATATTTTTCGTAAGGTGTGTATATTTGATCAATGTTTGCTTGTTAGAGAAAAAAAATAATTATCGTTCTCATTAGTATGACAGATGAAAAATATTGATTGTATTTTGCTTTTTAACTGTGCAAGATAGCTAAGAATATTTTTTTTTATATATACAGAGGAAGGCTGTCATTTTGAAAAAAAACATGAGCAAGATATTTTATATCAAATTCTAGCACAATAAAAATGGAAATTCATCAAAAATAGATAATATGCCATTTATGATAAATTTTCAGTGTGGATTTGAATTTATATCAGCACAAAAAAAAATATCAAAAAAAAGATACTGTTGATTATTGTAGACTTTAATAAATTTAATCAATACTTTGTATGGCAAATTTATTTGTTATAAAATGTTTCGTTGATATTTGTCAAAAACGATCATAGCGAAGAGATAATACTTTGATTTAATTCAGATATGGAATATATAAGTGATTTTGTTATCGTTGAGAATATACACACAAAAATAATTCTTGACGTACTCTTTGGAAGCACAAAAATAATTTAAATAAATTGTTCGAGCCGGGACTGAGAATTCGTTGTCTCGAAATCAAAAGATCATAAATCGAGAAAAAATGAAAGACATTTTTTGATTTTTGAAAAAAACAGCTGGTTTTTCGACTAGGGATTGACGAAAATCTGGAAAATTTTTTTGGGAAAAATGAAGTAACGAGAAAAACAAATTATCGTTTATGAAAGAGCAGATGACGGGCTATGTTCCCATTCGTTTATTTCAATTTGGAAATTTTTGACGAAAACTGACTTTTTTTGGGCAACGAAGGGAGGTCTTTCGTATTATTTCTGAACCTATCGTTCAAAATTTTCCAGAAGAGCAGAAATCAGAAATTTACTCTTCTTCATTGAAAAATGAGTAGCGAACGAAAAATCTGTCGTGAATTATGTTTCTAGATCAGAATATAAGAGAAAGCAGAATTGGTTTTTTAGGAAAAAAATCTTTTTATGTACTCAAAAAGTGAGTACACTCTAGAATCGGTCAGTATGTCCGGCCGGCCGGCTGTTTACACGATAACTTTGGAAAGGAAAGTCCGATCACGATGAAATTTTCTATACAGTTCAGTCTTTGCAATTTCTCGGTCGAGTTCGAAGATGAGAAAGATCCGTCAAGAAATGGCTGAGTTATCGAAAAAATTGTGATTTTTGACCAGACCATCCCTGAGGGGGGGGGGGGTACGGGGATTTTTCGAAAAAAAATTTTTTGCTCATATTTTTTCACAAAATACATAAATCGACTCAGTTTTTAACGCTGATTCTGAATCTGATATTAGTTTTGAACCAAATTATAGTTTTTTGTACTCAAAAAGTGGTTACACTATAGAATAGTCACTATGCCCAAACGTCCGCTTGGCTCTTTACATGATAACTTTTGACAGCAGAGTCAGATTGCGATGAAACTTTCTACAAAGCTTAGCCTTGACAATATCTCGATCGAGTTCGAAGATGAGAAGGACCGGCCAAGCCATTCCTGAGTTATTGCAAAAATACCCATTTTTTCATATAGCTTTCTATGGAAAAATCGACCCATCGCGATTTTCGTAAAAGACTTTTCCCATCATAGTCAATTAGAAGCCCAACTATTATATACCATTCGATAGAGAATTTCAAGAGCTACAAAATGATATATAAAACATAAAGAAACAAGAAGGATGACTTACCTATGACAAGGATAATTAAAGATGACTAGGTTATATTTTGGTCCACGATCTAATTGATCCACAAATCGAGCTTTATCTTCCGATCACACTGATGATACCTCGAGGTTTTCAGAGATGGAGAACTCGAATCTGTACTCAATTTCCATCAAAATCCTATTGGTTAAGCAGTGACCAATAGAAATGAAGTTATAGGAAAAACGACTTTGTTAGGGTAAATCAAGGTGCAGAGTTTAATTTTGAGCTTAATTCGGTCACAAGTCCTATTAATTTGGCAATACGCAATAGAAATCAACATTTTAAATCGTAGATTTCACAATATAATTTTGATATTTGAACAGTCTAGGATAATTGATTTGTATGATTGACTTTTTGAAGTACACATAACTCTCGGATTTAAATCCGAAGTTTCCGCATTTATTAAAAACTATAGCCAATCTTATACCATACTTAGCATTTTCTGTGGTCAATCAATAGATATGATATCTAGTTGATAAAAGAAAAAAAATTAATTCTCTCACCAGACGAATATTTGAGTAATTCAGAATGACTAAATGTCTCATAGATTTGCAACGAAAGTAAGTATTGCATCTTAAATTGGTTAGAATATCTATTTTCGAATGTCATTTATTTTTGATAAAATCTAACTAAATATCATTGAATATAAAGAGCTCAAGATTATTGTCATGAGTAATAAAGGTCTGTATTTTCATGTGATTATATGCATCGTTTATTCACTTTAGATTCAACAAAACTCAAGCGATTTATTGACTTGATTCGAAGAAAGAAAATGTGACCTCTTAATCAATTTTTTAATTTTGGGAGAAAAACTATAGGATTCGTGTCTTAATAAGTAGTAACAATGCAAAAAGAAATGGAACTAATTTGTAGTAATCAATATTTTACACGATTAATTTCTTTCGTTTATTTATGATTGATCAGCCCCTTTTCATGATTAGTTTCTTGGGAAAAAACTCGATTGAAATAACACTAGATATTCATGCTTTTGATACTGTAAGAGTATTCATCTTTTTTCACATGTCTGATCAAAGTCACTAGTGAAGGATAACAAATGTTCATCTGTTCACTTTATCTCACGATGTCTCTTTCTATCGTTCATTTTTTCTTTTTTCTTTTTCATCTTCTTTTTTCTTATCCCGTGTTGTTTCACGTTCATTTATTCATTCAGACAATAAATTACGGATAAGTAGATTATTCCTTCTCAGAAATTGATACAGAAATCGTTTGATGCTTCAGTACAACTTTTCTATTCATTCACATCGAATGGTGCACTGACCTGTAACTAAACTAAAATTAAAGAGAGAACTATTTCTATTAACTCAGTCTGAAAAGTGCAAATACTTGCTTATATCCTTTAGTCAATGGCGTGATATGTTCTAATGATACTTCATGTTGTTTGAAAATAATTAATATATTGTTATAGTTGACTTTGATTATGCATCAACTGATGATTTGTTGAACAATCATACTATAACATGGTATTCTGCTTTACCCAACTTATCATACCACAATGTTTGAGATACTATTGCTTTAATAGAAATCTAGTTAATTCAGTTATATAACAAAAAAGAAATATAACATTTTTAAATATATCTTAAGTTACTAACAATTTGATTTAGAGATAATAGCATAATTAGTTCTTGCAAATAGTAACTAATTAAAATAGAACGACAATACATCGTAAATATTTTTTATATAAAAAGAATTTAATCGAGATGTTTCTGATTATATCGGCATTGTGGAGTCTATGATCTTTTTCATTTCAAACCGACTTAAAGAAAAATTACATCTGTATTTTTACAAACAGTGGTGATTTCAACAATCTAGAAAAGAAGCAGCGTGTTTCTTGACATGTAACAAGGAAAGAAAATCTTATTGTACATTGAAATAATCTATACCAT
>CAJNOP010000093.1:538001-699814 GCA_905250075.1 Rotaria sp. Silwood1 | reverse complement strand
CATTAGACAGAGGTCTCCACATTGGTTCTGCGCTTACACATCACTCGGTGTGCAGGCCGCAAAAAACAAGTGTTATGTGTAAGGACAACAAAGATGTCGCGCTCTGCACATGCATGAGGCTAGTTGCTTATTACAATTTACCAAGAGGTAAATGATCAAATTTGATCACATTTCTGTTGCGATGACGAAAATGAGCGGGTTGGTGACGACACTGGCCTGCCAGAGCAACATTTATTTATAAGAAGTAAATCATGATAAGTTTATATGAATAGTAAACGTGAGAGGTACATTTGTTCCGTTTGCTATTTTGTATGTGCGTGTTATTAAGTATTACTGGAGAATTTTTTTTTGATATTCGCTAAACAGTTCATGTTGGTGTTTGTTTGATGGTTGAACACGTCGGGGGAATAGGAGGCGGTAGGACGCTCTGCAATATGAATTTTTGTTTGTCTTCATTTAAATCTATTTGTTGTAGAATTGTATTTAGTAATCGTAGTTCGTCTTGTGTGATTGAAAAGACTAGATTATGTTCTACAGTTGCTATTTTTTTGATGACTTTGTATGAATAACCTTGAGTAATAAATGTGAATATTAGCATCTTGTTTAGGTCGTAAAATACGACTAGGTGATTGTGCTTCTTGTCTTCTTTATCCTTTGTGACTGGAAGTTTGTATTAATATATTAGCATCAGGTAAATAGAATGAAGTATCAGGAACTTTAGAAAGAAATTTGTATCATGTTGAAAATCATGTAAAATTCGCATAATTTCTGAAAGCAAATATATATAATCAGAAAAAAGAATTATTTTATCATCAGGTTGCTCACGAAGTAAAAATATTTACGAAATCCTTCAGTTGTGTATTGTATGAACCCGATCAAGTATTATTACATCGTTCAATACATACGAACATTGGATAACTACTAATAATACAAATACAAGAGTCATTTATATTTATCTTTATCAGTTGAAGTAAACAATCGTATATTTGAATCATCAGCTGTTGATCAAATTTTAAATTGTTGTTTCCATTGTTAAACCGATACATTTGAATTACAAAGTATAAAGTAATTTTTATGTATTGTACAAGCAATTGTAACATCAGCCAAAGATTTTCCAGCACCACATGGTAGAATAATTAAACTAACTCGTGCGTGTTCATCACCAAATATATTTCTTAAACTTTTCTGGATAAGGTCGCAAAAGAGAATTATATATCGAATTTCAATATTTGAATTTTTCAATATCGTACCATGATGAAATCACATTCACCAAGTAATGAATATTCGAATTCTTGACATTGTTTTCATAAGAGTACAATTTTATTTGGAATAATTTCAAATGAAACTATGCTTAAATTTTTATCATCACGATTGATTTTTTCATATAAACGTTGATAAGATATTGAAATTTTTCTGTTATTTTATTTTTTAGCAATATTCTTCTATATTGTTACTAATCGACATTGTTGAATTTGCAAATATTGTAGAACGCTTTTTAAAGCTTCAAAAATAGCATTTTAAACAAAATTTCGATTATTTTTTATGACTAATTTTCCTTTTCCATTATTTAATGTATATAATTTAATGATACTCTTAGTTATTGTTATACTACTAATTCATTGTAAAGGTTCAATAGTAACATTAACTTGTAAACAAATAGATAGAGCTCCATGAAGTGAAGACAGTATTATGATGAATTTTAAAATTGTAAAAATTCGTTTACTGAAATTATAATTTCGGTTCAATGTTTGATTTAAGATATCATATTTTTAGAAAACTAATACACATACACACATTACAAGTAGCGAATTACTAAAAAAGAAAATGAAATTCAGAAAATACGATTATTCCTATCCTTGCAGATTTAAGTGATTACACCTATGAGAATGTTCAAGTTATTTATTAATTTAGAAAGCTTTTAGGTGGAAGATAAGGTTTTCTAAACTCTATTGTTAATACAACGTTGTGATAGCAATGCAGCAGCGCTAGATTTTCGGTGACGATGGACATCTATGCCTCGTACAACTAGTACATATTATAACGAAGCAAATCTTATCGAAAGTTTATTATTATGATATTGGTTGAAGTACAATTAAAGAGAATAGAAAAAAAGAGCATACATTTCTCTATCAAACTATATAGAGAAAAAGTTTCTTAAAGCTTTTCATAGAGAACTATCGAATCTTCACTACCACTGTTAGATTGTCCTAAGTAGTTTGTGATGTAATTAAAATAAAACAAGTCAAAATTAGAATATTTTCTCATTCTAGAATATACAAAATCGAATTATTGTAAAGTTGATTCATTTTTTCATGTCGAATTCTTGATAAGTTATTGATTTAATTTAGAGATTTGCAATACCAGTATAATGATCACCTCAAGTTCTTTAGTCTTTGTTTTCGGTAACATTTTTTTAATATTTTTAACAATATCAAATTGTTCTTCGAATAACTTATTCAAATATTCCTTTATATAATATATCATTTTGTTTTTCATTACCATTCTTTTAATATCTACACTTTGTGAAGAAACTCTAAAAGAATGAATGCTATTCATGGTTTACAATAAGTAACATCAATCCTATTTTTTTTATTTTTCACTACATCATAATGATAGTTAAATTTATTGAAGCCTTAGTAATTCTCTATAAACAAAAACAAAAATCTCGAAGAAAAAGAAAGATCAACACTCAAGATCATACCCATTGATCAACTAAACATAAATAATTAGTATTTACTCACGAAATAAAATGAAATCAAACTAAATAGCATCGTATTTTTTGGAATTAACGAATACAAATGTTTAACCAATTTACAAGATTTAAAACGTCTATTTTCGATGAATCATTTTACTAATCTTCATGTAATAAATAGAAAATTTTAATGAAACAAAAATTAGCAAATCGCTTTTTTCAATTATATACAAGTTTAAACAAAACTCTTTTATATATAGGAATGAACTTTCAAAATATTAGCATTCTAAATACTTATTTTCATGCATTTTAACATTTTACAATTGAAGTAACAACTAAACAATTCATACGGAAAATAACAAATCAGTTACCTTAGGCAACAATAAAAGACACATTCTCCAACGAGATGATGAACTAAATTCATCTAGAATTTAGTTCCTATCGATTTACCTTACAATATATGAGATAAACAAATTTTTCAAAAAGAAAATATATGTTTATTAATAGAGAATGATTATGTTCATAATCCATCAAAGGTCTCTATGTTATTGTCGATTTTTCTAGTATACATGACAACATTGATTCGTGCATCTTCACACACTGTTTTTTTTTTACAATAGAATTATAGAAACTCTTATGCATGAAAAAAATGTGTACCAAATAAAGTAAGACGAATTAAGTTCTGCGACATGTCACATAAAGAAAACAAAATTATTTATTTAGCTTATATGAAAAAAACATCATAATCATTATTTGTTCAATATTTAAACGAAAAGAATAAAATGATCTATACGAAAATGTTAGATTCAATTGATGTGTTTGATAACTAAATAGAAAAAAAATCATTCAAGAACAGTCGACCGTAAACGAATTATTGAGATCAATCATCTTGTTGACATTGAAAATGTTTTGTTGTCAGAATGATGAAGGAAAAAAAATATAAAACTATGACAAAATAAATCGTTTTCTTTCTTTTTTCTTCTGTTTTATTTTGTTCACTTCATAAATATTTTTTAAGTGAAGAAAAGTATGTCTCCATAGACAAAGGCAATTTATATTCATTGCTTTCTCTCTTTTTTCTTTACATTTCTTTGATTTCTCTCCATTTATTTGTCAAAAGACAAGAAATAGGTAGACATTGAATTTACGAAGTCATATAATTAAAAAAATAAAATAAAATATACATACATTTTCCTAGGTTTTAAGTGACAACAAGAATTCTAAATGAATGTAAATACAGGACTTTTTCCTCCATATGGTTGTCGTCGTAAAAATTCAACAGCAGCTTATCATTTACCATTAAATAATCAGCAACATCATCATGTATCTGCATTACAAAGTGCACGTTCATCAATTGAAAGTACAAATGGTATTAATGAATCATTTTTACCATTAATATCAACTGGTAATGGTAATAGTGATAGTCATAAACCTTATCGTCGAAATGATTTTGCTAATAATCATTTATTTATTGCTAAACGTAAATTAGCTCGAGTTTTTCTTGGACAACCATCAAGAAGTTTACAAGCAACAAGTGATCTTATTCATTTATTTGATCAACAAAAACCAAAACGAAAAAATCGAAATGTAAATGATCAACAACGACAGGTGAATTTCTTTTTTTTCTTTTTTTTAATTAATGTAATAAAATTAAATTTTTTGAAAAAATTTCATTTTCATTTAGGAAGATAAAACTTCATCAATTGAACACAATTCTCATTTATCTGTTGTTGATCTTGTTATGAGACCTCCATATCCAGTAACACAAACTCGTGATCCATTATCAGCAATAGTACGTAATCGTCGTTCTCAAACAATTAATTGTTCTGCTAAAATTCGTCACTCATCAACTGATGCAATGAGTTTATCAGCTAAACCAAATCTTCTATCAACAACACTTCATGCATGTACAGATGATAATGAATTTGATGAACTAATCGATAATGATAATGTATCGGATACTATAAGCACAGCAATCGGTCCATTTGATTCAACACTACTATGTGTTAAATCGATTATTCCTTCAGCTGGACCACAACATACAAATCATCATTTGTTACAACATCGTTAATTTATCTTTGTTTTTTAAACAAATATAATACTATTGTTTGTTGTTTGAAAATAATGGCTTTTTCTTTCTTGTATGATGAAAAGACAGTAGATCATTTTTTATGTTATGCTCTGATGTTTTACAAGGTTTTGTTTTTTTTTTCTTTATTTCATGACAGATTATATACTTGACAATTGATCGTATTGATCATTGAAATTTCAACATTTTTCTTAGTTAGCGCTAAAATTAAATTAATGAACTATTGAATGAAATCGAAGAAAAAAGCTGAAATACGAGATATACAATCAAAAGAAGAATGGGATATAATGTTAAACAAAGAAGGCTTAAAATAAGTCTTTATTTCGTCTTATTTTCTTAATTTATCATCGTTTTATATTTGAAAAAAATATTTTCAATTCATTAACTTCTTTTGTTTTTTTTTGTACAGTAATTGATGTTTATCAAGAATGGGCTGGTTCAACCATTGTATTAGAAGATATTTTTCTTAAACTTAAACGTAATTTAATACAAACAGAATATTTAACATTCTATTCAGCGAATTGTGAAAATATTGAATCACTTAAACGTTATCGTGGTTATTGTGAACCATTATTACTTTTTTTTGGAGTATTTTTGTCAGAATTAATATGTATATTATTTTTAATGAATCTAATCTTTTAGAGCAATGTTTTAGTACATATACAATATCATATGAATGCACCGCAAATAGAAAAATCTATTGAAGAACAACTCAATAAAGAATTACAAGTAATTAAAGAAAATCGTAAACGAGAACCTGTAAGTTAAATGAATATTTTCATCAATATATATTTTATCAGTAGTTATCATAGATTGATGATTCATTTCTAACGAAATATTCAGAAAATAGTGGTACTCAACAATTGAATGGCATTGTTAATAGAGAATCGTTTTCAATGGAACCTATATGTAAAAAAAACCATATATTTTTTGCTTCATATTAACCAAAAATTTTTATTAATTTTTTTCTTATGTTTAGTATATAAAAGTGAATCATTAAGTTTACGAAGTTTATTAATGAAAACAGCGGAAAAAATCGATCAAGATTATTGGCTTAGTCAAGGTGTTTCCTTTTTTTTTTCTAAAATTTTATTCTAATTTATGTTTATCTATCTAGAACCATATAAATTAGATGTTGCACTTTTTGTTATTAAACCTGATCTTGTTGCTAATGGAAAAAAAGATGAAATTTTAGATCATGTAAAAATAATTAAAATAAAATAGAAATTTATCTTATATATGAAATATTTTATAGTTACGTAATAAAGGATTTATTATTCATACACATGCTGATAAGTTATTAAATGATGAAGATATGATAAAAATTTTTAAACCAGTATATTTATTTATCATGATTTTTAATATTATTTTATTTCGTATAGGATTCGAATATTCTTAATGAATTTATACGATTTATGTATAGTGGTCCAAGTACGTATGCAGTAGTATCAAAAGGTCATACAGGACGATCAACATCGGATGATCTTCATCATATAGTTGGTTTAAATAATCCAGATTTAGCTAAAGAACATAATCCTGAATGTTTAACTGCAATTTATGGAACCGATACTATTTTAAATGGATTTTATTCAAGTCATTCAAATAATGAAGCTCTAAAGTTTATATTTTGAATATTATTGACGAGAGAATTCCTCTAACCATTCAATCACTTTTAACTTGAGATTATGTGAATAATGTAGATCCAAATCAGCTATGAATACTTTAAAAAGAGTTTTTGTCATGAGCTTATCGCTATGAAAATCTAAGAGTTTGTCGGTATTTTTTCAATGAATATCGTGGTAACAGAAAAACCAATTTTTGAATTTTGATTTGAAACTCGTCATAGAGAGACAGATCTTAATGAGAATAGTTTTTATGAATGTCGCTGTTCTTACCTTAAGATACAATAGTAGTGATAACGTGTCTATAACATCATTGACATAACCAAGCAGATTTGATATTTTTGTTTCCGAACAGGAGCGCATCGAAAGATTTGCAATTATTCCCGTTAAAGGGTGTCTCTACTTAAAGTTTCAAATCAAAATCCTAAACTCACTTTTTCTGTTATCTTCACATTCATTTAAAAATTATCGTAAAAGTCTAGTATTTTCATAGCAATAAACTAAGGACGCGAGCTATTTTCCAAGTATTCATACCTCATATCAGTCTACATAGTCTCGACTCTAAAGTAATTGAACATTTAGAAAAGTTCCTTCATTAGAAATGATTTATTTATATATATGTATTTACTTGTATTTTGTGTAGGGAAATTCAAATTATTTTTCCCGAATATCATCAACCTTTAGTTAAAGGAAAATCTATTGATGAATATGTTCATAAAACAGCAACTTTGTGTCTTCTTGGGCCGGCACAGGTACGATCCAAAAAAGGTATATGAAAATAATGTTCATTTAATAATATTAAATTGAGATACCTTCATCAAATCAAGCAAGATGAAGAAAAGTTAAGCGTTTATTTTCAAAGTCAGTGACAGGATATAAATACTTTCTTCTAACAAGTCGAATACTCTTCCGTTCTTTCGTAAATATGCAACTGTAGAATACATTTGATATGTTTCATAAGCAGCTACAAAATGATACAATTTGTTTTTTGATATAACTTTCCACTGAATAGAAAAACGAAAAATACTTGAAATTAGAACTACTTTTTTTAATGTACTTTTTCAACTTTTTTTCATGAGTAGATTTGACCCACAAATAAACTGTACTATTTTGTAGGTACTCATAGGACACGTCGAATGAGTTCTATAGTAAAATGAAACGTTTAATAGCAACCGAAAAAAGAGTAAGTGCTTTCAGTATCTATCAGAAACAAAAACCAAAGAATTGGCAATTTTTCTGCTGAAATTCTGAATTTTCTTTTCTATATTATAAAATCAGAAAGAGAGATTAGATATTTTTCGAAGACGAATGATTTCGTATGTGTAAAAGAACTAAGAAACAAAAACTTATTTATATATATATGAATCAAATCCAAAACGTATTTATCAATTTGCAAATTCCAAAAGAAAAATTGCAGATCAATGACTGTAGTTTCTGGTAGAAATATAATTGTGTATACTGTTTTTATAACTCAGAAGCTATTATTCAAGCAATAATACAACATGGATTTGAAGTACGTTACGAAAAAACGTATACATTTCGACCGGATGAAGTTGAATCATTATATATTAAACATCGTAACGATGATTTTTTCAAAGCATTAGTTGAAGCTTATACAGAGTACGATGAAATTTAATAAAAAATAACTTTCTTTGAGTATTATATATTTAAATAGTGGTCCTTGTTTGCTACTTTACGTAGCCAAAGAAAATTGCGTAGCCGATTTTTGTAAACTTCTCGGTCCATTTTCACGTGAAGAATTTAGTAAAATGCCTGGAACGTATGTTTATTTTGCTTCTTTTAAAAATAATAAGTCATTTGATATTTCATTTAATAGACTTCGACATGATTTTGACGAAATAACAATTCCTGTGGTAAATAATCCTTTTCTTTTTTCATTAATAATTAAGACTCATGAAATAATCAAATTCAGACGACAATTCATGGTTCTGAAAGTATTATTGATGCACGAAAAGAACTGGAACAGTTTTTTCCATATCAACAAACACTCACTATTATTAAACCAGGATTAACTCTAAATCAAAAAAGTATTTAAATTAAATAAAACGATATGAAAATAAATTCGCCAAATTTAGATGATATTATTAAACGATTAAATTTAAATGGTTTTACAATTATGATTAAAGAAACAAGACATTTAACAAAAGATATTCTTACTCAGTTCTATGCTCGACATCAAGGCTTACCTTGGTTTAGTGATTTTATTCAATTTATGTGCAGGTAGACAGATATATCAATTTTTTGTTTTTACTACTAATTATCTATTTCACAGTGATGCTTGTGAAATAATCATTCTTGCACGAGAAGATGCTGGTAAGAAAAAATAATGAACTTGATTAAGCTTTCGAATAATCGTATTTACTTATTAATATTTTAAGATCAATTACAAAAAGAAATAGTGAGAGACCATCCATAGAGTCTACTCAGTAAAAGTCGGACAATGAAAAAAGTGCGAGTAATCAGACATATTTGAACGTTCGGACTAGTTTCCTAAAATTTGATTGAGTATCCAGCAACCGATCTAGAGCATGGTCGGTGTGTACAAACTCGTCATATATTTTGGATCGTAGGTGTGATCTCATATTCGAATCCAACCCGACAGTTAATGAGATTTTGACATTTCAAAAGTATATTTTAGTGTTTTACTAAAAGAATTCGTTTTTAATGAAAACTTATCTTTTTTTAGTATTTTTTAAGAAAATTCCTAATCAGTATTTTCAAAAGAGTAACTTCTCAGATCTCTACAACGTATCATGTACGAATAAATCGTTTATATAAATTGTTTAATAGAGAAAAGGGTATATTTGAGCAAACAGGCTTTTCTTCAATAAATTTGAACATTTCATAGGTCAAAAGTGATAAAATTTATAATTTCTAGTTCAAGCTTTGCGTGAAATAATGGGTCCTGTTGATCCTGTACGTGCAAAAACCGATGCACCAGAATCGTAAATTATTCGTATTTTAAAAATCTTCATTATAATTTTTAATTAATTGAAGAATTCGAGCAATTTATGGTTTGGATATAATGCGTAATGGTTTACATGCATCATCAAATAATAAACATGCACGTGAAGAAATTCGATTACTTGTTCCTGATTATGAATTTATTAAGAGTAGACCAATACCATTTCATTCGAATGTTTTACGAAGTTTGTTTTCATAGTTTTTTTTTATCTGAATTTTTTTTATTTATAATCTTACGTTCATTTAGCTGATTCGATTATTTCGAATGATTTACCAATTCATGATGAAAATGATTTGTATCATCTTGAATCACATGGTAAAATAATCATCAAATCAAAATAAAACTTCAAATTTTTATTTTTTCATCAAGAAATCATCTATGAATTAGCTGTACATACACATACAAATGATAATGAAAATGAAGAATCAGCAGTTTTTCTTACATTAGTTGGTAAAAAAAATGAAACAAAAAAATTTCTTCTTCAATATGCTGATAATACTATTCATCCTCTACAAACGAATCAAATTGATTTATTTCATTTTATTGATCAAGATATTGGTGTTGTAAGTAAATAGATATAATCGAATGAAGAGAATTTTATTTTATTTTATTTTTTTTTTTTTTTATAAAAGCCAAAAATGATTAAAGTTTCACATGATGGACGAGGTTTTCCTGACAATTGGTCTTTAGCAAATATTGAAGTTACAATTCCATATCGAAATAAGATATTTAAGTAAAATCAACTTCAATATATTTTATGTTAAATAAAATATATTTATCTAGATTTGATATCAATGAATTAATCAATGAAGAAAAAGCTAAAATCGGTTATCCAGTGACTGATATTAAAGGTATATTGGTGGTTTTATTTATTTCCAGAAGTGTTCCGATCGGGGAAACGATCCTCAGTTTTGAAAAAACAAGCTTAACCCTCCCCACAAAATTTGATCAAGGTTATCAAAAATGTTTTCATCCATCTCTTCGAGTTCTCGATAGGGAACTGCAAAATCACTTTTTTTAGTCCCGGTCCCGGTCAAATATTTTCTTTTAGTCCCGGTCCCGGTCCCGGTCCCGGTCAAATTTTTTTCCAGTCCCGGTCCCGGTCCCGGTCTTTGACAATGGTTTCATTTCTAAAATCGAGCAACTTTTTTTACGATCTGTGTACTTTTATGAATACATAAAATTGACATGAATAATTTTGATTCGTTAACAGTACGAAAATTCTTTTATATCCAGTGTTAAAATGAAAGAATTTCACTGAAAGCTCGAATAAATAAAAATAACCATTGAATTTTGTTAAAAATTCTCATATACTTCGTAGCAGTCATTTACTTATTTCTCTCTTCTTTTATATCCACTGCTCTACCTAGTGGATCTATTGTCGAATTGATTATTTATACTGAGTAGCCATTACGATTGTCAAAAAAAAAATAAACGGCGATACATATCGATTTACTATTATCTGATAAGACTTCAATAAAGGAATCATCAAAGAATGAACAAATTAAACTTACGTATATAGTGTTGTGTTGGTTGTTTTATATGTATTCAAAAACCTGTGCAATTGGAAAACTCAGATTCTTGCAAACAGACTCGTAATCAGTAAAGACTTTTATAGAAACAGCAAATAAAAATATCTGATTTACAGATCTTAAATCATGTCAAAATAATAAACGTGAAAATATATTGCATAAAAACTGACCGGGACCAATGTGAAAAATTTTTAGTCCCGGTCCCGGTCCCGGTCCCGTAAAAAAGTCAAATTTTGGTCCCGGTCCCGGTCCCGCCGGGACCGGGACCGGGACCACTTTGCAGTTCCCTAGTTCTCGATCCCTCTCGTTCTCCATTTTGGCGATCTCAGGACATCCCTGAATTACTTCTTAAGGTTTTCTTACATTTGTAGATGTCGAAGCTACGACTAACGGTAATTGTGCTATTATTATACAAACAGGCAGTGCTAAATATGCAGGTACATTAGCTGATTGCAGGTATGATTTTGTAATTTTGTTTTGCTATCATTCTTAATTAAGAAAAAAAGACTTTTTTATGATACAAAAATAAGCAGAAAGAAAAAAAAAACTTTTTACTACGTTCAGAATCAACTATCTACCTATAGTAGCATAACTAATTTATTTTCATATAGAAAGCTTCAAGAAACTTTCTTTCTATCAACAGTGATTAGAAAATAATGCTCTATTTTTTCTGTAATATTTCATCAATACTATTGAAATAGAATTTTACTTTTCATGTGTTGGTACTTAATTAATTAAAAATTTTCGATTAATCAAAAAAGAGCATTATATAAACAAAAAGAAAAAAAAATCAACAATAAATTGATAAACGAAATTCATCTAATCAATAATAACATTAAAATCTTCAAATATATATATAATAATAATAGTTTTGTATTTATATAAACGAGCACAAGCAAGAATATGCTTGATGTAATCGATGTAGCAAGCTGTGTTGTTGTGTGAGAAAAGAATATCAACATCCACATCCATATCATAACAAAACAATTCATGGAAATTTTATTGTTATGAGATTGATAGAAGAGCAATGAAATATCACAAAATTGTTTTTTTACTGTTACCATTTATATTTAAAAAAAAAGTTTCTGCAAGTTTTCTATATGGAAACGAAGAGTACTTCTATTACAACTTTTAAATTGCTCTAAATATGTTGTTTTGTACTTGAACATTTTTATTTTCGTAGTATTCTTTTATCGGGTTCACAAGGTGTTTATGCATTTCAACTTCGTAGATCATTAACAAATCCAATACCATTTCAAAATCGATATCGTGATATATTTCTTGTTAAAGTTGATGAACAACTTAATGATATTGAGTATGTTGTACTTGAACATAATAATGAAAATTCTTCACCGGCTTGGTTTGTTGATTTTGTTATTATTAAACTTTTATTGAATAAACAAGAATATTTGTATGTATTCAATTTGAAATTACACAATAAAAAAATTAGTCAAAATAAGAAAAATATTTTTCAAATTTTCTTTAAGTTTTTCTGTTCATCGATGGCTTTCAATAGATTATTTTGATGGCAAAACTAAAATAACACTTTCATCAAATACACAAAAAATACCATCAAATGAAAGTTCGATCATTATTTTATTTTATTTTTTTGATATAATATCAAATCATTTTATTTTATACATAGATCTATTAGAAAATCGATCGAATGGTACGTATAAATATGAATATAAATCTATTATTGTGTAGTTATTCGATATGAAATTTATATTGTAACGGGTTCAATGTTTGATGCAGCAACATGTTCACCTGTATGGATAACAATCAATGGAACACGAAGTTCAATTGTTAACAAATATCTTGAAATTGCTGAAAATGAATCATTTCCATTTGAACCTAATAATCAAGATCTATTCGTTTTGTATGATATAGATATTGGTGAAGTATATTGAAATAGCATTTCGATTTATATTAAATAGAAAAAAGAAAGAATTTATTTGTTTTTTTTTTCTAGATTGATAAATTGATTTTAGGTCATGAAAATATAAATGCTGAACAAGGTTGGTTTGTCCAATCAATATCAATTCATATTCCATCGAAACAATATCAGAGTGAAATGTAGAAATTTCAATTTTTTGTTTTCAATCAAATATTTATGTTAT
This sequence comes from Rotaria sp. Silwood1, assembly GCA_905250075.1. Taxonomy (NCBI): domain Eukaryota; kingdom Metazoa; phylum Rotifera; class Eurotatoria; order Philodinida; family Philodinidae; genus Rotaria; species Rotaria sp. Silwood1. Next base: position 686,773 of record CAJNOP010000093.1, on the reverse strand, counting down.
TTATATAGATATAAGATTAATAAATGGTTAAATTCAAAACGAATAGATGGTGTACCACTTGTTGAAATTCAAATACGAAAACCTATTAAATGTAAGATGATAATAATACGAAAAAAATTTTCTGAATAATGATAGAAAACAAATTAAATTATATAGATAAAACAACTTGAGAGAGAAAATTCGATAAGTTCTAAAATTGTCCAAGGAAGAAGTAAAGGCTCAGTTTTTTCTATAAACAAGTGGCATTTTATATTCACTAATAGCTTCAGAAGTTTTCAGGAGACAAAAGATTTATACCACAAATTGAGTTTTCATCAATGATTACATCATGGAAAAAAGAATTCAAGTTTATTATTAGAAGGTAGAAAGGTACCTTACTTGATTAATATGAAATTTAACATTTAGAATAAGATCATTTCATACAATCAGAATTGTAAAAACTTGATTATAGAGAGCTGTATTCAAAGCTTTTAAAACAATTCGCAAATCAGGTCTTATAATGAGCCGCCCAGTCCGCCTTCTTTTGCACCTTACACCTGATACGAATCATGAGTCTTTCATTATGCGAACGCTTTAGAAGTTTTATTCAGCCAATAAAAACAGAGCATTTATTTGGTTCAATGACATTCCTGATCAGTACACAACACTGAATGCACTATTAACTACATGAAGTGACATGAAAGTTACTGAAGTGGAACAATGTTAACTGTGTCACTAAAAATAGTAATCTTTCTGATTCTTTGAATTGATCAGCAGGTATTTTACTCGTAAAAACTTATGTTAATAAATAGTAGGGTTCAAGACGTTGAAGTACTCACAATGGTTCATTCTTTAATTTGACTAAGTTCTCATACTGTTTTTTTCAAGTAATAAAATTCTATAACCTTACTCAACTAATGAGCACTATAATAATAAACTTTTTACAATGTTCTAATAAATGACTGCAATGAAAAGACCATAACCTCTGATGTTTTTCTTTCGATATCTTCATATCTCATAAGCATGTTGAACTACGTACCAAATAACTTACTCATCCTACTGATTGTATGACAAATAACTCATAAGAGTCCTGTATAGAATTGATTCATCTCTTCTTTTGTTTTAGAAAAAAACAAAAAAAAAAAAATTTTTCCAAATCTTCATATTTTATAATTTGTTTTCATAATAGTGAATCGAAACATAAAAAATCAACATACAGCTATACCACAACTGATATCAAATGCAATGATAGTTTCAACTCATGAATATGGTATAAGACTTGAATACAAACTTTTCTTATTCTTGTATTGAACTGATCTAATTATTTTTTTTTTCTTGTTCTTATTAGAATCATCTTATACGATATATATTTTGACTGAAGATTTTCAATCTGATATACACAAACCAAATATTTTCATTAATTTAATAAATGAGACAATGATGACAAATTATATGCGATTGACTAGTCAATTACCAATTCGTGAAAATTTAGAAAAAGATGTTTTAGGCAAATTCAAAGCGTCTGGAATAAGAATTGAAAATGTACGATATTTTGAAATTGAGTTTATGAATTTCATTGTAACGGGCGGACTCAAATATTAGAAAATTCATCTTTACGTTTGTTACAGAAAACTGAGAGAATTTTTAAAGATGCTTAAAAGTTACATTCAATAGTGAGTTGTTTTTCGAAAGTGCTACATATTATTTGAGTCGATTGATCTTTCAAGCGAACACTTCTGTACAAAATGTTATAATGAATTAACCTGTAGCTTTTATCTAAATGAAGCGATAGACACTTCATCAAGAGATGTTTTCTGTGTAAAATGCTTGTTAGTCAAAAAGTCTATTTTTCAAATACGAGAATTAAAGAAAAACGAAAACTAAAGTGTTCAATCGAAAGACAAAAGTTTGAATAGTATATTTTGTAGAGTAGCCTCTACTGTACAGGCTAATACATTACAAAAAGCTGTAACTCTTACTTTCTAGTCACAGTGGTGAAATGACTAAAGTCGACGGAAAAATTTTTCATCTAAACGTTGTGTTCGGAGTCTCTCAAAGATTATTTCACTAGAATCGAACAAAAAGACTACAAAAAAATTCCCAAGCTCATATTTAGAAATAGAGTAAAATTCTGGTCCTAACTTATCATTTTCGATTGATTAGAAACACTTTCAGAGAAGTCAAAAACAAGCGAAAATTTCATCAAAAAATTTTCAATTCACTCGTTATACTTGATTCTTTTCTAGATCAATACAATTCGTCTACTTCTTCGTATGTCAAAAGAATTTTAATAAGAAAACTAATCTATTTTCTAATTCAAGGTTCACCTGATCAAATAACACGTTGGTTACCACGATTTATTCTTATTATAATTGATGATACACAAAAAATATTTCAGTAAGAAAAAAAAGCTAGGAAACTAAAATTCTTTTTCTATATAAAATATTTTGTCAAGATTTAAAAATTCAAAATGGTTTTCTTGTTCGAACAGAGATAATTCCGAAACAATAATTATTCAATTAGATTCCACTCGAACTGAATTATTAAATAAAAACTCTAACGATTCTTATCAATCATCATTCGAAGACCTTCAAAATATTAATTTAAAAGTATCAAATATGAGCATTCAACAAATTGAAAATCAATTAGATACAATCAAAAAATTTTACACGAATGAAACAGGAAAACTTGTTATTGATAAACGAGATTTAGAAGAATATAATGAATAAATGAAAGATTTCTTGTATAAATTGAGAAAATATATTTTGCAATGTTTTATCCAACATGGGAACAGCGTCTCAACAAACATCGGACTGATCCTTCCAGAAGAGAAAATCTATATAAAATATTGATGCTTTGAGTCTATATAAAGAATTTTCTATTGAAGATCTTAGTATGAATTGTTGCAATTAACTAGTGTGACTCAGCTTATTCATGATACCACTTCAAATTACACAAAATTGTGTAGAACACGTTGACTTACACAGCATGAGCTATCTATATAAGTAATGCTAAGAAAATGCTTAGATTTATATTTAATTAATGTCATTGAGCAAAACAATTGATAAAAAATATTTAATGAAATTTCATATGAATCATAAATAAGGGCTCTATTGTTATAAATAAAAGAGGAAAATAAAACTCTATTCATTGTGATAATAAAGAATTACTGTCTTTCATTACATTCATATACAGTAGTTGTCAAAGTTATCGAATCAGTAGATTATTTTATTTTTGTATATATATATCTCTAAGCCTAAATCAACTAAAATGAGTTATTTTTTTGTCAAATTATAGGTCATAGTCTCTAGTATATATTAGTAAAAAATGTCAGGTCATTGATTGTTCTAGTTTATATTTATTGACAATATAATTTATGCAGGCTGTTTTTCATCCTTCTAAAATTAGCAAATAATATGTTTTTGCAATCTGATGCACGTCTATTGTAAATTGAAATTCTATTTATATAACATAATTTCAATAGAATAAATTGTGGGCGCTAGGTCAGGAATATTTTCATGAAAGTTTCTCTTTGAATGGGAGTTAAAAATAAAATATGTTTTTTTGATCTATCTATACCGGAAATTTTCAACAAAAGATATTTTTGTTCATATAAGATTTAGTCAGTTTTATTTCTCAATATATCAATAGCAAGAATACTATGAAATAGTTCAAGCAAGAGACTGGATACGTATCTCAATCAAACAAAGAGACATGATGTTAATATTGACATTGAGTTATTTGTTCTAAATTTTATCCTATTTCTATATTCAAGTCAATGATTCTATCGCCCGGATTCATGGGCTTCCCGTCGAAAAACTCCGGTAAATAGTACGAACTTAGAAGAATGATCCGATAATTGTATCTCGACATCAGTTCTATCCGGTTCCGAACGGAACTGGATAAATTTGCACACCAAATTTAATCATTAAATTTCTCTTTCCAGGTTCCTACCAGTTTCTAGTCGTACCACATTGATCTAGGTACAAACATCACGCACAAAAATTAGTGATACTTTTAATTACAAATAGAAAAGTTTTGTATGGTAAAAGATTTCCTCAAAATTTATGCTATAAAAACAAGTCTCAGTAATTTCTTTAATATATGAATATATTTGTACACATTGGAGACGACCAACACAATTTTCAAACACAATGAAGTATTAATTCATATTGAATATCTTATGCAATCTGTAATATTTTTGCTATAGATATATTGAACAATAAAACTGGCTATACATCATATAAACAAAAAATGTCTTCTGTTGAAAATTTTCTGTATGGGTCAAAAAAAAACATTGTTTCTTTAACTCGCAATCAAAGAAAAGTTATTATAAATAAAACCCTTTAACAACAAGACAGCTCATTATATCAAATTAATTATGTATTATAAAGGAAATATTATCTGACAGTAAATGCGCAATATTTTACAAACACAACATGAAAAACGGCATGTCGTGATTGTATTGTCAATAATAGCTACAGACATCAATGGATAAAATTTGAAATTTTATATTAATGTATTAGAGATTATGCACTGTACACTGACGAAACACCAAATCATTCTAGTTCATATGAACCACTTTCACCTTATTCACAATTCTCTCATCCTCATGCAGTATTATATGTGTAAATTACACCAATCAGTATGAAGATATGACTAACAGGTAAAATGTGCTATTGCTTCGAAAGATGCTTTTGTTTTCTTTCTCCAGCTGTTCAAATAAACGCCTAGTGTCAATAATAATTGTGTAGTAATACTAGCGACATCTATAAAAATAACTTATTTCTTAATATAACTTAATTTTCTTTTTCTAAAACAATTTTTTCGATATTTTTATAAATATATTTTTCTAAGATTTGTTCTTCTATTTAAATTTTTTTCATTAAAACAAAGATAAAATTGCAAGTATAGAGAATCAATCTTCATTAATGGCTTCGGCCATTGTATTCTATTCTATTTTGTGTGCTTATGTATTGGCTGCCTCCATCATCATCATGATCAAATGTGTGTTGTTTTTTTTATGTTTTTTATATTTTTATCTTAATCCTAATTTATTAATTTCTTTAAAATTTTATTTTAATTTTTAATAGTTCGTCGAATGTGAGCCTTGTATTATAATTATAAACAAAAATAAAATTTGTCTCATTTGAGCATTTTATTGACATATCCTCATTCAAAATATCTTTAATCAAATATTCATTTTGTTATTGACAATGTTTCTTCCACCTATTGGTCAACCACCATTATCATCATCATTACATGGAAATGAAACAATGAATGGTACAACTATTATAAATACAAGTACAAGTTCATCAGGTTCATCATCAACAAACGCAATTGGTCTTCCACCACCACCTCATATGACATCAATGCCATCAACACCACCTGGTTCAGGTATAATGACAATGCTTAATCCTCCACTTGATTTATCACCACCACCACGACCGGATTTTGGTCGTGAAGGTCGTTCAATTAAATTACGTGCAAATCATTTTTCAATACGTATTCCACCTATACTTATACAACATTATGATCTTAATATACAACCAGATAAATGTCCTAAACGTGTTAATCGTGAAATAATTGATACAATGGTTAATAAATTTCAAAATATATTTAATTCACAACATCCAGCATTTGATGGTAAAAGAAATTTATATACAAAAGATCCATTACCATTTGGTCGTGATCGTATTGAACTTGAAGTAACATTACCTGGACCTGGTGAAGGACGTGATCGTTGTTTTAAAGTACAAATTAAATGGGTTGCACAAGTTAGTTTAGTTAGTTTACAAGAAGCTTTACAAGGACATGGTCCACCAGTACCAAATGAAGCTGTTTCTGCACTTGATGTTATTATGAGACATTTACCAAGTATGAAGTAAGTAATTGATTATAAATGTTAAGTTTGTTATAAATTTTTGTATTTAATATTTATTAAGAATTTATAGGTAGTAAGTTTTGTTAAGCTTATTATATTGACTTCTGTTTGTTTTTTGTTATTGTTCAATCAGTTATATTTCTTGATGTTTTATTTTTGTTGCTTAGATATACACCAGTTGGTCGTTCATTTTTTTCACCACCTGATGTTCAATATAATCCATTGGGTGGTGGTCGTGAAGTATGGTTTGGTTTTCATCAATCTGTTCGACCATCATATTGGCGAATGTCATTAAATATTGATGGTTAATATTCTTCTTTTGTTTTTTTGCTAATTTCGAACCCAATAATTTCTCATATATTCTAGTTAGTGCTACGGCTTTTTATAAATCACAACCTGTCATTGATTTTATGTGTGAAGTACTTGATATACGAGATATTCAAGAACAACGACGTCCATTAAATGATGCACAACGAGTTAAATTTACAAAAGAAATTAAAGGTTTGTAAGAACATAAATGTTTTTGAATAGTGATGAAAACTACTTAACTGTCAAGTAGATGTCGCCACTGAGAAGAAGAAAAAAAAAAGAAATTTATACTATTGTTCTTAAACACGATTGATTTTTTTTTCTTGTTAGTAATCAAAAAAACAGACTTATCCATAAGACAGGACATTCTGTACTATTGTATGTTATGAAAAATCGGTCCATAGCAAGGATCATATATACGTGTTTTTATATAATTGATGCTGAATTGATTTATTCTTTCTGCTCTATATTTCGGAGGACTACTGTACAGTGTTTTTCTTTATATATGTCTCCAATCCTAGAAGTTCTAGATGATAAATCTATTTTTGCAAATATAATGATATTTAGGTTACCCTCGATTCCAGGGGTTGCTGAAGAACGGTTTGTTAGAAATATTCAAAGTAGATAGAGTTAGTATTTACGAATGTTGTCTTCTATGAGATATTGGGATTACAATCGATCGAATTTTCGTCTGTATTTCTTTGAAACGCTATGTTCAATCGAGGCAATAATCTTTTGTATTTTTGGAAACAAATAAAAACTAATCATTTCAAACAGTGTATAGTATATGTGAAAAAAGTTTCAGCTCGAACGAAACGCGTGTGTACACATATTTCTTAATAGAAGAAATTGGTTCCAGAAAAAATGCAATTACATAAATTTAATTTGTCAACTTGTAAAGACAATTTTTCACTCGCGAAACGAATGAGAATATTTTTGAACGAAGTTTTCAGGAACATTTGTTCGACTTTACTAACCATTTTTAATTCAATAAAGTAAACTACAACTATCCCATATGCATCCGTAAAAAAGGAAATCTCTTAAGTATATGTTCAAATTCGCTAGATTTATTAAACATATAATTAAAAAGAGTTCGTATTAATTTTAGGTCTTAAAATTGAAATAACTCATTGTGGTAATATGAAACGTAAGTATCGTGTTTGTAATGTAACACGAAAACCTGCACAATATCAAACGTAAGTTACAAATGAACTAATTCAAAACAAAAGTATTATTATTATTATTATTTTTTCTTTAATTCCAATTCAGATTTCCTCTTCAACTTGAAAGTGGTCAAACTGTTGAATGTACTGTTGCTAAATATTTCTATGAAAAACATCGTATGAAATTGCAATATCCACATTTGCCATGTTTACAAGTTGGTCAAGAACAAAAACATACTTATTTACCACTTGAAGTATAAATTTCTTAATAGAACAAAAAAAAAATTAATTAATTTTTTTTTAATAAATTCTTATAGGTTTGTAATATTGTTCCAGGACAACGATGTATTAAAAAATTAACTGATATGCAAACATCAACGATGATTAAGGTATGTATTTAATTAAATTATTATTTTATTCTAAATAAGAGATTTTACTATTTCGAATATATGAATATATTCATATATACATTGGTAGTCGAGTGAGGTAGAGTGACTTTTTTTTATTATTATTGATAAGCATGTTTCTTTTCTTTTGAATGAACTTCTAAATATATAAATATGTATTTATATTATATATATATACATCTAATATGAGATCGTTCCTATCTATATGTTATTATAGAGTCAACAAGATTCCCGTCAGGTAAAATAAAATAAACTTTACACAACAACATACACGTGTGCACTATTACTTGTGTCTTTATTTGTGCGCGCGAATAGACTTTTTTTTGCCGAAGTAATAAAAACATTTGAACACATGCGCAAATATAACCGCTGTTTGTTTGGGATGAATATATAAAAACAAAACATTTTACTTAGCTAAGTCTGTTTACTGATATATATATATATTTTCATTGTTAATTACAATAACATAGATAGGAACGAATGTTAATAATGAAAATCTTAAGAAACATTCGGATAATTTTTAACCAGCCAATTAGCACGTCTCTTTTACCTTCTTTGTTATGCAAATTTTTATTTTTTCTTAATAATTTATTTTATTTACTTTTTTTTTTGATGAATTGTTTTTTTCTTCTATTAATCAATACTTTTTGAATTATATTTTTAGGCTACAGCACGTTCAGCACCTGATCGAGAAAAAGAAATTAATAATTTGGTAAGTTTTTTATTTATGTTTATTGAATTTAATTAAATTTATTAAAATACAAATTATATAAAAATAGAATAGAAATGTCAATTACGGTTGCATTTTTTTTGTTTGGAGACACCAAGTTCGTAAAAGGGAATAAATTTCATGCATAGAAAATGCAAAAGAACAATTACTGTTGCATTAATGAATATGCCTGAAGAAATAATATGGGTAAACAACTTAGATAGTAGAGTAATTAGATATTTGACACTTAAAAAACAACACTCAGCATTATAATCAGGTTGAAGTTTACATTCTATTGTTCTCTGATATTCTCTCAAGTATTATTTATTAAACGAAATATTTCAGAGGATGAATATTGTCAAAAGAAAGACTGAGTTTAGTCTAGTGTCTTGATTGATGTTTCTATTTATGTAATAGAAATTTTCATGTGACATAAGTTTATAACCTTAATGTAACTACAAAAGATCTTATTCATGTACGAACTTAATCTATAATTCTTTACTAACTGTGTACAACAAAAAATGTGAACACATGATAAAATACCGTAAGTTTAGATCGACCTCGTTTTTTTTTCGATCGGAGAAGTCTTTTTCAAGACATTGTAAGTTTTCAGCGTCCAAGAATCGAAATCTATATGTCTCTTGTCTAGAGATGTATAGTTTTAGTTTATTGATCATCAATTCATTCTAGTTAATGCACATTGACTACATGCGCATCAGTGTTATTTGAAGCATTTGAACATACTGTTATTGAAAGAAAATATTTTGATAGAATTGTTGTGTCAATGTTTCAGTGAACTTTATGTCGATGACTCACTGTTCAGTATTTATACCTAGAGTGCAAACCTGTAGGTTTGTCGAAATTATCAACTTCGATTTTCTTGTTCGAGAAAGGTAAGACTATTATCTATCATGAAATAGATGTCTTCCGACTCAAAAAAAGTCGAATTAACACATACGTCATTTCCTAATATCTTATTTCATAAATATTTTCAAATATTTAAGCGATGCTTAAGACGCAATGTAACTGTTCAGTTTCTGATTGCTTTCTTAGACATTACTTATTGCTCTCAAAGTATATTTATCTTTTGAAATTACTAATCCTGACGTTTATAAACAAACGCATACAAGAAAAATGAATTCTTCCATTGAATATAATCATATTTAATTTATAGGAAATTGAAATATGCAACAAAGCATTTAGAACTACATAAATTCCGCTTTCATACATTACTATACTTTTATTATTATCTACAAACATTCAATAATACTTTTCTAGTAAGGACCGTACTAGTTTGATGATATAATTCTATATATTTCAATAGTATCAACAGATACTATTGACTGAATGTTTACATTAGGTAAATCAATAAAAAGATATTATTCAAATACAGGCAACCTAACAAACATCTTTAGTAACATATTGTAAAAATAGTTCAATTCAATATTTTCCCTATTAAAAAAAAACAACAGTCGATATAAACTATATAGTCATATGAATTATAGTCGTTAGATATTTTTTTTTTTTTTTGTATTAAAAATCAAAATCCATTACATACAACTATACTAATTGTTTTAGGTCCGCAAAGCTGAATTTAATAATGATGTATATGTAACTCATTTTGGTATTAATATTTTAACTAATATGACAGAAGTCAATGGTCGTGTATTAACTGCACCTAAAATTCAATATGGTGGTCGTGTAAGTAGTTTTTTTTTTCGTATTATTATTGTTTAAAAATAAATTATTTTTAATTTTTAAGACAAAAGTTGTTGTTACACCTAATCAAGGTGTATGGGATATGCGTGGTAAACAATTTCATACTGGTATTGAAATTCGTATATGGGCCATAGCATGTTTTGCACCACAACGTAATTGTAATGAAGCATCATTACGAACATTTACTCAACAATTACAACGAATATCAAATGATGCTGGTATGCCTATTGTTGGTCAACCATGTTTTTGCAAATATGCAACTGGTATTGAACAAGTTGAACCAATGTTTAAATTTCTTAAAACAACATATAATGGTTTACAATTAATTGTTGTTGTTTTACCTGGTAAAACACCTGTTTATGCAGAAGTTAAACGTGTTGGTGATACATTAATTGGTTTAGCAACACAATGTGTACAAGCTAAAAATGTTAATAAAACAACACCACAAACATTATCAAATTTATGTTTAAAAATTAATGTTAAATTAGGTGGTGTTAATAATATACTTGTACCAAGTGTACGACCAATAAGTGTTTTTCGTGAACCAGTTATATTTATTGGTGCTGATGTAACACATCCACCAGCTGGTGATCGATCAAAACCATCCATCGCTGCTGTAAGTAGTTTTCTTTTGTTTTTGTTGTTATGATATTAAATAAAATTCTTGAATGAAATAGGTTGTTGGTTCAATGGATGCTCATCCATCACGATATGCAGCTACAGTTCGTATACAAATGCATCGTCATGAAGTTATTGCTGAATTATCAACTATGGTTAGAGAATTACTTATACAATTTTATAAATCAACACGTTTTAAACCAGCACGTATTATATTATATCGTGATGGTGTTAGTGAAGGACAATTTGCACATGTTCTTGCACATGAATTAATGGCTGTACGTGAAGCTTGTGTTCGTCTTGAAGCATCTTATCAACCGGGTATTACATTTATTGTAGTACAAAAACGTCATCATACACGTCTTTTCTGTGCTGATAAAAAAGAGCAGGTAAAGATTGTCTGTTGTTTTTTGTTGTTTAATTTTTTAATCAATATACAGTATTCTGAAAAGTCATCAGACAATTTTTGTTTTGATAGAGATTTGTAGGCTTTCATTGTATGTGTCATAGCATAATTCCATTTTATTTATTCAACAACAACATTTTGTCAGTCAATAAACTTCAGAAAAATATTAATAGCTCTGAACATTTTTTATCGTGTTCTGTCTAAGAGTTATAGGTGCAATACTTGATGTATACAATTATGAATATTTTGAATTTTATGCATTTCTTAGAATTAAATTTATGTTTTATTAATATTTATTTTAAAGTCTACTGCTCTAACAATTCGATCATTTATCAACATTATTAAATAATAAATGAAGTCATACAATGACTTTGATCTTTTTCGCGAACAATCAAAGCTGTAGCTTTCAATCTGTAAATATGAAAGCCTGTCGGATGACTTTTGAAATGTTCAGTCTATTATTCATTTTTATAAAAGAGAATAGAAATACTTTGTATTTGCGCTGAAGATCAATGTTATGAATTATACGGTAATAAGGAGGATCTTCATTTCCTATTTTTTTTTCTCTTCGACATATTCGTGTTATTTCTTTTTCATATTTAAAACAAAATAATATGAACTAAGCTTTAAGAAAGTCTATTAAAGGGTCGTGACATTCATATAGAACACTAATCTATTAACAAATAATGAAAATTTGTTAATCTATATATAAAATAATTATAATAAAATCCATCAATGAAATGATTCTTTTGCTAATTTGTATAATTAGTTTTTTTTTTTCAAGAAAATACATATCTCAATAATATTTATATCTTTTCTGTTGTCATATTCTGACATGTAATAACTTTATACTTAATTTATCGGTCTATTCACGTGCGTCATCAGTATTAGTTGGTCAATGAGTTTTGTTGTTTTTTTTTTCTTTTAATTTAATCTGTATTATTTAAGTATTTAAAATTTTTTCTATTATATAAAATAAAAATTAGAAGGAAATTGTTATCCTCTTTTTTTTGTGTATTGATCTATATTTGAATCACAAAAAAAAAAAAAAAAAAGAAATATGATAAACTTGTTTTTCTTTTTTGCTCTATATTATCGATAAAGGGCAACTTGCTCTTTCTATTTTTCTCATTCTGTAATAAAAGAACATATCAAGGAGAAAAGAACATATCGATTAACCTATTTATTATCTTATTTACAAAAACGAAATTTAATTATATTAAAATACCATTAATGATATATATGTATATTTATTTAATTTAATTTAGTGTGGTAAAAGTGGTAATATTCCACCTGGTACAACGGTTGATGTTGCAATAACTCATCCAACTGAATATGATTTTTATTTATGTTCACATGCTGGTATACAAGGTACATCTCGACCATCACATTATCATGTTTTATGGGATGATAATCATTTTTCTGCTGATGAATTACAAGCATTAACATATCAATTATGTCATACATATGTACGATGTACACGTTCAGTATCAATACCAGCACCAGCTTATTATGCTCATCTTGTTGCATTTCGTGCACGATATCATTTAATTGAAAGAGAACCTGAAAGGTTAATTTTATCAAAACAAAAAAAAAAAAACATCTTTTTTTTTTCTTGTATATTCTAGTAATGAAGGTTCTCATCAATCATCAAATGGTGATTCTAATGGTCAACAACAAGTTCAATTGAGTCGTGCAGTAACTGTACATCCTGATTCGGCTCAAGTCATGTATTTTGCTTAATTCAAAACAAAACAATGATGAATATTCTGTAATTTCTAATCTATGCTCATTAATCTATTCTATCTACAATGCTAGATCAATTTTTTTTTGTTGTTGTTGTCTATTTCTCTCGCTCTCTTGTTTTTATCTCAATAGATCAATTCAATGTGTGTGTATGTGTGTTCTCGTGTAATTGTATCTCTTCTTGTCGCAATCTGCTGAAAAAACATAAAAACCAACACTTTTTTCTTCGTCTCGTCCACAATTGATCTTCTGTATATATCATATATATACGTATACATATAAATATATTTCAATCTTTATATATCTCTATGGTCTCCTCTTTGATGCGCGCAATCGGGGTGCAATAGAGGTGCTGTTAGCTCTCTCTCTTTTTCTCTTTACCTTTGCTTATTGTTTCTTCTATACAAAAAAAAATCTTTTCCTCATATTAGTGTATTTTATTCACAACAGTGCAATGATATGTATGCACACACACATACAGACACACATATAAAAGATTTATTGATTAATATAACAAAACAAAACAAAAAAAAAGAAAACTCAGTGTTTTATTTGCACTACTTTGTCTTTTTGTTTCTTCTTTTTTTTTTTTTGTTTCAAATTTCTTTTGATTATTTCTATTTCTTTGTGTCGTGTAACAGTGTACATAGTTACCAACTTATTTCTTTTTTTTTTCGCAGTGATGGGACGCGAAAACATTCCCTTACAAAAAAAAAGAAGAAGAAGAATATGTTACTCTGTTTCGTTTGAAAAAACAAAAAAAAAAGAAAAAGAAAGTAGTGCTATTTGTAAAACAGTGTGTGTGCGTATTTTTTGAATTCTATTATCGTCAATTTCCCGTCCTGAATTTGAAAAAAAAAGAAAAACAAAGCAAACAAATTAAATTGCAATAACGAATGAATTATAAACAAATAAAGCATTAAGATCATCGATTCTGTTTCTTTTCTTCCTTATCTATATCTTTAAAAATATTTAATGCAAAACAATTAAATTCTCGGATTCTTTTTTTTTGTGTGTGTGCACACGTATGTGTGCATGTTTATGTATGTGTGCAGTTTTTTTTCTTTGTGTCGCTTTATATTTCTTATCATATCTGTTTGTCTGTAGAAATTCAATAATAATCTTCTCTCCTTTTCTTCTCTTTTTTACTCACGAAAAAAAACTAAAAGTAACATCGATCCGCTTTCCGAATGACAAAAAAAAAACAATCTTATAAACATGCATGATATCTTAAAAATTGTATTCTTTTTTTTGTTTCTTTCTCTCGTTCGTTTTATTGTCGCAAATATGAGAAAAATAAGTTAAGACAAAGCTATGTTTATGTGTATGTGCCTGTGTGTAAAACACAGATAAGACAAGACATGATTTTCTTGCATTTCGTTTTTTTTCACCACCGTGTGTATGTAACAAAATGAATTAATGTGAATGTGCCTCTGTTTTTTTTTCGCCCTTCTTTTTTTTCTCTCTTTCTTTCTTTGTTCGTTTCACTATTTCATTCATTATTTCCTTTGTTGTTCTGATAACAAAGCGTACCAATGATATACTTTATTTGACTTATTCAATCATAGTGTACACAATAAAATTTCATAAAAGAAAAAAAAAAAAAGATTAGTTTTTTCTTCTCAAAAAATCAACGATGATATTGATATTTCATTGCAATTATTAATAATCGATAAAAAACTATTATTTATTTTGTAGCTTTTCTCGTATTAATAAGATATTTAAGAGGATAGAAATATTAACATAGATATGTTTTGTGTATTGTCAAGGACGCAAGTACTTTGTCTTTCATTTATGTATAAAGCTAATTGATCATATATACAGGTAAGCTCATGAAAAGAATACATATTTGTATCATGTATGTTGTGAAATATTAACCCTGTCAAATATTTCGGTGAGTTAATCAAAGCATTTGATTTGAATCTGATTTTTATGGTAGAAAAATGAAGCAAGGACAAACATGAAGATTTTCTTATGATTAATATTGAAAGAATATTTAAGTCAACGGCATAAAACCAACATTAGTTAATAATAAATATTTATAATCTGATTAATTTTAGCTATAAAGCAATATGATTTTTGTTTATTTTCTTGCTTATATCTCCAGAGAAAAATATTCTATATCATCTCTTTATAAATCATGATTTATACACTCAATGAATAAGTCTCTTATAATTATTCAACATCAGTTGATAATAAAATTCATGTTATATGTTAGATTATTTTTACTAATGTTTCACATTTTATATTTAATAGGAAATACAGAAAGAGAGAAAAAAACCAATCATTCTCTTGGTTATATTTTAGTAATAAATTGTGTTCTTTATAGAGCAAAGCGATACTAGTAATCACATATTGCCAGAAGTAGCATAAACAATGTCATATTATAGAAGGTGACTTACTTTGCTATGTTTATTCATAAGTTTTTATGACCTAAAAGTTTGTTCCTTGATAGGTAATTTTGTTCCCTATCATTTGTACTTTTTTTTTATCATTGTATATAAAGGTAAGATTACATCGATAAAAATTGCTCGTTAAGTTGCTGAATAATTCACTCACAAAAAACAAAAAAAAACTACTTTAACTGTTTCCAATTATGACGTTATAATAGTTGTATTCAACTGAAAAAGTTTTGTTAAATGATATTAATATATGATGAATAACTTTTCTTCTATATATATATTCATTTTCATATGAGTAAAATAATTGTAAATAGAATATGACGTAGAAATAAGAATTTCAATGACTAACATAATATTACTCAACATATTCTTATATTTGAAGATGACTATGAAAAATAAATAAGTAAACATGTCATATAGAGTATAATAAAATCGAATTTATATGATAAATTTGATAGGATTAAATAGTTTACATAATTTTGTATTTCAAACATGAATATTTTAAGATGATAAATACATTTATTTTTCTTTCGCAGATATTGTCAAGCTGTCAAGTATTTGTATTTTGGTATTTTTCTGATTGTCTTATGAAGTAAGTCAGTACGTAGGCGTATAGTTTTGACTGCTTTATACTTCTATCTATCTTGCGCTTTCATTATCATCATCTTTAATCTGAAATGTATATATTAGAGTTTATGTATAATTATTTTATGTTGTCGGATGTTTTTGTGTGTATGTGTGTTAAATCATGTTTATGTATTCATAAGTAAATATTTTAACGGGCACCAAACAACATATTGGATAACAATAGAATGGTCCCTAGTTTTTTTTTGTTTCTATATTTTTTCTTTTTGTGTCTTGAAAGTATTATCTATCTTTATTTAGGCTTTTTTTGCCCTGGTAAATAGTGAATGCTGTCGCTGTTATTGCTTACAAAGTTTGTTTTTTCTCTATTTATTTTGAGAACATTGTGAATCATTTTGACATTTTTTATTTTCATGCAGTTAAAAAGATTACTAATAATTTATTTGGTATTTTCTTTCTTGTTTTGCTTGTTTTCCTTCCTTTTCTTTCATCATCCGATGCAAATGATTAAAAAGCACGTGGTTTTCTTGTGTACGCAGAAGTTTATAAGTACCGAAGAACTGAAGTACGGCATTTATTTGAATGGCCTTAACGTCCTTATATGACCCCCTTTTTTTCTTTCGTTCTCTTTCTGATTCGTGCTCATTCTTACTTTTTTACGATGTCTGTTGTTCCTATTCCGCTCTTCTACTGTCCTATCGCTTTCTCTTGCGCATTGGTTAGTTTTTTCCTTCTCCTTTTTTTTCTGTAGACTATTCGACGTTCGATAAATTTACCTTGACGATTGCTTACTTAATTGTGAAATAGGGCAATAACATTCATATGATCCTCTGGCTATATATGATTTTTCTTTTACATTAATCAGAGTGATCATGAGCAGTTTGAGACAATTTTTTCTATTAGTACATTTCTTTTCGTTCTTGCTAGTTATAAAAACAAAAAATTCAAACTCTGTCTTTATGTTGATAGTCATAGGAAAAAATTGTTTCCGTTAGAAAGAGTTTTATATTAGATTGTAACATAAGTTCTGCAGATTTTTTTGTCAACCAACAAAATTTCACTGTCTTTTTCGAATCATAACCAGCTAGTTTCTGCAAATATCTGATTGAACAATTGCTAGCAAGATGGGCCCAAGTTTCGAAAATAATGGCAACTGTATTGCTGATTGATGTTGCATATCTTTGTCGTAAAATAAATTTGTTCATTAACAACAAAATTTGCAGAACTAATGTTACAATCCAATAGAAAAAAAAACCCTAACGAAAAAAAAAGGATTTAAATTAGAACGAACATTATTGAATGACGAGATCGCGACGATATAGAACAGATCGGTACTTTGTTATTATTGGTGGCTGTCCTTGCCAAGCTCATTATATAACCATATTTCTTCGCCTTCTGCATTACTTTCTATTTCTTTTCTTCGTTCTTCTTTTCTGTTTCTGTCTGTCGCTTTTCTCGCATACTGATGTCAGTCTACAGACGTAATACAAAAAAAATAAAGGACGCTTAACTTGACCTACATTAATGTACTTTTATGAATGAGAACTTTTCTTTATCATTTGCTCGTTTTATGTGTTGAAAGGAAGACTTGGTGTGTGTGTGTAAGTTTTAATCAAACTTATCTTTAGCTATACACATGATCAATGCTTCTATTAATACAAAAAACAATGAAATGTATATCAATTATTATTATATTTTAGATTACATTCGCATATTTACAGTTATATAAATTATTCCTATAATTTTCTCTCTTCATAATGACTGAGAGTGACATAATTTGTCAAATTGGTAATGATGATGATATAAGCAAAATGGAAAATATCGAATCATCAATATCTCCATCAAATACACCAACAACTACAATAAAACCAAAACGAGCACGATTAACATTTCCTTTTGGAGCTTGGTATGAATTTATTTATTAATTTATATTTATATTTCTTCTATTTTATTTTTTAAATTTTATTTTAGTCGTGTATGTTCTGATTCAGCTACTGGAATTCATTATGGAATTGCCACATGTGAAGGATGTAAAGTAAGGAAGAAAAAAAACTTCTTTTCCCCTTATTGTTTTATTATTGTTGACAAGTACATTAGTTACTATAAATATAAGGATTAATATTAAAAAATTTTTGATTTAAAGTCCGTCTTGTCATTTTTATTTAATTATTTATGAAATAAAAGAAACTTTTTAAATTCTATATTTTTAATTAAAAGATAATTTGTTCGAGACATTCTTGTTATTTTATATAAGAACATGATGATCTTTACGCTTGAATGATTAATATATTTTATTTGTTTTCTTTTTTTTGTCAGGGTTTTTTCAAACGAAGCATTCTTCGTAAAGAAAAATATCGATGTTATTTTGATAATTCATGTCTTGTTAATGTAACCAATCGCAATCGTTGCAAAGCATGTCGATTTCAACGATGTATAGACAAGGGCATGTCCGTAGATGGTAAAAACAAAAATGCATATTTTAAATATTTTTGATTAAAAAAAATTTTTTTTTTCAATTATAAATGTAGGTGTCAAAATGGGACGAATACCAAAATTGGTCAAAGAAAGAGCATTACTCGAACAAAAAGAACAACAAATGAGACAGGAAGCGGCATCAACAGAATCTAATGAAAGAGCTGATGAAGTACATATTCCAGAATCATCATGTTCATCATTATCTGATCGTAGTAGTATTGAAAATTATGATCCAAATGCAATGGATACAGGTGAGATAATTTCTAGATTACTTTTTTTAAAATTAACATATTTATTGAGAGCAAATGAGATCTATTTATATAAGTAGATCACTTTTTTTTTTCTTATGAAAGACACATTTATGAACAACAGTCATGTCATTTTGAGAAAACAATGCACTTATTGAAGGAAAACTCGGTACTCATAACCTTGTGTTTTTTCATACTAATTTTCAATGAGATATTATTTCAATATTTATAAGACAATAAATTATGAGGCATTTGTTTCTCAATGAGAAATGAAAAATAATCTTCATCTCATAGTTTTTTCTTATATTGACTAAAATTATCTATGACGTACAGACAGCTTAATATCATTAGTCTATTTATAATATGCAATAAAAAAAATCTCTGAAATAAATATTATCATTAAGTCTCTTGTGAATTTGATCAACTGAAAAAAAGAAAAACATACTTCTGTCAATAAAATAAATATATGCCTTGTTTTTTCCTTACCTAGATATGATGGATGCACAAAAAACAGCTATCCGACAAAATTGTATACCATTTAAAATCTATCCAAATAATAATAATAATAACGAAAATTTCTCTCAGACTAATTCTATATTATACAATGATCGAATAATAAATCATTCACTAGTACAAACAAATCTATCTGAAGATGATATTAATTCAACTTTAAATTATAATTATAATAAAAATCCATCATTTATATATCGAACAAAATATCCAACATATTTACCCAATGATTTTACATTAGATGAAACTGATGGTTTAGTTGAACATTCAACAGGTGTTTTAACTAATGAATTATTTACACATGTCCTCAGCATATCAAATAAACTAAGTCAGAATAAATCAACATTACTTGTTCAATTAACGGATGATGAATTAACATTTACAAAGTAAAAAGAAAATATTTCTTTTGATTGTAAAAACAAAAAAAAACTAATTCTTTTTCTTTTTTTGTTATTTCATATTAGATTTCTTCGTTGGTCATCATATAATATTTATCTTCGACATTCAAAACGTGTTAAACAATTAGAAACACGAATGAATCAAATGATTTATAATGGTATTACTGAATATCCAGGTGATAATGCAACAGTTGAACAATTTTTTGCTACTGTTCCAAGTATATCTATTATAAATAAAAAGCGAAGGAAATTTAAAAATTTTTTGTTTTTGTTTGTTCTTAGAAACTGTAGAAGTTGTCGTTCGTTCATCTGTTTTTTACATTCAAGAAGTAGGAATTTATATTTAAACAAAAAAAAACAATAATTTTCTATTTTTATGTGTTTAATTTTAGTTACCCGGTATGGCTAATATGGGTTCAGCTAATTTACATAAAATGATTCTTCATCGATCATTTGATTGGTATATGGTAAATATTTAATTTTATATAATATAAAATATTTTATGCTTGTTTATTATTAAATTTAAGCTTAAATATGGTAGTTTATTAAATGACAATGGTCAAGGTTATATTCTATCTCCTGATGGTTTTCAATATACACGTCATTGGATGGATATATTATATGGAGTTGAAATGACCGATGCAATGTTTAAATTTAGTCAATGTTTTCGTAATCTTAATTTAACTGACAGTGAAATTAGTCTTGTAATACCTTTACAAATGTGCTATACAGGTGAAATTTTATAATAAATATTGTTAAAATTAATTAAAATCTATTTTTCTTTTATTAGATTCAACTACAGAAGATGAAGACATTCAACGAGTTTTACGATATTCTTATCTTTGTGCTCTTTATCAAGAATTATGTCAAAACCGTGGTGCACAAGAAGGAAAAATATTATGTAGTAAAATTTTACAGGTTTGTTTAGAATTTTTTTTTTTTTATTGATGTTAAATATATAAGAAATTTTGTTTTTTTCAGGTACTAGATCTATTAGTTCCTCTCAATGAATCGTATGAAAAAAATGTTGGATCTCGTGTATTAGAAGGTAAATAAAAGATATATTGTTAGTGTCAAAAATAATTTTACTATTTTTAGCATAAAAAAAAAACACCAATTATCCATTTCAATTTTCGATGATCTCAACGCCGTAATTAATTCTCAATATAGAACATGTTTTTTTTTGTTGTTGTCAAATTTTTACTGTATTGTCATTATGTCCATTAACTCCGCATCGTTTTGATGTTGATGATGAAAAAAATATAAGTGGTATATTATTTATATATATATATATTTTTTTGTTTTTTTATGCTTATTTCCAATGATGAACAAAATAAAAAAAAAGACAAAAAAAAAAGGTTGTACGTAGCATTTTGATTTAATGAAATGTTTCTTTTTCCTTTATATTAATATATTTTGAACTTTAAGGATTTCAATTCAATTTTCTCAGAGTGAAATCTCAGAGTTAGTCACAATTCTATTGTTATTGATTGATGTGGAATAAATTCATAAAAGAAAAAAATGTGGACGTTTTTGGGTGTATTTATTCTTATGAATCCACGATAGAAAATAAACTTTGTAGATGTTTGAATTCTTTATATTGCATTAATAGGCAAATAAAAATCCGGCATGATTGAATCTTAATAGAAAAAAAAAGTATTACATTTCGAACGACCTTCTCACATGATATTTTTGGTTGGAAATATGCATATTAATCATTTATTCATCAATCGAAAAACCCACTAATTCCTTTCTATGTAAAGTTTCTTTTGAAATCATGATTGAAAAACTCAAACGTGGATAGAGAAGATGTTGCGTAACATAACTATATAAAAATTATGTGGTTAAGATAAAGAAAAATGGTTCATTTATATAAACATTTATTATATTAAATCATGTATCTTTTTTTAATGTTGTTTACTATCTTTTTTTTTATATACGAGCCAAAGGAAAAAAGAACGTACTTTGTACTTTGATTCTTTTATGTATGCAAAGGCGTTTCGATGTTTTTCTAGTACAGAAAAGTACATTCCAAGTGTCATCAAAATAGAACATACACGTATTTCATCAAAGTATATGGGAAAAGAGAAAAAGCATAAAGAATCATATCATTTTTTTTACCTTGAGCGAGTATTAACACTCTGTCAAACACTGTTACTCATCAATATGATTTTTAATATGTTATTAATTCTATCAAGAAGAATAATATAATGTTTGTTTATAGATTCTATGCCTTCTTGAAACGTATACATAACAAATGAGAATATATTTTTAGCTCTGATTGAAAATATAATGTACTTTGCACTTCTTTTTCAATGACATACATAGTAACAAGTTGAGAAAAACATACACTTGAGTGTTGACACAAATGAAAGATGACGAGAAGTGTCTTAACAATTGTTTGGATATAAATAACAGAATGTAAGATAGATCCATTTTTGATCCACTTTAAATTTCATGCTATCAATCGAATGAGAAACTATAAAAGTTCTTATTAGTAAGAAAGAAACAGTTTTATGAAGATCCATATTGATAACAGTTATAGTATTTATATTATTTGTATGTCTTTCGATCATCGTGTGATAATTAAAAAAAAAAAGTAATTTTCTTATGAAATCAGAAGTATTTTTCTTTTCTATAGTGTGAGCGATTGTAAAATATTCTTTATTCCATGTAAAATTTTGATAAAACTAATTACCTATTAGATTTTAAATAATATAAAAGAAAAACAAGTAATTAATTTATTTTGAGCACTTTTTTCTTTTGATTAGTTATTTTGTTTTGTGTTTTTCTCTTAAATTTCATTGATCTATTGGCAAACATTCATAAATTGTCAAAGATAATTTGTGATTTAATAATGATAAGTTGTCAAATAAATATATGAAAGAAATTTACGAAAAAGCTGAATTTCTATTTAGTTTTGAAACTATAAACGACTAACAGTTGATTTTATTGCTTGTTCTCTCCATGTTAACAAATGTTATTGATTCTTTTCCATGACGTCCATCATTTTCTTTTCAAATAAACAAAAAAAAAAAGATTATTGAATAAAATAATTCATTCATTATGAAATTTATAGTTTTATTATGAATGTCGATCAGATGTAAAGTTTTTGTAAACGTTCTATATTCAATGACATGACTGAAGATAATAATTTTGAAATTGAATTGATTTATTTTGATAATCATTTTGTACTTTTATTTAATAGACAATTACATAAGTAGTTTTTTCTTTAAGCTAAAACTATTTTCGACTAATCTATAATAGAATATTATATCAAATGGTGGAGCCTACGCAACCTAATATGCTTAATGCAAACAAAATTTTTCATTAATTAAATATAATTTGAACTTTTACTTTACACCATGGAGATAAATAATTGAAATTATGAAAGGAAAGTGCATTTTGTTTCTTGTTATTGTCAATTAGTGTAATGTATGTTTTCTTCATACAATTCAAAACATGATGTAACCTCAACCTATTTTTATTTTCTCTTGTTGTCAACATTTTCTTATCTTCTTTTCTCTGACACTAAGGAAATATGGGTGAAAACTCAGCCTAACAATGTATTCTTGTTTATTTATAACTATCAGGTCACAAGTACATCTTATTCTATTGGTTTCATCTTAGGCATTTGTAAAATATAAAATGTCTCTCACTTCATATTAATTACTTTTTACAATGCAAAAGCCTTTATTTGATGTGGATGTAATTGAATTGATGTAAAGAGGCAGAACGGCGCAAATAGTTCTTTTATTGACAAAAAGAAGAACTAATAACTTCACTAATGAGGAAATAGCAGAAAACAAAAAGATTTCAATACATTTTTAGTGATTCAACTTGACTATATGAGTACTTAATTGTAAATGAGTTTCTATTCAAAACAATAATGATTATTTTGTAGACTATCGTTTTTTTGCTTAAGATGTTTGTATATATACAGAATAATTCTATATTAAAATTTACTATGTAGGAAATATATTACAAATTGTAATTCAAAACTGTGGCTTCAGACGAAATTCACAAAAAAAGAAAGTATATTTAATTATATCAATATTATTCGACTTCTCCTTTTTTTTTCTGTTACTTTTAATACACTAGACTTTAATATTAGTGTTTGAATAAGAATGGTTAGACTGAATCCTAGAAAGTAAATTCAAATAT
Organism: Rotaria sp. Silwood1; assembly: GCA_905250075.1. Taxonomy (NCBI): domain Eukaryota; kingdom Metazoa; phylum Rotifera; class Eurotatoria; order Philodinida; family Philodinidae; genus Rotaria; species Rotaria sp. Silwood1. The sequence continues at coordinate 663,051 of CAJNOP010000093.1, read as the reverse complement.
ATGCATATTATTATTTATTTAACATGAATGCATTATTTAGATGTCGATGGCAAATGTGCACGAATAAGGAAAGGGAACAGAAACAGAAAAAAAAGCAGATCAAACTAGGAACATTCACTCTTATCTTTGTGTGTAATTATCAGAAGATTGGGATACAACAGAGAGAAACGTATGAAGTAGAAATAACAAACGCTATTTTGGGCTGAATTATAAAATAGACATACATCTATCTTACGCAAATATTTTTATTGATAATGATACAAAAACTTGAATAATGAAATATGTAATAGAAATAAAATTATATTAATAACATTGAATATAAGAAACTAGGTCAATTGATGTCAAAGACAAGAATAATATAGTCTACTCTTTTTCTTATGTTGTTTCTACACATATAAGATAAAAGAATTTGTCTCAGCTCATAACAACAGGAAAAGAATTCATCTCAATTCTGATAGAATGCTAAGATACTTCAACAAACATATATGATGATCTTTACTGTGGCAACATAAACATACCATATTGACGTCATATTATAGAAGTGCGTAAAATAAATAATTATAGCTACCATGTAATAATATACAATTGATAGTTCTTATAGAGTTCTAGCTGACCTCATCAAGCTTTATACAATTCAATATTGCTAAGAACCATTTTACATTACAAGCATATTTTCGTTTTGTTATCTTTTGACATTTTTTTGTGAATGTTAAGCTCTTACAAACTTTTTTTGAGTTGTTTTATACATAAATCAATAGTTTTCGTCGACAACAATCCAACATAACCTATTGAGATGTTCGAAAATGCTTTCAGATTAAGTTTCTTTTTCTGACGGTTGATATTGACATTATTGGTAATCATATATAGAGATACACAGTTTGTTTCCTATAGCTGATGTTCATAGTTGTTTAGTAAAAAGAAAGTGCGATAAAGAGCGTGATAACATTTTAATTCACTTCAATTTTGTAAAGATATTTTTCAAGACATAACGTTCTCTTTTAATAGCTTATTCGAAGACTAAAATTTTTTTCTACGTATGCTTCATTAGTCATGGAAGACTTCATTTATTTTATATGCTTTTCAAGCTTGATACAAAATATTTGACATTAGCTGCTATAAACATGAGCGTTCATTCAACGTTTGATATTTACAGGAGGATACTGAGAATTTGAAGACGTTCATGTCAGGGTATTAAAGCAATACCTAGGATTCTTTACAGTATAAATACAATTTTATAAGAATACTTCAGTTTAGTGGTAAAGAAAACGTTCACAAACATTCTGAACAATGTCCTGTGCTACAGATGAAAGTGACCATATTCAAAACAAAACAAAAATAATAAAAGTAAATATGATCTATTATAAAGAAAATAAAGCTACAAGCTCCCACAGAATGACAAAGTGAGAAAGTCAAGGGTTTTAAGTTTTCAATTACAAATGAAATAATTTTATTGTAAATTTTTTACATCCAGAACTTTGTAGTTCACTAAATCCGGTTGAAAAAGACATCTGTTGTTTGAGACAGAAAAGGGTTTCTCTATATAATTATTTCTTTGATTTCATGAATGTATACTAATGCATAATTTAAGCACATTCATACTTCTTTGTCGGAATGATATATCCAGATAAAAATTGGAATTGCAAGAGAGTCTCAAGGTTTTTTTTTATAAGAAAGATTCAGCCACACCTCGTTTTCATCTCACTTTGTTATTAGTTTGTCGATGTCTAAGAGTAACTAATAAATAATAAAAAAATTTTCGCGTATTCATGAAAATTAATTTAATAAAATTAAAACTTTTTAGAGATATTTAAAAAAAACATAAAGTAATGTAATTTGAACATTGTTGTTTATTTTCAAGGATGATTCTGTCCTCAATAAATACATTTATAAAATTTCGCGGAGATACTTTTCTTTTCATTTAGATAAGAAATAAAATTCTTCAGGAGCATACAATATTGGATTATATTATGAAGAGAAAAAAACATATTTGTCCTCAAAAATTAAATAATATATAATGTCAAGAATATTCAATATAACCAATTTGAAAATTAAAATATTTATTTTCTATAGATATTCATTAGTCTAATATTATCTTATTCAAAAAAAGTTTAAAAAGTATTGAATTAAGCTCTTCACATATAATCGTTCGGCTTTAAATAAATTCCAATGAAAATACTTATCAAAATTTTGTGGATATCCTATTAGATTCAATCTTTCATAAAGATTAAAACATAATAAGTAGCAATCCAATGATTTATCCATACTAATTCTTATTAATCAAGAATAAAATCTTTTATAATTTTCCAATAAATTGTAACAAGTTATTTATATGAATTCGGCTTTTTCTACTTTATGTACAATATTTAAATAAAATATTCATTAATCAATATTTAATGATGAATAATTAGTATATAATAACTTGTATGAATCGATTTGAGTAGGTTGATATTTATAATATACTAGGTCGATGTCGATTTTTTTTTTCTTTGACCTAAAAAGAAAATATTTTGTTCGACTTTTTCAACAATACATAGCTCGCAAATGTCAATGTGTAATAATATGTATTCCACGAACATTTACATTAACATAATATTTTTCAGTCTGCTGAAACAGATATGTTTAGAATACAAAATATCAATCAATTCACTTATTGACTAAGTTGACATCAAATAAATGTTGTGCATGACATACAACATTAAGCTTCATAATGGATATACATTGTTTTTATCTATATTATAGACCTAGAACAAAAATTATGGTTCAATGTGACCTGAACCATGAATGATGATCCTATGGCAAGTGAAAAAATAGAGCTAGTATGAAAATCTCAAGAAATATTAAAGTCCTAAAGAATTTCGTTCAAATTCTTTAAGAATTTTCGTTATTCAGCTCTTTTCATATGAATAGAGTCTTATAATCATGACTAACTCAGTAGATATGGATTTGATATATAAATTAAGTTGTAATAAAATCACTCCTCTCTTTCTCAAATTTTTTTAAACAAATTTTTGTATATTTCTTCATTGTCTACAATCACTCTTATTAAACTGAAAATACAGTAGATTCTTCTTATGTTCTTTATTTTTCGAAATCATTTAGTAAATGTTGTTAATTAAACGGTTTGTTTGAGAACTATCGCTATTATGCATGCAACTAAATCTAAAAGATTTTTGTAACCGAAACTAAAAATCCTCTTCGTGCTGACCTTTAATCTTCAAGTACATCACAATATATTATTTCATAATTATTATAATATGCTATTTTTATACAAATATAATTCTAAAGTTTTGTTCTTAGCATACAGTCCTATAAAACAATCAACAATTAAGCTGTTCTTTCTTCTTAGGAATTCAAATTATTTATGTTTTGTAAGCAGGGCAAAAATAATAATATTTTTCTTTGATTAGCATGATTTTCATCATAATAATATAATCGTAATGGTACATTTAAAAAGATTATTTTCTTGGTACTTTTACTTCATTAATATGAATTTATAAATAAGAATTTAGTTACAATAATATCTAATAGTGAAATAACGTACGAAATTAAAAGTATATTTTAATGTATGTCATTAACTCATGAGTATTTCAAAGAGACTGGTATGATAAAGAAGATGATTAATGAAAACTGTCAGATTTCAAGAAAAAATTTGGCTAATATTAAGCAAGAAACAATGAGTTTTTGAAAATCACAAAGAGGAAATCCTTCGTCTCATCATGCAGAGTATTCTTTCTTTTTAGCTACTAGTTAACTATGTTAAACTCGACTTTTCAATTAAACCGATGACGTGCAAACGAAGCCTTATATCAATTAACTATTGAGAATCCTGTCTGATGACAACATTGAAGAGGAAGTTGTTAAAAACTATAAATAGCACCACAAAAACAAATTGAAATATTGTTACGTGAATTAGTTCGTATGGGATGAAATTTTTGTTAATATTAGAATCTTATTTATCTAAATAAATTTCACTTATTATCAAGCAAGAAAAATACATATAAAGCGTTTGACAAATAGTTTTCAGTTATCATCTAAAAGAATGATAATATATTGATGGATACATAGTAAGGTTTCAAAACTAATCAGTTTAAATACTAAATTTTGTTCTCTATCAGTAAATTGCATTGTTACAACCCTACAGACACGAATCTTCTTGCAAAAATCAGTTTGTCAAGTTTGAAAATGCGAAAATTTTTAAACTCCTGACTTTTGAACAAATTAGTTGTGAGAATTTGTTCTATATAGTATTATTCATCAAATTTACTTTGATTTTTTATAATTATTCTCATAAAATGAAAAACGAAAATAATCTATGAAACATTACATTTTTAATAACAGGCAAAATTACTATCGTGATCCTAATAATAATATATATGTATAAAATAGTGTTATCTGTTAGCCTCATCCGTATGAAAAAAAATACTTTAATTAAACTTCTACTGTTACACAAAAAATTAGCCTATCTGATCGCACTGACACGGAGATATTTCATTTGTTTATTGTAGTGCTAGTTTTATGGATAATTCTGTAGAAAATCATAAGTCATTCGTAGAATATCATGAATCTTCCTTTTTTTTGTTATCCTATTCATGATGTATTGACTATACATTAAATATATAGAGAAAGCAAAATATTGAAGGACTCACTCGACCATTACTTTTCGAATTTTCTTTTTGTAAATATTCTTATACTAAATTTTATATTTGATTAGTGCAACTGATTTTTATGAAATGAAAAAAAATCAAAGCAGGATCTCAATTTTTAAAATGGATTTAAAAAAAAAGAAGCTAGCTTTGAAATGATCACGACTTGTAACATTTCTAAATATTCTTCGAATATAATGTGCCTTTGATAAATGGATGTATATTATGGCTATTATTCAATGTATGCAAAATAAAAGACAAAAATATCATTAATAATGATACACAGAAAGACTTATGGGCCGATGGTAAATAGTGACAAGTCATCAATGATCTACCGTCGAAAGTAATCTTTATTTAAATATGATGAATAATGAAGATCGAAATATGTGTGCATTATCAACAACCATCTAGTTTGTAATGCTTTTTTGAGTTAAAAATAAGTCTAAAATTAATCTATTACATCTCAATTCTATCAATCTTTGCTGTTGTAATAAATAAACTAGAGTTATCTCAATTATACATAAAGTTTGCGTTGTAAGAAACATTAAAATTCTTTCTATTTCAATTAAACTTATTTAATTTTTACTTTGAAAGAAAGATATATTTGACTGAACTCTGCATGATGAATATCTCATTTTTTACGAATAGATTCATTAACATGAATCTTTCATCCCTAGAAGGATATAGTTGATTGTGTCCATTGTTTCTTATATATCAATCTATATCTAAAACAAATTATCATACCAACAATATTTTTTTAATGTTTAACAGAGTTGATGTTAGTCAATTATTTGACGATGAATGTTTGTTGTCAAAAAACGACAATGTTCAGCTTTTCAATAAAGATCGAAATGTCTTCTAATTAGACAAAAACATCGAGAAAAATCTATGCTATTTAGTACTGACAAGGATTGTTTATTTTTTCATTGATGAAAATACTCTATTTATTTCATAGAATCGAAAATTTTAAATAAACAATGAAAAATTATTATTGTGCTGCAATATATCAAATAGATTCTTGACTTGCAAAGAAAAACATTTAATCAAATGAATAGAATTTACATTGATTTAGTTACAAAAATGAACAAAAAGTAATCTGAATAGTTCTTTTTATTCATTTACTTGATTTCAAAACAATGTCTTTTTCAATAAAAAAAACAAAGAAGAAAAAACAATTCATTTTTACGACAGTATTATAAACAAGTACTCTTGTAATAATAATACCCATTCATACTGATTTTAATACTAAAACTGATAATTTCCTTATTGTTGAATATAATTTATCACAAAACTAAAATATAACAAATATACTTTTGTAAAACTAATCAACTCTTCATGTTCAAACGAGAGCTATACGAACAATATTATAACACAGCATGAGACTAGTGCCAAAATACTATTCATTTTCAAAGATATACATCACACTGTTAGTCTAGTTATATGTATTTATCATTTAAGCACATGCAATGCAGCTGATTCTAATTATCCATGTATATTTTCATCATTATTGTCATGGTACAATGTATATATGTGCACCAAATACTTCATACTGAAAAATAATTGTACATGAATGTTATTCTGTCAGTAGATATCTAGATTTTTGCGATCCAGTAGTTTCATATAATTGTGTTGCAAAAGTTTTGTTTTTCTATCTATCAATTGATCAGTATGCTTAATGCTCATTTAATGTCAGTGCTAATTCTATATTACGTGATTGTACTAATGGATCCTATGGGAACGATGGAAAATGAGTTATTACAAAAAATATTAATGCAAACCGTTTTTCGAACTGTGGACGAAGCTCCGATAGTGGTCTGCAATGTTTCAATATGTCATGTGTTTTTTCTAAAAAATATTAGTGATTAGCATATATTTCTTTTATGAGGTTTTCAAAAGAATTGTATACAATCACTATGTTAAATTACTAGTGAGTGTGATATAAAGCAAAGTCTAACATGTTATCTATCTGGAGCACCAGGAAATGCTGCAAATATGTCATCGATTGGCATATGTAATTATTTGACAACTCAATATCATAATTATAATCTTGCATTTTGTCAAACAGTAAAATCATATAATGAAACATGTAATGATAATTCTATATGTGATTTAACATTAGATCTCTTTCGTCAAATGAATGTTAACAGTACAACTAATTGATATTGTCTTAAGCCTATTCAACTAATTGAATAAGTAAGGAATTAATAATTAAATAATTTATTGATTTTTTTTTAAAGATATGTATGATTTTAATATGGCATCTTATTGAAATGATGATTTATATGTATCATTTTCATAGAACGAAAGATTTTATCTTCATTCACTCTTACAAAGTTATTTTGTCATTAATTTTTAGTTGTGTTTCATTTGAGAACTATACACAACTTTATGTTGGATCGTAGCAATGTTATGAGTTAACATTACTTTTTTTTGTCAAGATAATAGTACTAGTTTAACATGTTTAAATAGGGCCTATTACTCATATGTGATCACCAAGCTAATAATAGTAATTATTATTATGCAATTACAAGTCGTTCTTTACCATACATTGATCGAGTCAATACTTGTGATGATGATTGTCAAAATACTCTATTGCACGAACGCCTATTAAATCCATGTAGTTATTCACGTTATTATAACAGTTTAAACAAAATATATATTAACAATTTACATAATAATGATCAATGCTTCAATTGAATCGAATGTGGGACAATATCGAATATATATATATATACGCACGACTTGTGTAAATAATACGTGCAATTGTAATTGATCATTGACAATGAATTTTTCGAGCTATATATCAAAATGATACTAATTGTTTTACGAACTTTGTATGTTGGCATATAAGTTGTATTAGTTCAAATAAAACATGTTCTTGTCCTAATAATAATTATTATTCATTAGTCAATCTGAGCTATATTTTATTTAGTAATTCAATAGGCAGCTATAATAATTATGCCATTAACTATTCTATTTCTGACTTGTATATAGACATTCATGTTTCATTACAATCATCCTTTTTTTAGTATGTCATTGAGTAAGGCTTATTTGGAATGTATTAATCTCTTTTTCATGGTGCCCAAATATGATACTATAACTAATGAGCGTTCATAATCAATCTGATTGACCCTGCATTGTCACAATCCTTCAATCTATGCTTAACTTTTGAGGCATGTAAAGATAGATTCTACTATCTTTGCTTGAAAAGGGCAAACATGACATTCTGTGATGCAATAGTTTGTTCTGCCTTTTCGGATTCAATGTTAAACTCATCAATATGTCCTGTTGATTGTTTAGATAGTTATATTGTTCGACAATTCTAATGTAATTCTTGCAACAAGACTTGAATATGTCGGCGTGATATGAGACCATTTGTGATAATCAAGCACTTTAATATATTATAGATTAAATTTTAAAATTGAATATTTTTTCTATTTAATCTATAATACACTACTTAATATGATGATTGAACTCATATACGTATATTTTTTTCGTATTCTCAGATCATTCTTGTTTATATTCTAGTATTTTTTATTTCTTGTATAATTTGACGATATTTAATTAGAATTTTGTTATATATTTTGTTCATGATTTATTAATAAATAAATCTTTCAAAAGCTATATTCAATTGAATGATAATGTAGTAAATACTTTTTATATGGTTGTTTAAAAGCCCTAGAAAATCATCTGACATCATCTTATTCGGTATCTACTAATTCCGTTTATAATGATCTTCTAAAAATGATAATTGAAATAGATGATGTTGACTATGAATAGGAATGCAGCATTAATGCAAATATTTTTTTTTCAAAATAGAAATAGTTGTCTCAAGAGTATTGACACGAATGAAAACATATTTCTATTTTATCTTGCTGACATTAAACAAAGCAGATATGTTTATAATAATGAAGCTAATGATAAAAAATAGATTTTTATCTTTAAACTTTTTGTTGAAAGAAAAAAAAGGTAAAATTAATATTCAGTTGACCTTGATAATATATCATTATTTGGAATCTATTCATATTTTCTTATTTTTTTTTATTATATCATTTTATGAAAAAATGAAAAGAGAAAAGAATTAGTTATAAATAACATTTCATAAAACTATAAAGTTGACGATTAATCAATCAAAGAAAAAATAATACCTAGAAATAATCTTTTTTTCTTTTGCTTTTATGAAGTAAAAAAGGAATAATGGTTTCCTATCAATCTATTTTATAAAAAAAAAACAATCGAACAAGTCATTTGACTAAGAAAAAGAAAATTCTTTTGCTTTCTATCAATCTATTGACATGCAATCATACAACATCATTAATATATAGTTATTAGTGAAAATTTGTACTCTACACAGAAGAAAACATAGTAATATGTCTTTCAATCAGATCATATGATTGATACAATAATCTATCATTTGAATGTAAAATCTAATGACATGTCCGATTAGTAAAAAGCTATAATTATTGAGAAAGGTTTTTTGTTTTGTTCAATCTTTTGAATAATAATTATATATATATATGTATTAGTTACTAATCAGCAAAACAAAAAAAAAATTGTTCTTTTTTTTTTCTCTACATAAAATTAATATATATGTATATGAATAAATAAATATGTATATATATATATTATATCTTTCTTTTTTATCACGGTGATGAATGACAACAGCAACAACAACAAAGACGAAAAAATGATCGATGTCTTTGTTTATTTTTATTTTTTGTTTTTGTTTTCATTCTTGCATTAATTTCTCGTACAATTTCAGCAAATGTATCATTAACATTAATAGCTAATTTTGCTGATGTTTCAACATATGGACAAGTCCATGCTTGTGCTAATGCAAGTGCATCATCAGGTGTTACTTGACGTTGTAATGATGCATCACATTTATTACCAACAAGACATATAGGAACATTATCTGTACCTTTAACACGAAGAATTTGTTCTCGAATTGTTCGAACATCAAGAAATGATTGCCAAGATGTTAAACTAAATACGACAAGGAAACCACGACCATTTTTTATATAAAGATCACGCATAGATGCAAATTGTTCTGTACCTGAATAATTAAAATAGAATGATTTTTATGAATAGAAACAATTAAAATAATACAAACCGGCGGTGTCAAGAATTTCTAAATAAGCAGGTTCACCATCTACTTCAATCTCTTTACGATAGAAATCCTAAATGATAAGAAATGATATAATTTCAATATTATTATATTCACTAAATTAGAAAATTCATTTGGGAATTTAGTTGCAAACAATTTCTTTATTATTGTTGATAACAAAAGCAATAGCATTCTTGATGATTTCCATGGAGAAAGTGTTGATTTGTTTACTTCATTGATGAAAAAGAGTTGAAATCGATTAGGAATACTTCCTCCTTTTTTTGTTCTTACATATAAAAAAGAAGAATATCCATTTCTACAGTTAGATTCAAAGTACTTAAGTTCAGTATTGATAATTGATTCGAGGTTCGTATAAGTCTTTCTTTTTTTTTTTTTAGTGCAAAAAAAACAATCTGCATATTTTGTTTTTTTGTTGTAAATACATTTCCTTATAAAATGACATGACGTTAATAATTTCATATTGAAACATCTTTTATCGGAGATAACAATAATTGATTTTTCAAAATAAAATTATTTTCGTTGAATAATCTCAAAGGAATCTAATATATGCCAGACGTACATATTTTATATTTTCGAAATATAACTTTTAGCGAAAACTATCATCTTCTTAAGATTTATTCATTTTTCCATAGGAAAAATCTTTCTTGATTCAGTTTTTCTTCTTTGGATAAGAGTAATTGCTTGAAAGAAGAAAAAAACAAAGGTACTTAATCGTTCAAAACAATTATTCTAGTTTTCTTCTTTTAATAAAAAAAAAGATAAAATTCTTACTTCTATAGTAGGATCATATTTTTCGACAAATTTTGAATGACAAAGTTGTACAGTTAGGGCTGATTTACCAACACCGCCTGGACCGAGTACTACTACTTTATATTCTCTCATGTTGACAGCTAAACCGATACGGTTGCTGCTGATGAGATAAAAGCAAGCAGCTCATTAAACGTTGCCGTATATACTTGCAAATGTAATGAAGGAGAAGTAGTTGTATAGAAAAGTAATAGTAGATATATGAGAAAAGAAGAGAAATCTAGAAGAAAAAAAAAAAAGAAAAATGATGATGATGATGATAAAGACAAGTGGCAACATGTCACATGTACATATATACTAGACGAAAGTGTGAAGCCAAAAAAAGGTCATTTATTTTCTTATACTCGCTTTTTTTTCTTTTCTTTTCTCTTTGTCTGTACAATATTTAACCATTGTATATGATTACAAATCTTGTTTCAGATGATTCAATGTACGAGACGACGAGGTTAATGTTGAAGCACTTTGAAGTTTTTATCGACAAGATGAAGAGAATGAAGAAGAATATTATATAATCTTACTTACTATTATCACAATCAAAGAAATGAGTTCATTTCGTTGACGAATTGATTATAAAAAAGAACTGACATTTTAACAAACACCCGAACATAAAGAAAGAGAAAAAAAAGCAGTATATATATGTATGGTACGACTTTGATGTGTGTGTATATATATTATTATACATACTGTTGTATAAAAGTATAGAGAAGAATAAGTTCTTCTTTTTTTTTGTAATAGAAGTAGTGCCGTTGACCTGATCGATGGCATCGATGCGAGCAAATGCATATATACATATATATATATATGTTGTGTAATGAAGGCATCGTCTAATCTTTCCAGCAGCAGGCTAAATAAGATCTATACTCGCTTGTACTATTGTTGAGACATCATTCATCAAATTGAATATCGCTCGTAGTGCAAGTGACAAACAACAGAAGTATATAACACATATAAACGACATTCGATCTTCATCGTCTCCGTTTGTCGTCAGTTTTTTTTTTCTTTTTTTTTTCATCGTTGTTGTAGTCGTTGTTGCATATACCCTCAAGCATCGACATTTGAATATATATTTCTCGCGCGTCTGTGCGCGTGCACACGACTAATCGCTTTATCTTACTTACAACAACAATACAACTCACCACATACATACATAAAACGATGTATGCATTTTAGCGAGTATATAAATGTGTGCATATTCAATTGTTGATGATAGCCTTAGCGCACAACATACAGCAAAAACTCTCCCTCTCTCTCTCTCTTCTCTTATCCATCTTTTTGTCGTTCATCCTTGCTGAAAAATGTGTGCGTGTTTGAAATGATTGGTTGTCTTGAGTAAAAGCCTTGAGGCCAGTTGATCGATCGATTGATCGATCATATGATCTTATTGATTATCTATCTTAGGGTCAGTCGATACACTTTAGTCTAGTTTTCTTTTTTCTTTCTCTCACCATCGTTTATGCTTATAAATCAATTATTATTGAAAATTTAGTTAATGTTGATCTGAAGAAATGTTCAAAAGAAACAACAACAACAACGATGATGACACAATAGAAAAAAATTCTAATTATTATTGTTTCATATAAAATTAATTTTTTCTGTTTTTGTCATACTTGAAATTCTATAACTAAACTTGATTATGATGTTTTTTTTTTTGAACTATGTTAACTTTATAAGGTTTGACAGGAAATGACGAACAATTTTCTATTTGCTCATTTTCTATAGTCATTGATTTTTACAATAGATTTTATGAAAAGAACATAAAAAAACATCTTCATCGGATGTTGAATAGTAAACATTTTTGTCAGTGAATTCAAAGAATAAATTGATTTATTTATTCAATTTTCTTATCTTAAATTGAAAAATCTTACAGATAATAATATTCAATAGTTTATGTATATATTATAGATAGACTAAATAACGAATTTATGATGAATATTTATTTGTCAGCTCATCATTTATTGATTTATCAACAGACTCAAGCTTTTTTTTTTCAAAAAAGAAAGGAAAACGAGAATGTTTTCTACATCATAGTTGTATACTATTTTTTTCATTCAACATATTGATTAATTAAACGCATATGACAGTCATCTATAGAAGACAATCAAATCTTTGTTGATGATTTTTTTTAATAATGAAATGATACTATATTTGTTTTTCATTGATTAAATATCTATAATAAAAAAAAGAAAGATCTTAATCTACTAGATTGTTTGCATGATATGTGGGATTTAATTATCAATTTTGGATTGGTTACATTTGTTGTGATGCATGTATATTCAGTACATCATCATAGTTGCTATTGTAGACTCTATATAATGTTTCTTTCGTTGACATAGTCACTGGAAGCAGTAGCAGTCTTGTTATCATTATCAATGTCAGACTACAATCTTACTATCTTTCGTTCGTTAATAACTTAGAAAATTGTCATCTCATTACGGTTGTCATTCTCATTTATGTTTCTGTCTTGTCAGATTGTTTTTTCTTATTCTGTAAAATGAGACCATGAGCAAATGTCGAGAAACAATAAAATGAAAAATCTTTTCGGATGCGCACTCTCGATATCTTCTTTGTAGCATCCAAGTAGACTGAACATTGATGAGACCGTTGAATGTGCATAGAATCTCGTCCACAATAACAATAAGACAGGAAAAGAATGATGAAAGAGAGAGAGAGAGAGACAAGCATTTCTACACTCTAATGCTTTTGCCGTTATAATGATGCATTTATATAGGAAAGAAAAGAATTAGAAGACCAGCAAGCCTTGACAACTACATAAACTGTTGCCTGGATAGGTGGTGATTCTATCCAACAAAATACAACCTGCCTTCTTTCTTTTTGATAATTATCAGTAGATATTTTTCTAAAGGTCTTCGGTTTGTTATTATATTTGTATGATTATCAATAAATGGTTGATGATACGCACTTGAAACGCAGAATGATAAGAAAAGATTGATCAATTAGATCTTTGTTTGTTATCTAGAATATTGACAAGAATTACTTTTCTGTTTTCTTTTTTAGATGATAATTACTATGACATCGCACTTTGATGTAAATCATTGATATAGAAAAACATAGATTAGAGTAAGTTTATCATCTTGATTTATTATATTTGTATTTAACTATCATATGACTCGTAATTTAGGTAAAATATATTATTACTTGATCGAGTTTTCAAGATGAAAATATTTAATATTTCATAGTAAAAAAATTTTATCGTGTATAACAAGTGATGCAGAAAAATGCTTATGTCTATTGTTTTTCATCTATGGAACTTATATATTATTACTTCAACTTCGATAGTTAGTGAACAACAATTACAGTTTCAATTACTTGACATTATAATTGGTAGGTAACTTATAGAGTATTCTAAAATTATCGGGCATATCTAGATAAATACGTAAAAATGAATTCTTTGATTATTAGAATTCATAAGACTAACATACAATATTCCCCGATTGCATTTATGCAATTACTAACGCATTAATTAGTTTTCTTATTTCATTCTTTCAACTTTTGCTAATTGAAGAGAAAAAATTGAGATAATTGGAAAATCGCATCTTCAATTTTTACGATGCTTTGTGTGTGAGTGTGTTTTCTTTTTATTTGTATTTCTAATTATGACTTACTTTTGTTGATTCTTTCTTGAATTTACTTGAAATTAGTTTACTTTATAATTTGAAGATGTCAAATGCCGTCAAGGACATTTTCTTTCTTCTGTCCGATGACATTCTGTAGCCAATTATTTCCGAGAGATAAATCATTAATAGTCTAAATGTATTTTATATTAAGGAAGTGAATAACGAAACTTGAAATAATTAGATTGAAAATCAAATTGATATGACATTGAGAAGAATTTCCGTTTGAACATATCATTAATACTTTGCCGTTTGTTGGAAATAATTGAGAAAATTTAGAATTATAAAACGTATATTTTGTTTGTAAATCAAAATCAAGAATATTTTAAGAAAGACTACATCAAGTTATAATGAATCAATGATAAACCTAATATAAGATACGATTTCCAGGAAAACTCAATAACATGTAATGTAATCCATAATTTCTAATAATAAGCAAAAAATATCTTAGTATAGAGAATATCACGTAAATGATACGAAAGGTGATATATTCAAAGTATTAATGCAATGGAATCTTAATTGATGCATTTAAATGAAGCTTTTTTAAAACTTTTTCTTCTGAATTAGAGCATCTTTTTCCTGTTGAAGCTCAATTTCAACATTATTCTTAGGGTCAAAAAGTTGAATAGTACGTCAATTGAATTTCTCCCAAAATCCTATTATATATTGGTTCAATTGTTGATTCATTGGAACTTGATGTATTCTTTGCAACAATGTCATTGAGTTCAATTTAAAAACAAAGTCTAAATTTTGTTATTCAAAATTTTGTTCAATATAGTATAAAGCTTCAGTGATTTGATGAAACGGAAATTCTTGTCAATGTCACATTGATTTTGTTTTGATGCTAGCTGCTTCAAGAATCATTGTTGATTTTCTTAATTTAAAATGTAGTTGAATTATTAATGATTTGTATCTTGGAAAGTTTTCATTAGAATTACCAAAAAAAAAGAAACACTATAAAAATTACAAATTGATGGTCATACCTGAAAGGGTTAAAACATCTTCGTCTGATAAATATATCCTAGTGTCGTGACTCAATCAATGGATGTTCGCCGGTTGGAAAAGATTTTATAGATATGCCATTTTTCTCTAATAACACTTGTTGAGAGCAAGTGTTTGCTTACTCTCATCTAAGTAATCAAAGAATCTTGTTTTATTTTCTTGTGTTCGTCTACATGAGAAATATATGGTATCGAATCGTAACCACGAGAAAAAAATTTCCAGGACCGAAACTCAAGTTTCTACTAAAATATTCTATGATTTTAAGTAAATTATCTTATGAATTATAAGCGTTAGAATAGAATTCAGAAGACATGACCCGAAAAATGGCTACTTCTTAATTGCGGATAAAATTTCAGCCCTCACCCACACTGTCGGCATGCTAATTGGTTTGATTTTCGTCCGCAATCAAGAAGACACGCGAAAAATCGCTAGTCGTCGACTAAATAAATAAATAAAAATCATTATTGAATCAACAATCAGTTGATAGATCAATGATTCTTTCGTGCTGTATATATAGATTTGTCACATCTTCATCTTGCAGAAACCAAAATATATAATCGACTAAAAAAACAATATTTTTGTTTCTGAAGATTTGTTCAAAATCTAAATACAAAAAAAAATGAAAAATGAATGTTTTGTTTTTGAATTCATTCCCATTAACCGATTAGTAATGATCCAACAAAGCGGCTAGTTCAAAAATTCTCGGTTTAATACAATTCTGATATATTCCCCCATTTGTGGACTACTTTGTATTAAATAAAATTAGAAAAAAATTGATCGATTTATGATCTATTTTTCAGGTGGTGTCTTTACCAATCAAGACGACGGTATATATACACAAAATATGGAAAGCATTTTTAAGTATGCTATATTTCATTATAATCGTTTGGATAAAGACGCACATAATTTATCATATAAAATACGTCTACAAGAAGAAACATTAGGTTTAACAGCTTCTGAGTCAAGTATACAAGCTGTTCATGATGGTATTCAAATAATTTTCTTTTCTTCTTGTCTTTTTTTTTTGTGAATTAATTAATCTTTTAGTTTGTTCACTTGTACATCAACGTCGTGTACAAGGTATCTTTGGTCCATCTTATCCTGAATTTGCAACACTTGTTCATTCAATATGTTATCGTGTTAATATACCACTTATAAATGTTTGTTCATCCTGTTATATGACTGAAAATTTAGCTGGAGATATTGATGATGATACTGACCAAAAATCAAAACATGATCGTATATCAATTAATTTATATCCATCCATTCAAGATCTTAATATAGCATTTGATAATTTAATACATAAACTTCACTGGTCTAAATTTCTTATTATCTATGATATAGATTCAGGTAAAAAAAAAAAGAAAAAGAAACAAAAATCAACATTGAACATTTAACAAAAAAGAAAAAAGATTTATATGAAAATATTCTAGGTTTAATACGTTTACAAAGAGTACTTAATGATCCTAATTTCAATCAAACTGATATTCTTATACGACGTTTTATCAATTATCAAGATCGTAGTGCTCTTGTTGATGCTATTGGACGAGATATATTTAATATAATATTAGATTTAAATGATGTTAATACAAATACTATATTAAAAATGGCTTTACAAATGGGTATGATTAGTCCAAATTATCATTATGTATTAACAACATTAGTATGTAGATAGATTTTAAATATTATTTAAAATGTTATGATATTTATTTCTTATTTTTTTTTTCGTATTTTAGAATATTGATACCTATGATTTAGAAGATTTTAAATATAATTTTGTAAATTTAACATCATTTCGTTTATTTGATCGCTATGATACACGTGTACAAACAGCAATGGATTCATTTTTAGCATTTAAAACAATGTCAAATAATGATTTTAATCAACGATTATTCACAGTAAGTTATTCGTAAAAGAAATCAATATGAATAGAATAAATTTGTTTTTTTTTTACTTGTTCTTTTTTTTATTTATCAATGATCGAAACATTTTTGTCTCAGTTTAGACTTCAGTAGCATTATGGGTTGATGCAGTACTTGCTTTTGCATATGCTTATGATCAATTGATAAAATCTTATTCAAATGTTACTTCTGAACTAATGCGACCAAATATTTCATGTGTTCATGGAACTGATTGGCCATTAGGTCTTGAACTTTATTCAAAATTTAAACAAGTAAATTATTTGGTTTAATAAAAACATGATTTTATTAATTCATGATTCATAGATATCATTTCATGGTATTACGGGAAAAGTACAATTTACATCTAAAGGTGAACGAACGGGATTTGAACTTGATATTGTACATTTATCTGAAAATGGTTTATCAAAAGTAAAAAGAAATGAAAAGAGAACAAACTTTGCAAAAGAAAATTCACGCTTATATTCATTATTTCAGATTGGAACATGGTCACGTGAACAAGGTGCAAACTTCACACTAACATCGGTATCACGTGGAAGTATATTTAACTCTACATTGATTGTTACGACTATTATTGTATGTAAAGAGAAAGCTTATTTTTGAATATATCTTGTTGTTTTGTTTTGGTCTTGTGAATTCTATAGGAAGCTCCTTATGTAATGTTGAAGAATAATGAAAATTCAAGTGGAATATTAAATTTGACGTATTCCAATAGTGACTTTGAAGGTTTTTGTATTGATTTGCTTGAAGAAATTGCACATGAACTTAAATTTTCTTATAAAATTAAACCAATTACAACAGGACGTTATGATGATATGGTTGAAGAAGTTAAAAATAAAGTAAATAAAAACAAGCACACACAAAACAAACATGAAATACTCCATTTTCTTATTTATTTAGATAGCCGATTTAGCGATAGCACCATTAACCAGTAAGTATTGAAAAACAATGAATTTATAAACTTTCAGCATAATTCGTACGAAATTTAATATTACACACGGGTGAAAAAGAAACATGAAACAGATGACATATTAGATCTTTCTGTCATTGCTTGGAATTATTTTTAAACATGCTTTTAATATATCAAAAAAACACATGTTTCGTATTAAATCTATGGCAGGAAGATATCAATATTTTTAATTATGTTTATTTTTGCACAATGGTTTTAATCCTTTCGTGACAAATCATAAGGATTAATAGATAATCTGCTGAAATAATTAAATTACACCCCTAGACGAAAGCCTTCTCCCCCCCCCCCCCCCCCCCCCCCCCCCCCCCCGCATGTCCTCCATCGTAAAAGCTAGATATCTGTAAATTCCTAGGCACATACTCCACAAATAATGTAGTTCAGTATCATCGCCAGCAACTCGATTGGCATATTAGAAAGGAAAATATGATGGACGAGATTTATTTTTCCTTTAAGCTTCATAACTCTGGAATAGAAAAATGCCGTGGGTAGAGGATCCATCATTATGTAGCTCTGTGTTTTAGCTATCTGTCATATAAATTTTATAGAAGTTTGTCAACTCGTGCAAGAACTTTGGTTATTTTACTAGAACCATTAGTTTTCATAAAAACCATCTGTATTGTCTTTTGAAGATTCATAACTCAGTGATAATTCAATGAATCGATACAAAACTTACAGAGACGCTTTCTCCATAACTGAGCATTATTGCCTGCAATTTTCAGAATCGAATGCTATAGTAGGGAGAAATGGATTCCCAATGATCATAGGAATCTTTCATAGTTCTGAAGTTCAGGGCAAAAAAAAATAGATATCGTTCATCATAACTCCGTTTCTAATCAACTAATCGAGATGCGGGCGATACCACAAACCTACATTACTTGTGGAGTATGTGTGCAAACATTTTGAGACCTATAACTCTTATGTCGGATGAGATCCGAGGGGACAAAGAATCTTGTTTAGGGTGTATTTTTATTATTAAAAGGAAATGAATAAAATCTACTTAAAAAATAAATAAATAATTTCTATAGTTCTTTTCTTTTCGACTTTGACAATAATTTTTATTTACTTATATTCTTATTAAAAATCATTTTCTCCGTTCGGATTACTATTTAGATTCTGTCTACTGCTTTCTGTAGCGCAAAAACAAACGGAAAATAAACTTTATTGAATAGACATAGCATCAATTGTATATAAAGTTTATTCATATAATTCATTGCGTTCAAGATTAAGGCTCTACTCAACAACTCATCTTGAATCAAATACATTCAAATCGTATGAAAATTTCAGGAAATGTTGTAACTGTAGTAGATAGCCAATGCTAAAATTTTCAGTTCTATATCAAAATGTTTCCGAGATATAGTCAACAAATTATGGATGACATTTATTCTCTTCAGACCTTTATTTTATAATTTTTTGAAAGAGCATGTCAGATTGTAATGACTTTTTTTCAAGTCTTTTTTTTATGCAGAGAAAAAGATGAGACAAGTGTAATATCTATTTATACAAGTACTTTTTCTATATTATAATAAAAAATCTTAATTCAAGAAACGGATACAACAGCTTCACATTCTCTGTCAAGAAAAAAAATAGGCAATTAAGTACAATAAAGCTTCTTCTAGAATCCTCGGATGTTCTGAGTTTTTCCGAACAAAAACATTTTTCAAGCAGAAAATGACAAAAAGCATCAAAAACTTTGGCAAAAAATCGAGATGTCAAATAAAAAACTATATTATTTATGAAAGATCAGACTTCGGACATTATATTCTCATGCATTTATCTCAGTTTCGATTAATCTAACAAATATTGACTTATTTTCAAGTCAGGATAGCTTCAAAATAAATAATATTTTATTTGAATTTTTATTTTAGTTAATTATGCACGTGAAAAAAAAATAGATTTTACCAAACCATTTCTTAGTTTGGGTATAGCAATACTTTTTAAAATACCCAAACCTGAAAAACCAAGTTTATTCAGTTTTCTTAGTCCATTATCACTTGAAATATGGGTGAGATATGATTTTATTTAATTTTTTCTTTTACTTACCAACAGACAATAATACATTCATTTATTAGATATATACATTTGCTGCTATATTTACCGTTAGTTTTATTTTATTAATAATTGCTCGATGTTCACCTGATGAATGGCGTAATCCTTATCCATGTGATACTGATTATGATTATTTAGAAAATCGTTTTACTGTTAGCAATACACTTTGGTTTTCAATTGGAACATTAATGCAACAAGGTAGATTGAAAAGAAAAGTATATTAAAAATAAATTCTTTTATTCTTTTTGTTTTTTGTATTCGAAAGGTTCTGATGTGAGTCCTTCAGCTATGTCAACACGTCTTATTTCTGGTATTTGGTGGTTTTTTACATTAATTCTTATTTCATCATACACAGCTAATTTAGGTAAAATGAAAAATTTGACTCTTGTTTTGTGTAACGAATTGAACAGAGAAAATATCACACATATGAAAATTTGTTTTGTTCTCTTAAATTTGATCAAATGAATTTCTTTTGATATGACAATGGCAGGATAGAATATATTGTCTTCATCGCATTTACATGTATTTCAACGAATAATCATATAATGTTCTTTTGTAATAATGAAAAAGTAATGAAAACTTCTAAATCTTGAGTTCTGAAATGAAACATTAGAAGAACACAAATTACTATTTTCTCTTTTGAAGTTACCCAAAATGAACTGGTTACAATGGGTAATGATGCACAATCTTTTTGACCATTCGTCTCTATATTAATACATTCTATACTCACTTCTGATTGCTTTTCAATAGGCAAAAAAAGTAAAAACGCATTGACGATTGATGACATAGTATCTTAGTTTGAAAGGTTTTCTCAAGCCTTGAGTTCAAAAATACAAAGCGAGTCTTTTTCTACGGTTTTCATCATTTCAGTTGCAGATGAGAGACTTCAGATTATAGCGTGCGGAGTCCGAATCCGAAAAATTTGGATTCAATAGACTCTATTCTACACATTTTTTCGATGAGTCGTCTGAGAAATTTATGGAGCGTAGTCGTCAATGAATACAAAAAGAAACTGAAAAACATATTTCGTATCTTTGGAACGTTTATTCTAGTTCAATTAGAAAATTTCCTTGAAAATATCAAAATACCGTTCAACTATATTCGGGTCCCAAAATTTTTGATCCGATGTGTTCTAGTTGAGATATACTCGCTCAATGAGAATGTCGTCCAAAGTAGATCACCATCTAATTGTTCTAGCCTGTTTTAACTACTAGAGGACTTCGTTTCAGAATATGATTTTATGTCCCAACAATTGATAGATATCAATCGATATCTTTTCCAATGCAATGGCGAGCTGTTAGACCTCTGGTAATTTTAATATATTTTAAAAACGATTAAAGAAGATCTTGATTTAAGCGTAACACTTCAAACTAGATAATATTCGAAAACTTGAAAGATTTCGAATAAAGCCTTGAAAGCTGACTAAATAAGCTAAATAATGACTTGCAATATGGCGTCATTTTTTCTATCCAATCCTTTATATATAAAATGTATTTAAATCATTTTAGCTGCTTTTTTAACTGTTGAAAAACCTGTTAATTCAATTGAAAGTGCTGAAGATTTAATTAAACAAACAAATATCAAATATGGTCTTCTTCGTGGCGGTTCAACAGAACAATTCTTTCGAGTTGATTTTTTATTCGTTTATTTTTTTCTCTTTTATTAATTTAAATTTTATGTTTTTTTTATTATCCAGGAATCAAATATTCCAACTTATCAAGCTATTTGGAGATATATAAGTAGTAATCCAGATTTAATTGCTCAAAGTAATCAAGAAGGTGTAGATCGTGTTAAAGGTGAATCATATGCATTTTTTATGGAATCAACATCAATTGAATATATTGTACAACGTGCATGTAATTTAACACAAATTGGTGGTTTACTTGATAATAAAGGTTATGGTATTGGTTTACCAGAAGGTTAATTTTATATGTGAAATTATTCAAAAAGAGGAAGTAAAAAGGAATATGTTTATTTGTTATTTTAGGAAGTCCACATCGAGAACGTGTTTCTGAAATAATTCTTGATTTACAAGAAAAAGGAATTGTAAATTAAAAAGATTTTAAAAAAATAAAAAAAAAAAACTAAATGTTTTGATTTTAGATTCAAAAATCTTATAATAAATGGTGGAAAGAAAAAGGTGCATGTTCATCAGACAAGAAAGATTCAAATCCTAATCCATTGGGTCTTACAAATGTTGGTGGAATTTTTGTTGTACTTCTTGGTAAAAATAAAATTAATTTATAAATTTTTATACATTTCTTTTTCAATTTATTTACTATTCAGGCGGTGTTATTCTTTCATTATTTGTTGCTATTTTGGAATTTTTATGGCATGCAAGAAAAAATCATGCGAATCGACGAGTATGTTGATTCATAAGAATTTGATTTCAAAATTAGATTATGAATTAAATATTTGTTCTTTTCGCCGATTTTTGAGTAGTGATAAAAAATAACTTTTCTAATCATTGATTACTGGACACTTTATAATAAAAAGAAAATAATCTATTTTTAGCATTCTGTTTGGTGGGAATTAATCAAAGAAGTTCGCTTTTCAATTGAATGTGGTGCCTCAAATCGTAAAGCACTTAGTACTCGTCGTTGTTCCCAATGTACAAATGATCATCAAGATACAGAATTAAATTCCATACCTTATCAATATCGTCGTCGTTCATCTAATAGTCATTCACCATCAATTGCATCAATTAATTTTGGAACACCTTTAAAATCACCAAAAATTCGTACAAGCATAGAAGGAACATCTGATTTAGATAAATTTGATACAGCACTTATGCTTGCTAGTGAACAAAAAGATTATTTGGATACATGTAATAAACAACAATATTATTCATCTAGATCGTTCAAAAGAAAATCTATTCCATTAATAATTGTTGAACAACAAACATCAAATCATGTGCAACAAGAGATTCGACCTCAGCATGTACGATTTCTTACAAGTGCAAGTAAGTTTTATTTTTAGTGTAAACAACAGTGATGAAATAATATAAAAAATAATCAAATATTGTTTTATAATTTTTTTTTTCCTCTATCGATAGATTCATCTACAAGACAAAATCTAAAGACTGAACATGAAGCGGATGATACCGATAATTCTAATGATGTTAATGTGCCATTAAATTCGACCTCATCAATGACTTCTCGTCTTCCTTTACGTATATCTCGATTGTGATTTTTATTAATGTATGTGTTCGTATATGTATGTGTGTATTTTTCAATTGTTACTTGTTCTTGTTCTTCTCTGTTTTTTTTCGTTTGTATGAATAAAAAAAAAGTAATAAAAAAAAATAATAAACTAGTCTATTACAAAGAAACAAAAAAAGATTTAAAGCCAATTTGTTGTGGTTTCTGTTTTGCGTGCAAACAATCTATAATTCAATAGAGCAATTTCGTGTGTCATAACCTTTGCCTTTCGTTTAATGTTTTGACAACAGTTTGTATTGTGTCTGCTTTTCTTGTTTTTTTTTAGCAACAAACACAAAAAACAACAGAAAGTCTTTTGTTTTCTATGAAGCCATTTCAATTTCAACAGTAAAAAAAAAACATCTGTATAAAAGAATAGGCGTAGGAAGGGAAAAAGAAAAAGATGGTGCTATATAAATACTGTTGTACATTGCACATTTCATTTATTATTATTCAGAAGTCCCAAGACAAATGTCGCGCTTGTCAAGTCGTCGCAATTTAAGTCTGAAAGAACTATCTACTTTTAATGAACCACCAGGATCAAATCTCATGTTTCAATGGTCTATATCGGCTGCTGATTCACCTTGCTTAGCAGATAATTCGTCAGTTATACTTCCTTCAATTAATACTACTCGATCTCAAAGAAAAGTTTCTACTGATTCTTCATTAACACGTAAGTCTATTTCAATTACAATTGAAAATAATAAAACATCTATATAGTTTCGAAATAAATTTGAATAAAATTAATTAAGATAAACATTCATTTCTATTTGTTATTGTCGCAAAAACTATGTAAAATAAAAATTCTGAATTTTGAAATTACTCATACATATTTCATGAGAAATCCTAAAAAAAAGATATTTAAATAAATTATTCATAAATTTACATCTATTTTATATTATCTGTCTAGATGTAAGTTCAACCAGTTATTCTTCGATGTCAACACGAAAATCTTCATATCTACCTTTTGTCAACAAGAAATATCATTCGTCAATATCACCTGAACATGATCAAAGTTCTACACAAAATAGTCCATTATTACTTAATTATAGTCAATTACATCCAGTATTATGTTCTTCACCTACAAAACAACCGATCGAAAACAGTCTTTTTATTCCTTCAATATCCGATAATAAACGAAACAGTGTTTCTATCCATTCAATATTCGGTGACAAACAAAACAGTGTTCCTGTTAATCCAATATCAGATACAAAACGAAATAGTGTTTTTCTTCATTCAATATCCAGTAATAAGCGAAGCAGTGTTTCTATTCGCTCTATATCTGATAAAAAACGAAATAGTATTTCATCTGTGAACAGTAAAGTATCTTCTACATCAAAAACAACAACATCATCAAAGACTAAAGCACCTTTATCATCGACAAAACCTGAACAACGTTTATTAAATAATAATTTAGTACGATTAAATACCGCACAATTACGTCGATTAAATGTATCTGAAAAATATATGGATGAAGCAAAAAAACTTTATTTTAATATTCCTTGTAGAAGTTTTATTCCTCGTGTTGTAATGGTATAAATTTGTTAAAAGAAATAAATCATTAAATTTATTTAAAAAAAAAAAAAAAAAACAAATTATTTTAATGTTTTAGGAAAAGAAAAGAAACAAATCAAATTTGTTTCTTAATAATTATTCGTTGTCATTAGATTCATTTTTATCAGATATTGTTCTTATAGTTGACTTAGTTGCAGCTGTTGAAGGTTTTGAAAATGCAGTTAAAGACTTTAGAACACTAGTACTACTACTAGTATTATTTGCACTATTTATTGTTATACTTTTTGGTAGTTCACGTAATTCTTCATCAATTTTTACAATAGGTAAATACATATGTGTATCAGTTAATTTACATTGTTTTTCTAAAAATGTTTTTATATATTTTAAAAGTGTTGTTTCTGTCATTGAATTATGATCTTCATTACGTAATAAAACTAATTTTTTTCCTTGAATATTTACACATGCATCATGTAAAATTTCTGAATGATTCGGTGGTATAAGTATATCATTTGAACCATGAATAAAAAGTACGGGACATTTTATATGTTTCATTGTTTCAAGATTATTCCATGAATGACTATTAACGAATACTGAAAGAATTCCAATTTTTTCTCGTACTAAATTATTAATTGAAGTATAAGGAGATTGTAATATTAATGCACCAATTGATCGTGTTGATGCAAGATAACATGCTGCACCACTACCAATGGATTGTCCATATATAATGATTCTTTCAATTGGCCAATTCAGAATATTATGAACAAAATTTATTGTTCGATCAGCATGATTATTAATTGTTTGTTGATTTGGTGATTGTGCTGGACATAATCCATATGATGGATATTCAAAACTTATAATATATAAATTTAAGTGTTTACTAAATTCACTTAAAGTATATTGCATTGTACCAATATCACAGCCATTTCCATGACAAAATATCATAAAATATTCAATTTTCCTATCTGAATTCTCCGGTGAATAAAACATACATGGTATAGGTAATTCATTATCTGAATCAGACGGTAACCAAAATAAATTATCTCGATATGATGTTAATGTATAATGTGGTGGTTTTGGTGCTGGAAAAAGAATTTTGTTTAATAACATCTGAAATATTTGAAAAAAAAAGAACTATCCAAAACCGATTCTTAAAATAAACCACTTTTAGATTCCAGAAAAACAAAAAAATATAATACAAAAGAAAAATAATACTCAATAACATTATGCTATCGAACAAGATGAACAACATGGAGAACGTGAAGGATGAGAAGAACTAACGAAACTTGAAGAAGGTGTTTCATATGTTGGTTGAGTATGTTGTAACAGAGGAGAAGATTCATCTGTTATAGTTGAACTATCGATTATTGGTTCAATAATTATTGCTTGTCTGTCCAATGTAGATGTTTGTTCAACATTTTTATCATCGATTTCTACAGATGACAGTATAACATTATCGATTTGTATAGGTTTTTCTATTTCATCACTAATATTATTTGACGGAGGATGAAATGAATCTGAATCATTGTTAACTAAATATTATAAACAAACATTACATTTTCACTTGTGTTCAATAACAAATGGAATTTAGATTTAATTTATTTTGTAAACATTCTTTAGAAAATAATATAAATAATATCTATCAACTTACATAAATATTGTTCATAAAATATTTCATAATAACCATCTTGTTGTTTTTTCATCATATTACATAAATGAATTGATCGACAATTTTCTATACCAAAATGATGATCAGTATATTTTGAATCCCAACATTGATCAATTTTTTTTACACCTTGATATATAGAAAAAAAAATTTTCATTATAATATTTATCATGAATAAACAAACCTTTTCGATGTAGATCACGTGCTTTTGAAAGTTTAAATAATGTTAAATGCGGATTAAATGAACGAACATCTGTTGATATAATACCATTTTTTTCATAAGTTTCTCGACATATTTCTTTAAATAAATAATAAGAAGAATTTTTCAAATTGCAAAAAATACAAAAAAATATAATATTATACCAGCAATATGTGTAAGTACATCAAGATGAGCATCTTTAACTGGATTCATATAAAGTACTTTATTATTAAAATGAGAAAGACCAGTAAATGTGATTTGTGGTGGTGGTAATTTAGCCAATGCAACTTGATGATATACATCAATAAGACTTTGTCGAGCTCTATATAAGAAAAAAATTATGAAATAGAATAATTGATAAATATCAAAAAAAAAAAGAAAAACAATCTAGATTAGTATCTTTGAAATAATTTATTTCATTAAGATTATATTTAGATTTATTGAATCTTTATGTATATGCCATATAACATGAATATAAACATCAATATATCAATTGAATATATGTTATGCTGAATTTAAACTGAGTTTTTTATTTTTATTGTAAGGTTAACATGACACTATATGTTCTATTGTTGATGAAATCGAAGTTTAAACTCAAGTGAATGAAGCGATTGGTTTCATTTTATAAAATAAAACCTTAAGTTGATATAGGAAATTTAATGAGATTATGATTAATAGATCAGAAATCGGCAATAAAATGTGACTTGAAAAAATAATAGTTTTCTTAGAGTTATTTCTTAGTTTATCAGAAGTATCGAAATGTTAACAGATACCTTTCGATAGTATATAACACATCTTAACTAAGTCCTTATTTTCAATTTAGTCTATTAAACAATCAAATAAATATCAGTGTTCTTATAAAATCTTGTAAGAATATTGATAAAAAGAAACTCTGCAAAGCTTGTCATGATCATTATTTTTATAATAATATCTACATTATTTATTTATTCTTATAATGTGCATTATTAAAATAATGAATAAATAATTATAATTATATATTTTGTTCATAATATCCATCAATTAATTCATGTCCATTTTGTTATTTAGTTGATTTCAATGACCTTGACAAACATATAAAAATCAGCATGACATATTCAACAAAAAAAGTGCATCAAATCCATATCCATACAAAAGAATAAAAAAGAACAAAAAACATATTAAAAGTCATGTAAATAACGTAACAAATCATTTTAGAGGTATCTAAGAAGCCAATTAATGATGCACATTCAATGTCATGTCATCTTTTCAGTTTCAAATCGCATAATAATTTCTTCCTACATATACAATAAATTAAAATTAAACATAAACAGACTGTCACTCGAGCGAAATTCGAACAGAACATGCGTATGAATGCATGAACAATGAATATCTTAATATTTTTTCTTTGTAAAACAGTTCTTAATATTAATTCGTCTATAGTATGTTTTCGATACGAAACGAATATCAAATATAAATGAAAAATTATTTCTCATATTGTCGTTTTTCTAGATGTTTGAAACTTTTATGCGGATAAATCTAAGTCACACAAGACGATAATTAAAGTATATATTCATTTACCGTCTAAGATATGAATGATCGTTTTAAGATTGAATCATGTATTACCATATGATGAAAATTATCAACTGTTAATCATTCGTTTCTGCAAATTTATATCGCCTGAATGCCGTTGAATTTAGAACAAAAATTTTCTAATTTGAACGCAAACTCAAGTATAAAGAACAAGTGCGTGACGGTAATCGTGACTAATATGTCGAGTGGGAGAACAAGTAGAAAAATAAACTGTAGCAACTAAACAAATAATAAACAATTAATCCGTTGCTGTACCTCTTGAAATCAATCGTCATAAGTATTGACGTCAACGACAAATATTTTTAGTTTTTTTTAATTAATTATATTAGTCATCTCAAAGAAAAGATTTTTTTTCTATTATAGTATAACAATAATAAATTATCCAAATGATCAACTAATACATAAATTTATTAATTATTGTATATAACTTTTTTTCTAATTTCAAAATAATAACAATATCGAATTATTTATTAAGAATAAAATGCACACATATGTACTTAATATACAAACTTTAGTCTTCTAGAATATCTAAATATTCAAAAATTTTAGCGGAGGTAGTTGCTCATATAATTTGGGCGTGAACGTTACTAGCCAGAAGAACCACATAGTCAAACCATATCAATATAATACGAGCAAAATACATATCAATGTGTTAATCTATGATGAAGTTCAAATGAGTATTTTCAGTGAACGTGATGATTAGAGAGTACATAGTGATCAGGATTTCAGATTTGGATGACAAATGAAAATGATTTTCGGAGATTAGTCTTAATCATGAGTATTTGACATTTGGAGAAACATTTCTTATACGACGATGACGCCTGATCGAGACTAATTTAACAACATTTGTGAAGTTTTGTTTTAAAAACTGCAAATTATTTGGACATCTTTTATATCGATTTGTCTGAGGAGAAGCTTTTCTATTTTGGAGACTGGTTTTTTTTATCATGTTGAACTACAAACTATATAATTAAAACTTTTGTTTCCATTTTCTATTAATAATCTTTCTTTTCTAAATCTCACGTTCAATGACAATTGGTAATTGCTACATCTAAATATAGAATATTATAAATTAAACCTTAAAACAAATAATCTTATTAAAATTTGTACTCAATATCCTTTTCATTCATGACTATAATGCATCATTATTGATGTTTACAAAAAATAGATCGATGACTCCCTATTCAATAACACCGATCGATTGAAGCACAAGCCAATTAAAATCTATAACCACTAACATCATACCAAATCACACTTCTATTATACAAGTGACACGTGTCAGCTTTTCTCATGTATATATATATATGTAGTTAATGATAAACTGTCCTTAATCATTACTTATTCTTCTTACTATCTATCTGTGTAATAGTTGCATACAAAATACAATGTCGCATATTTTACTTTTTTTATTACTTGGCTTAAGTGTAATGATTTTGGCTGAACCTCCTTTAACAATTGATCATATCAAAGAACGTTTAGAAAATTCAGCTCAACAATTATCAATAGAAAGATTGATCGAATCACCTGATGCTAAATCTTATTTAAATAATTATCTTACAAAAAATTCACCACATATAATAAATTTAAATGAAGAATTAACAAAAATGATTCATGAATGGAGTCCACGTCTTTTAGCACTTGATCCAACATGTCCATATTATTTTTCAAAATTTAATAATATTTCATTACCTGAAGAAGATCGTAATCTTCTTTCATATTTACAAGCAAGTAAGTTTTAAAAAAAAAAAAAAAAGAAATTCTATAATTATTATTTATTTTCATTATTTTAGTTGAATCAAATCAAACAACTGCTTATCCATTTCATAATACTTTACCAAAATCATATCTTAATGCTATTCCACTTTTATCTATTTTTCATTGTAGTGAATTAATTAAGTCAAATTCATTTTTTCATAATATTGAACTTATTATTGGTCCTGGTCAAACTGAATTATCATTAGAAAGACAATCAAATATGTTTTCACAATTATATTGTGTACTTAATGGTTGGCCACATTTTATTCTTGTTGATCAAACCAAACAATCAACAATTACATATAATGCACAAACTTTACTTTCACAAGATAATCTTGCGGATGTTAAATATTTTTCCACAAATTTAGTACCCGGTGATTGTTTATTTGTACCACCTGATTGGGTTACAGGTGCTCAACTTAATAATAGTATTTCATTACTTTTCACATTAAAAAAAATTGAAAAACCAAGTGAAAATACAACTAATGATGAACCATTACCATGTACTCCAACTAGTGAAACAACATTAGACACAGTTGACTTTACTATTGTCGATAAATTCAATATGAGTGACATGGGTTTACTAATTTATTTCTATCAATATTTAAATCCTCCAATATTTGATATTAAATATACTCGTGAAACATTTTTTGATCATTTTCGACAAGATAGAAATGTTTCAAAAATAATTTTTAAATGGACACCAGATTTAATCAGCCTTATTAAAAATACACTTTTTGATGAACTTGATATAAATAAAGATGAAACATTTACTATCGATGATTATTTTGATATTAAACAAACAAGTACGCAACGAATACAAAATTCTGTTTATGAAATACTTGAAACATTACGTCAATCTGTTCTTAAACAATTTAATGAAGTAAATGAAACAATAGCAAAAATTAGTAAGAAATTTGAAACTGAAGGATTAAATGAAAATATGAATGAAGCTCTTCAAGATTTATTAGCAGCTTTACCTGAATCAGTTAAAGAAAAATTACAAGAAAGCAATGTTAATGTTGAAGATGTTTTATATAAACTTAAACATGAAAAACCTAAACGACCATCCATAAATAAAGAACGTGTGAGAGTAGATGATGCTTCAATCCTTTTTGATCAAGATCAATCTGAAGAAATGATATTAGATCTTGGTGCTGATCAAGAAGAAGATATTATAGCAGAACCAATTATAAAAGAAGATGAACTTTCTCATCGAACTGATCTGTGACATTTTTTTTTGTTTTCTTCTTATAATAATTATTCTACTAACCTTTGTTTGTCATCGTCAGTTTTTAATGCAAAAACCATCAGAGTTATATGAAGTGTTGGTATTGATATACTAGCTTTTGATAATAATGGATTAGATTCTATGATTTGTTTTTGAACTTCATTAGCATAATCAATAATCTAAATGAAGATTAAATATTATTTTTGTCTTTTTTTTTTGTGCAAGGTACTTATTCAGAGAATATTTTTTTTTTCATATTAATAAAAGCACTCTTCATAAATCATATATATAACGTAAAAGTTTTTGCAACAATGTCAAAAAAGTCAATTAAAATATATTGCTAAGTTTATAGACTATTAAAATTTGGTTCTCTCTTTTTCGTTGAAAAGAGAAATGTGTGAGCTATCAATTTTTTTACTACACATCTTTTTTTCCCGAACAAATCTTTCGAGAGTTAAAAAGCTATGAAATGTATGGGCCTTGTCAACATTTACACCCACCTCTTCATCATTAAAAATGAGTTTGTTTTATTCTCTTCTGAAATTAGAAGAAAAAAGGAACTTAGAAAAATTAGAAAATAATAGAGTTTCGTGATGAAATGGTGAGAGTATGTGTCGAGATATTTTTCTTTCTGCGTCTTAATAGTTTTGAGGTTTGATCTAGAAAAGTATGTGTGGTACAAAATTTGTAGTTCATGTGTTGCAGTTCCCCAACACAAAGGAAAAATTTTATTAGTATGCAAGTTGGTATTATGCTCTAATAGAGTTTCATATTTTTATGAAGATAAATTCTAACATAGAGAAAAACTTTTATAAATAATGTTTAACTTATAACACAAACCAAAATCTATAAAGTCTGAATTCATGATTATCTAATGCTAAAATCTGATGTTTTACATTTTTCTTTCATAAAAAAATTAAATTCCACTGTTTCTGAGGAAATGAGACAATAATAGAAGATTCTGTGTAGAAAATATATGAAACTCATTAATTTTTATGTTGAAAATTGAATCTTTGAAATTGAGAAAATAAGAAAAAAAAAGAATCATTTTCTTTTTCATATGGGAAATATCTATTTCCATAATATAGACTTGCTGTCATCTCGAATATGTATTGCATGAGATATACTGATCTATATTAATTAAGGCATTTATTTAAAAATTTACTTGTTGATTTGTTATTCTAAAACTTAAAAATGCATTTGGACGTATATTTTTTTGTCGTTTGTCTTGTTTACCTAAAAAACGAAAAAATTTTTATCACAAAACGAATTTTCTCCATTGAATATTTTTACAAATTTGAAAATGTTTTTCTTTGAACAAACCTTTTTGTTTGGTATTTGTTTGTTGTAAAGATTCTTCTTGACTATCATCAGCAACTTGTATTTTTACATCATGGTCTGAAGTCGATTGTGGTCGTTTATTTGATGCAGACTTAATAATATGTTTTCCTTGAGTTAATATTTTTTTTGTTTGTTTAGATGAC
This sequence comes from Rotaria sp. Silwood1, assembly GCA_905250075.1. Taxonomy (NCBI): domain Eukaryota; kingdom Metazoa; phylum Rotifera; class Eurotatoria; order Philodinida; family Philodinidae; genus Rotaria; species Rotaria sp. Silwood1. The sequence goes on along the minus strand of CAJNOP010000093.1, from coordinate 630,288 downwards.
GCCATTATGATTATCTAAAAATAAGAAAAACTATAGAAACATTTATCTCTTAAAATACCCATGTAATGCTTTGTTAAGTATTCAGAAAGGAAAAATATGAGTAACAATTATTTAAAAAGTTTTTTTTTTATGCTATTTACATAAGATATAGAAATTAAATATTTGCAGACGTTTTAAGAAATGAACTTATATTAGTACTATCATTTAGTTCACAAGGATTTTATCATCAAGTAAATGTACTGAAAACTTCTTAAATAAGTCATATTATTTTTATATTATTATTATAATTCGCTTTTGGAATGTAATTTTCTTTTTAATAATGAGAAAACGTCATAATAAAAAACATCTTATCTTGAAAACAAAACTTTATAAAAGCCGATAATAGGAAGTACATTCTAAATATATTTTTCATGGAAAAAACAATGCATTCTTCAATTCATAGAACATAATTAATGTGATAAATATGTTCATATTTATTCACGACTCGTTTCACCATAACATTATGTATCATTAAAATAAGGAAAAGAAAGTTTTGAAACATAATTGAAGGTCATATTTTCCCATTACAAACAAAAAACCTTCTAATATGTAAATATCTAGTGCGTAATAAAATTATTTGGCAAGGTTTAATTTTCAATTTTTTTGCATTCCTATAACTGTAAGAAAGAATTCAAATAGTAATTTGAAAAACGAAAATAGTTTCCAATGAGAATACAAGGAAATAAAAGTTATTATCAGAATTGCAAAGATAAGAATTCCAGAAAGCTAAAATCCTGATTCGCACAAAGATAAAGTTGATTATTCTCTACAAAAGAAGACATCACCGAGTACTCTGTGACTGAGATATTGCAATCTGAATGAAGATCAAAAAATAGTTGTTCTGTAGACGATTGGAAAAAATCGACTTGATACGCTTCTATAAGATTCCTGTGTCTCACCAAAAAAAAACGTCGTAGAGAACTCGAAGACGTTTCATTTTTATAGAAGATTGTTTGCTTTATTGTTCTATTTAGTCTAAATAAAATTCTATCTACCCATTCTAGGAGTTGAAAAAACTAGACTTCTCGTTGTCCGATATCTCTGTCGTTGCGAGTTTGATAGAAATTTTTATTTGCTTATATTTTTGTTGGAAAGTATTTTCTCCATTGAATTCACAATTTGGATTCTTTCTAACGCGAGATAAAAAACAACTGAATATAAATTTTATAGAATCACTTTGATATCCATTGTATATACATATACAGCACTTGTCAAAAATATAGAAAGGAAGAGATTTTCAATATTTTCTTCTAAGATACCAAACATTTACCTCAAATCGAAATAGTAATTTGAGTATCCAATGACGTTTTCTATGAGATACATTCCATATTAAAGTTTCATAGATGGACTAAAAGACAAAGTTTTCTGAAAATATGAAGCAAGGTACCTTTTAGGTTTCAGAAAACTATGTGAAAATTAATTTTCAAAAATACGACCTTAAAAAACACAAAACCCTGAATAAGAGAAGGAATCACTATGTTTTCCACAAACATCCTTTAAAAAGTTACAGTCCTTAGCATATCCAGCCATGCAAAAAATACCTTGACTGGTAAATTGCCCACAAATCAAAAATCCCTGACTATGCCACTGGTTATAAGTACCACAAAAGAATGAGAAAAAAAACGTGAAATTTATTATATTATTGGTCAAAAACGCCTTTTTTTTTTGTTTTTCATAACGCTTGTAACTTTTTAAGATGTTATACTTGGTATCTTACAAAAAAATTTAAAAAATATGTTAATCTTATATATTTCGGACTGGTACAATAAGTATCTTAGAAAAAAAAGCATGTCTAATCATTTTCTTTGACTTAAGTAACCCATTCTAAAATAAAAACAAACTTCCTAATTTTTTTTTTGTTAATATCTATGAAAATATAATCAAAAACTGATCTTGAATTATTGAAATAAATAAAACATTTAATTAAATAGAAACTATTCTTTTTTTTTCTTTCTGTTAATTATGAAAAACAAAAGCATATAAATATTCACAATAGAAATAAATGTTATTTTTTCTCTCGTTCATATTTTATAATCTCTACATACAACAAATAACATAAACAAAGATCGAAGAGTAATACGTAATGTTAATAACAAGAAGAAGAGAAACAATGACTGTAACATAAAATAGAAAAACCAAAAGAAAGCAAATAAAAAATATTGCAACTATATGGCTTATCATTATCCAATCCATATTCACTGTTTGGAATGAATAATCAACTATAAATCAAAATGAGCATTTTTGTTTTGTTATCTAGTATTATTTATATATAACAATATTGTTATTAATAAAAGAATATAGTTTAATGTGAATTGTTTTGATTGAGAACAAGGATTAATTAATTTAGCTGAATAAATTGAAATAGATGTTTTATCTTCATTATTATTGAATGAACATGTATGACTATTATTTCGAATTATAATTGAATTACCCATTTGAAAACTCTAAAACAAAACAAAACAATGAATATAATATAATTAAATATTTAAACAAAAAAAAACAATAGACAAACATACAAGACAATAACTAGTATTTGAATAATTTGATTGAGCAATAAGATAAATCGTTGATAAATCATTAGATTTCCATGATGCAATACATGTATCCATTTGAGTTAATGAACGATATTCAAGATCTAAATTGTAAAATAAAACATAAACTTCTACAGTATAAACGAGAAAATATAACAGAAAACAAAATAAAGAAATACGATCAATGATTTTTTTCAATTTGTATAAGCATATATCGTTCCTAAACTTCCGACTTTGATCGTTCTTTATTCAAAAATAGCCGAACTCGAATTTTCCGGTTACGATGAACACTTGAACTTATATATAATTCATTTGTCGCATTTACTATCTTATCGATAGTGTCATTTGAATATTTACAATCACTTTGATTATATTCTTTCAAATAGTATTTGTAATACTTACGTCTCTTATAGTATGTGAGACTTTTTTTTTGTTTTATCGAACTTAACTAAGCATCTAGCAGAAATTAATCATAAAGAACAAGAGTTATAATCAAAAATTAAATAAGAGAAAAATAAATTTGTTATCAAGTGTTAAAAATATATGTTAGCGACTAAAACAAGATTCTTATTCATGAACTGAAAAGAATCAATGACATTTCAATTCAATCGGAATTGCTTCTATGAAAGACTGTTTAGATTCAAACTTTGAAGTGATTATATGTGATGATTTTATTCGTTAAAATGTCATTGATTCATTTTAATTCATTAATATGAATTCGATAAACTTTTTAGGTTTTAACATAAATTTTCTTTTCAATCTTATATTGAATGTATTCAATCTTAGATTGAACGTAATCTCAATTTGGTTGCTATAACATATATAATCTATAATACACTTTTCATCTATTTATTTTACTAACAAGTTTATTATCTTTCCTACGTAATTCAAAATAAATTCGATATATTTATATTGAATCTCAAATTAAAATATAATTATATTTATATAAATAATCTTTTCTATGAATTTTCTATTCATATATCAAACCTTTTTCTATTTGATAAATAATTAATTTTTCTTTATTTTCACAACCAATTGACATATGAAATATTTTTTTTCTTGAAACTAATTGTCGATGATAATGATGATTATAATTTGATTCAAATAATAAATGTCCTATTGATGTTGGACATGATGATATATAATTTGTTTGTTTAATAAATGTTAATATATTACTATATTCATTATTATAACAATTATTTATAATTAATTCTAATACATTATTTGTTCGTTGATTTATTTGTAAACATTTCTCATTAACATCACTAGATAATAAAGGAAAAAACAAAACATATTCTTTAAAATTTTTATTTTATGAAATAAATTTTTGTACCAATTTGTAAATATTCGAATACGATAATATGATGAATTTATTGATTGAAGACAATGAAATCGTGTATTATATTCATTTTGTTGAATATGTATTAATTCAATATCATTATTTCTTATAAACATTTGTATTGTTCGATTAAGTGAATACCATTCATATTGTTGAAATTCATCTGGATATGTACAAGATATATTTGATTCATTAACCATATATGGATCTTAAGTAACATAAACAATAAATAATTAATTACTTTCAAAAAATAAAAATAAAAATAAAAATAAAAGCTGTTAACGCAATTCCTATGGGATTAATATATAAAACACGAGAAAGTTGTTCCTGTTAATCACAGCGATAATTATTTTATTCTATCTGCTCTGGGACACATTTCTTCATCAACCTTTTATTGGATACTCTATAAATACAATAAGAAAATAGCTCGTATACTACAATATCCTTTGATCACATATTAGCAAATGCCTGTTACAGTTAGAGATTGACAGGCAATTCTAAAATTTTCGGATCTGAATCCGACGGATTCATCTTACAGTCAATGATATGCACGAGACAGAAGAAATGTTGGTAAAGTGTTTGTCACATCTTTGATGAACCTTTGTTTTAACATGTCTGTGACTATCCTAGAGAAATGTCTATCGGGAAGAGTGTATGCAAATTTCTACACAATATACTTCAACACTTCTTTTAGATCGTATTTCATAAAACAAAAAGTAACTTACTTATTGACGATAATGTCATTACTGTTGCCATATGTCGAGAATTTAGATCACGACATGAATCATCAGTTGCCATACTTAATGAAAATGATGATGATATATCTTTTTCTTTTGTTATATAATACTAAAATGATTAAAATATTGACAAAATAAATAAAACAAAATAACAAAGAATAGATTAATTGACTAACAAAACATGCATATTGATTATCATTATGATAATTTTGTTTAGTAACAATACGAGTAATGAAATATGTATGAAAACCTTCTATCCATGTTGCAACACATAATAATTGAAGATCAAGTTTTTGATGATAAGATGAACATGATGAAAGATGTAAACGAAATTGATAATCATTTATACATTCACCAATATATGATAATGATAATGATCGATGGCATGTTGAACCATCTTTTATTAACTTTAATAAGAAAAATGGTGGTTGAATAGGACATAATTGAGGCTTAGAATTGTCTAAAATTTCATAAAACCAAAACAAATAAGCATAGAAATGAGCATGTTGTCAAACAAAAATAGAAATGCAAATAACATCTTTCTTTTATTCTTTTTTTTCTTTTCTTTGTTATGCATATGAATCCTTTAACCTCATCATCTTATGTGTTTTATGTTAAAACAACAATAATCACAAGCATAATAATAATAACAATACTCACTTCGATGAAGTGTATACAATTGAGCATCGGGTGCAATCATGTTTGGACATAAACTTATACTTGATAGATCATCCGCATCATTACATTCACCTAAATGAAAAGTCAAACGAAGAAAATCTATTGTATAATATTTTCTTAAGAAAAAGAAACATTACTTTCACGATATTGAAGTAAATTGGTATCTCGTTCAATGAATAAAAGACATCGCGTACAACGATTTATACTATTAATAAATAGAGAAGAAAAAAAAAAAAGATGTATGTTAAAGATATTATTATGCTTCAATGCTGATGGCAATCCTTATTTTCTGCTATACTGATTCTATCTATGCACGTACATATATAAATATGATGTAATATCTCGGACATTGAATTTTCTTTTCCTTCTATTCTAACTTGTCTAACAAGAAACAAAAAAAATGAATACACAAGAGACACATATGTGTAACATTTGTTTGAGTTTTTACACTATTTTATTAAGCCGAAAAGCTTTTTAATTAATTTTTCTTTTCACTCCTATATGTCAAAACTACGTTGAACACGCGCTATAGACATGATGATAGACGTATATACTGATTAACTAAGTATAAACAAACTCTTAATGTTGGTAATGATGACAAGTGATTTATACATACCGATCAGTAAAGAGGTAATACTGTTGTATAGGAAGTATATCTATACATCGTCCTTTTGTCTGGATATGATCGATTGTTATCTCTAATAGTGAATTCATTCCACGTTGATACCATAAGCCAAGCCATGCCGTAGGCATATTGCACAACGAGCAAGCTAGAGATACAAAAAAAAACACAATGAGACAACATTTTAAAAAAAAATTTTTTTGAAGGTCACACATAAATTACAATTGATTGTATATGTGTATATTTTTTTTATTTCGTACGAAGCGTTCAATGTCGATACCACGCCCTTCAATCATTTCTCGTTATTCTATCGTGTGTGATGAAAAAATCATTCATATGAATATTTAAACTTTGATTAATATAGAATTTCTTACTAGGTCATCATTTCTTTTTATAATATTAATGAGACACTATACAAAATGTAGACGAATGAAGAAGTAATCTTTTACAAAAAAAATTCAATAAGTCTTTTTTCTTTTCTTGTCCCTTAAGTATTAGATGAAGAAAACTATATATAAATAAAATATTTTTCTTAAATATATATATATATATTGTTGTTTAAGTCAATCATAATTACGTCATCGAACAGATAGATCCATCAATATTGAAATGAATAAACACATCAATAGTACATACACTTAGAATCATCATCAATCGTCATTGCTTGTCTTTAGATTAGATAGTTTCTTATAGGCGAATGCATTATTATAGGCTATACTTTACGAGATGGAATTTTTTCTCATCATCTAGCAACACTTGAAAAAGACAAAACAATTGATATAGCTACTATGAATGTTTCAATCGATCATCAATAGAAGGCTCAAGGCTGACAATAGTTATAAATAGAAAGACAAACGAAATTCTCACATACTTAAAAAAGGCTTCTCTTTTTCTCTTCATCGTGTATATATATATATGCATTCACTTTATAACATCTGCTCAATTCTAATCATCACTTAAATAAGAAACAAAATGACGTAGTAATAACGAATTAAATTCGTTCATTGAACTTCAATGTTCATCATATGAACTTCTCAATTTAATTACTGAGACGATGAATTGAATAGGTTGATTATGACTGAAGATGAACGAGTGGGTGGAGGATTTAACAAAAAAATGAAGAAATGTCTACGGCAGATGGACAACAGTTCACATGCATTCAAATATAAATGACAGTCACGTAGAACGGTGTATTATTTAAATAAATCCTATTGACGAATAGAACGCATGTGAACATATCATTGTTCATTCTTCATCTTCATTCTATCGACAGCTGTCGTGTGTGCGTAAACGTATGTTCCCATTCGATCTATCAGTCTAAACAATCATGTATCTATTTTGACAAATTGTTCACACTTCTGTCATTCAAACGATCATGAAGATTGTTGTATTATTGAACATGAGCAATGATTATGAAAAAAAAAGAAAAAAAAGAATTGAAATATATAAATATTACCTGACTTGATTTGTAAAAATAAAATAATATTTAAAAGAAATAATCGACGAATCCCATTCATCCGTGTGCCATCCTATGATCCTAATGTTAAATATATGTATGTGTATATATATATATATTTTTTTTTTTTTGTCAGTTTTCTTTCTCCTTATGTACAACTAAGAAGAACAAATCTACATTTATAAGAAAATGAATAATGATTAAAAGTGTATAGAGAACGACGCGTCTTCCGCCTTCTTCTACTATACAACGACGACGACAACGACGACACACATACAATCTTTATTTCTTTTCTACATAGGGAGGACGAGAACGAAAGAAAGACAGAGAGAGAGAGAGAGAAACAGTAGAGAGTGATGATCGCCATCGTAATAAGCGACAGAGAGAAAGACATGGACAACAAGAAGAAGAAGAAAAAAAAAGAACAAAGTGGCACGCGAATCACTCATATATAAAAGCATGTTGATGAAGATGTGGAGCCGACAAACAACTGTCCAGTCGACGAACAAATGACCTCATCATCGAGAGACCTTTTTTCTTTTTTCATTTCAATTTATTCAATATTCTTCTAGTCACGTCCGCCTTTTTTATTACATGTCTGAAAGTATCTCACACCTTTCTATATACACGAAAAGAAAAAGGTTGATGATGATCAACTTATTCATAGCTTAAAAGATCCCATATATACACTTATTTGAATTATTCAAGTGAAAACAAGAAATATGAAGTACACTTTACACCTTATGTACACATATTAACAATCAACAATTTGTATTTTTTTTTTTCTTCCATTGTTTAATGTACACACACACATACATATATATATACAAATGTAAGATAAATGAATGAAACAATCAACAGATGGATAATGGCGATCTATCATTCACTCACCATATTTTAAGTGTCTGATGATTAGCCATATTTGTCTTAAGAATATAGTAGAATTTCAATAAGTCTGAAAAAAGATGAATTATATGATATTTAATATGAACTTTTTTCCTTGTATATAAAAGAATTGAAAATAATGTATTTTTCTGAATTATTGTATGTAAAATGAAGAAGAATGTGTAAAAAGAAAAGACAATGACAATTAAGAAATTCTTAGTTCATTCGATTTTTTTTGTTTTAGTCTTAATTTTGTGAGTTATCTGTCATCGAGGAATGATGTTTGTCACCTTCAACGGCTTCAGTTTTTGCTGTTTCAGCATGAGGATTGTCAGTATCCTTCTGAATTGTTGCTGGTTGAGTCTGATCATTATTCGTTCTATTTTGTTCATCGTGATGTTCGCCAGTTGTTTCTTCCATTGATTTTTGTTCAGAATCATTATTTGTTGTCGTTTGTTCTTGATCCGAATTCATACTAGTCATAACTTGACTAAAAGTCGAAGAGAAAAAATTGAAATAGTTTATTTCAATATTCAAAATTAGTGAATACAATCAAATGAAAATATGATTAGTAATATTTACATTTTTTAGATAAAATTACCTTAGTATAAAGGACTAGGCTGCATTAGAGACAAAATTGAATCACTAGTATCTTTTTTTTTTTGGCTAACTCCATTGAATCATATATCAACGGAAAGGGTATAGATTCTATGTACTAGTAGACACTATTGACAAATGTACTGTATCTATGAATGAGTCTTATCTTTGAAGAAATATCTTAATGAAAAAAAATTGAAATAACCAAAATTTGGATATTGTCCTATTTGAAGGACATTTTTAAAAACTACAAAATCATATATTTTCTAAAGTATTCCATAGCATAGTCTTCTCCAGATGCAGTTTTGCATCTTTTTTTTTAATCAATATTTATAAGATTTCGATGAGAAGAAGTTTTGTTTGAGTCAAAACTAATGTTAAATTTAGAACAAGAATTAAAATTTGATTTGGTCTATGTATGATTTAAAGGTTTTCTGGAATTGTTTTTTTTGGGGTCAAAAAATTCATTGCCTGGGTGCCAATCAGGAACAAGATGACGAATAAACTCAATAAAAATCTTGTTGTTATCTTCTAGATATCTGCCACTTTGCCATCTTTTCTTGACTTTGAACGGAATATGATTTTGTATCTTTTTAAAACATCTATCAAACAAGCAATCCTAAAGTGTTGATCATTTCAATTTTTTCATTGACGTATTTCTTCAAATATATAACTCATTTATAAATACAGTATATATATTTTAATGATCTCTACTAGTACATCAGACTTATATCTCGTTAAACTAACCGATCACTGGTTACTTTATATATCGAGTTAGGGGACGGCATGCGTTATTAGAATCATCACTAAAAAATGTATTACTTTATTGATAGTTTTTAGTTTTAAAAATTCTACCGAAACCTCATGAAATTAGTACTAAAACCTTATTCTCGATATACTCTTTCTATATTTTTAGTTAATAACGTGATCATGATTGATATATGCAGAAAAAAAAATACTTGTAGAGTGTAAAGAAGACAATTCTAGAAATTCTATAGTTCTCATTACATACGTTTGTTGAGTTTCTAATGGATGTGCTTCATTGGTTGCATTATCATCTTGTTCCATAAGATCAGTTTGTTGAGTATCAGACATATCATGAGGAACGGACGGTAATCTGTCAAGTAAAGTTGTAACATCATCTTCTGGTGTTTTTTCTTTTGTATCTTGTGTTGAAAAATCTCTAACGGCTGGATTAAATTTAGTTGGTGATTGTGGCTCATCATCATTGCTACTTGTTTTTGTCTTAGTTTGTGTTTCGTCATTAGCAGTCGATGATTTTAATAAATTTACAGTTTCTATTTTTTCAATGTCAAAAGGAGTGAATTGTAATTCTTCCACTTTTCGTACCCATGCATCATAAATATCATCGTCCCAAAGTACAAATACAATCACAGGTACTATACCAGCTTCTTTATTAACTGTTTGAAGTGCAATCTCAGCACCTTGATTTGCTGGCTATGAAATATAACATTATTCATAGTCATATAATAAGAAGAATTGTACTTACATAGCCAAATATACCACAACTAATAGCAGTAAAACCAATTGATTCAAGATCATACAAATTAGCTAAGGCAAGTGCTGTTTTGTAACATGAAAGCAATTCATCGGCACATTCTTTTGCTCTGTATCGATTGTAGATAGGACCAGCAGTATTAATAATATAATAAGTTGTTGATGACATATTATAGCTAAGTAAAATACGAGAATGACCAGTTGGTAAACGAACACCATGATAGAGTTGTTTATGAGCTCGACATGCTGTATAAAGTTCAGATCCAGCAGCTCGATGAATAATTCCATCAACTCCTCCACCACCTGTCATATGTTCATTAGCAGCTATTATAAATAAAATAACATGAAAATAATTCTTCTCAATATTACTAACAAACCATTGACAATAGCATCGACTTTCGTTTTTGTAATATCACCTTGTAAGATAATCAATATTGATTTATTTTCATTAATAAAATAGTAACGAGGACAGCGACGTTTCGAACTTTTTCCATAACCATATTTGTTCATCAAATTTTCTTGATTTCTGAATACAGAAACAATATTTTTATTCATATACTTCTTATTTGTTTGGTTTGTTTTAATTTACTCCTTTAAATATGTTAAAAGATCGAAATCTTCATCTGATGAACGATCTTCTTGTCTAACAATTGACTTTTGACTATTTTGTTGATTAAACCTGAAAAAGAAAATCAAATTTGTTTTTAGATTTTTGCTAAGATAAATTCTTACGTTAGTAAAGATCTGCCAGAGAATATATAGCGTACAATAAATGTGAAAAAAGATGAAATCGAATTGAAAATATTACGTCCGGAAAGTAGGACAAGCAAAGGAATGTTCTGAAACCTAGGTATAACTCATAATTATGATTATTTTACTATTATAATTTAAAGATATTAGTCGTTTTTATTATTCTATTGAAATCCTTATTAATGAAGAATCTAAAAAACTTTTTGTCAATAACTGAAAATGTTTGATAACTTTGCTATCCAGTCTTTTGAACCGACCATAAATTCATATTTACCTATTGTCTTGTTGTTGTGTTGAAGTTGGTGTTCTAATTTGATTCTCTTTCGATTGCATTTTCGACATATTTTTATTTTTTGTAAATCTACAATTATAAATAATAAAAAATATTATGTGAAAAAACAAACAAACTAATCAATAAGAATTATCATTAGAATATGGTAAATAAACGTGTCATGTTAAAAAAACACATGAACGTTTCACTGATATTGATTTCGACTAGCTTCAGATTTCTGTAATTTCACAACTTATTACAATCCATAATAACTTGGATTTTACTTATTTGTTTTTTCTTTATTCATATTTAAAAGTTTTCTATGAAGAAGAATTAAATATTAAAATATAACTGACATAGAGTTACAATCGAAAAAACAAAACCTCATTAACATCAACTTTGCTTTCGCTTAATTGAACGCATATTTCAAAACCAAATGGAATGTATTTTGCTTGAAATGACCTTCATTTTTAACATCAACATCTGAACAAGCATCATGCATGACAATCTGAAATTCAAGACAAATGTGAAAATTTATACATAATCATAAATTGATTTTGTTATCCAGTTCGAATAATTAACAGTATAGTACTACACAAATAAATATATAAAAGTCGTCCTTGATAATACCATATGTCGATTCCTTTCTAACAAAACTAAACATTTTCATATAAATTCAAGCTTTCAATTCGATTAAATTACTGTAATGTGTATTACTAGATGTTTTTAGGAATGAACTTCTACTAATTTAATAAATATGAGTTTAGTCCACATTTTCTAAAAAGAAAGTAAAATTAAACTATAACTAATTGAATGTCATAAATAATTTTTCTCATGTACACTAATAGAAGGCTGCATCAAATTTTTATGTCAAGTCAGTGGCGTAGCCAGAAATTTTTCAAGGGAAGTGCCGACTCATTATGGGATGTGCACAGCAGCAGCAAAATAAATTTTTATTTCTCAAAAAGGATATTTTATCTGTACTCTCCTCTAGGCATTTTTTGGCCAAGGAGGGCGCCCGGGCACCCTGTGCACACTCTCCGGCTACGCCCCTGTGTCAAGTTAGTTATCACATTGTTGCAAATTATCGGATAGATTTATTTGATTTATCAAATAATATATACTTAAAAAAGAGAAGTTTGATATTTTAGATTGAAAAATTGATTTAATAGACATTAAATCTGACACAATTTTAAACAGATAGTAGTCTCTAGTAAAGTGAAGTGTTCAAAGAAATTTTTTTAGTTTTTTCTAAAAAGAAGCGAACAGTATCATGTTTTTTTAATTTTTATGAAGTAAATAAGGAAAAGAATACTTCAGCAACGTAAATAGATACAGAAAAGAATGGTAGTTCGGAAGAACGAACGGATAAAAAGTTTATTAGTACGTATTGAAATTGATGATAGATGTCGAGAAGTATCGAGAAAAATCATTTACTTGCAAATGAAGTGATTTTTAAGATTTGTTTGAGAAAACTTGAACAATAATCGATCAAGCCACTTTCTCTGGTAATCTATGTTAGATTATGAGCTGATGTTTCAACTTGTCAATGCAGTCCTAAACAAAGTTGCCTACTGACTACTTTTTTACTGCCCGACATGGAAGAAAAACAGACGAGGTCAAATTCAAATTGTCGACCGATGTATAAGCTGCCCTGCCTAGAGACATATGCTAAAGCAAAAAAAGGTCAATCGATTGAATTACTTAACTCATATTCGTGTCATCTAAAAAGAAGCGAAACTGTATTTATCATCGATCTTCTTTATTTTCTTCCAATTAATTGTTTTTTTTAGGTTGTAATGCATTTTACAGTTACTTTAATTATTTTGCTTTTAAAGTACTATGAAATAAAACTTAGCTTATAGCAACATGTAATGTACGAAATAGATTACGACGATATGAATTTCAAGTAGACTCGGATATTAGTGTAGGTCAACAGAAAAAAATCCTACCTGATCTGATAGCAGTTCAATGTGATGAAAGAGTATTTTGCAAGTATTCCTGGAACCAAAGATATACTTGAATTTATTGTGAATATTATGGAAATTATTGAGAAGAAGTAAAGATATGAGAAATTCAAAAATCCAATGGAATTTCTTTTTTGTAATGTTTTATAGTAGTTAGATAGAGTTTTATAAAAAATACTTAACAAACTCAAGAAGAGACCATTGTACATTTATTTTTTATAGAGAAAGTTTATTTCAGTTTTTTCAAATGGAATTCTTTCTTTCTGAATATTTGTTTTCTTTTGAAAACTTGAAAAAGAAATTATACATTGTTCAAATATAGTACAATAAAAACCAAGTTACATGTAGAAACACGCTTTTTTCCAACGAATGCATTTATTATTCTTGTTACGAGACCATGAAGAAAGTGATACATTCTTTTTTTTTTAAATCTCTGTACTGTTATCGAGAAAATGTATTCTTTCTGTAATCGTAGCAAAATGGAATCGTCTTATACAGTTTTTATCGTTGAAAAATGATTGTTTTTTTTGAAAAATATATATTATATTATGAACTAGCACATACAAACACAGTGAAAACCCTGTATCTTATCATATAATGTTTTGCACCGAAATTTTAACTTTCTTTGTCTTCGACTTTCAATACTCAATATAACGTGGCAGTTCCCGATGACTAAAATTTTGGTGCAAATTATTCTATGATAACATATAGGATTTTCATGGAACTTTTGACTACTGATTTCGACTATGACAAGTGTTTGTCATAAGAAAATTATCGATAGCAGTAAAATAGTTTTCGAAAAGAATGCATCATTCTTTTTCTTGCTTCAAAATGATTACTATTGCACAACAAAAAAATATCCAATGCATAACACTCTGAAAGTTTTGCAGAGTTATCAATTCGTTTTATTATCATTTTATATTCGAATACTTTTAAATCCATATTGATAGATTCCATTTTGTATGTTACATGTTCCATTCACTCTTTCAAGCTTTCAAAACAAAATTTATATACAAACAAAATTAGTTTATAAATTTTATTTAAACAAAAAACGTTTGTAAGATTTTTAACCTATTTATTTTTGTAAACTGCTATTGAATCATTTTTACAATATCAAAGAAAAAATTCCATTGAACTTTTCAATTACTGAAACTTGATTGAACTCGAAAAACAATATAATCGAATATGTAAATCTATTTGAAAATTTTTACATTTATATATTTTTACAACAACAAGAACGAACAATACAACATGTTTAAACATTTACAAGAAAGAATTATTTAAAATATCCATTAGTTATTATAGACTTGTACAGATACAAAATTTATTCTATTGGTTGACGATTGTAGAATCGATTTAATTGTTGTCTAGTATTCAATCTTGCCGATGCTACTTTCGTTGTTCTCTTGTTTTGATCACGTTTGAATGAACGTAAAATTAATAATTTACATTCTTGACGAAATGGTTTTGAAGCCAACAACTGAATATAAAATATTGAACATGAGTTAATATATATTAAAAATTTAAGTGCTAAATAACGCATAAAACTTTCAATAGCTAAACGATTTGTTGTTTTTGAAATATCTGATGTAATAGCCAAATAAATTGAATATATTGGAAACGATACTGTGGATATATAATAGACAATTACTTCACTTATTACAATAGTCATCAATTGAATATCTCGTTTTTGTACTCTTGTTGGTCGATTTATATTTTCATTAGTATTTATTGTAGTCGCCTGAATTCGAACAAAAGTTAGTTGAACATTTCGAACAGCCAAAAATGAATATATAATCATTATAACAAGTGGTATCGATGTGACAATTGCTGCATAAATACTATAGATAATTAAATATGTACTTGAACCACCACATCGTCGATTAGGTATTTGAATATCAACATAAACTAGAACATGAATGGGTACAATTAACCATAGAATACATGCCATAATCACTAATAAAATACTTATATGACGTTGATTTAAACGACGAATATTAGCATTAGGTGAACATAAAGCAAATCGATCAATACAAGCTAGTGCAACACTTGAACGAGATATCATTAAAAAAACATGTATTATATATGATTTAGCTTTACAAAATGTTGATGAATATAAAGCTATATCATAGTTTTGATAAGAAGCTAGAAGTTCTGGAATAATACCACATAGAATAACCAATAAATTAAAAATAGATGTTGTTATAAAATGAACTGAACATGAATTTGAACGAAATTTCTTTTGACAAAAAATCATAAGATTAAACAAACAACCAATAATACCCAAAATCATACATATTGCTAAGATACAACGAGTAAGAATAACTTCTGTCAAATCAAGACTTTCGATGAGCATCATGAATATTTTTGATTTAATGAAGATATTTATTTATTTTTCTGAAATTGATAGAAAGAAAAATTTCGATTGAAAGATATCTAATAACATAGAATGGAATACTGACAAGGAAACCACTCGAAATGATTTACTGCATTAATAATTCTCATATTTGATTCACAAGCGGAAAAATCCTAAGAAAATATAGGTCTTTGTTACGATAGGACCGAGGTATAGAAATGTTACTGAAATTCTTCTATATGCTCCTGATGTTTTAGCAAAATCATACTTTTGAATTCTAATCTAAAGTTTTATGGAAACCAAAATCTCAACGAGACTAACTCGCAAACAAAATTTCAGAACTTTTCAAGCTAACATTATCAATGTATCAATCAGGTGTGCAGAATCTACCGGTAAAATAAAAAATTTCCCCCGCTAAAAAATTCAATTAAAAAACGAGTTTTCTTGTTGAAGATGTTTATTCCAAAAAAAAAACAACAACCACAATTTAACACATTGCAAATTCATATTTAAAAAATGCTACTATTCAATATCGTTTGGTTCAGATTTTTTGTAAACAATTTAAACTAACTGAACTAGGAGAAACAAGTTTCCAAGCTTTGCATTCTTCACTGTTTTAATAAAATAATCATTATCTATCTTTCATTAGGCTAAAATAATCATAGAGTGAATTTGTAATAAGTATTAATTTATACCGACATCAACTATAAAATGACACTCTAGTCATCCCGGAATCAAACTTCCACCTATCGTGTACTCCTAATTTGGTGGAACTAGGGCTACCCGAATCGAACCATTTTTCAAAAATGAAGTCGACCAGAGCCAATCCCGAATTATTTTTTCAATTGTAAATCCGAATTGAAATGAATTCCAACCAACAAAAAATAGTTCGATTCGGTCGCTGATGACCATATATTAGTTATCCTTGTGGTTGTGTACGCATACGCAGACACAATAGCAACTATATATAGCAAGAGAGAAAAAAAGCAAGTAGTGGCATTCTATCAGGAAGAAGTATAGAAAGACAACAAGAGAACACAAATAGTGCGTGTTGTGTGAAGAATAAGAACAAAGAGACAAAGTGAAAGAAATACCAAGATACATGATGAATGTAAACAAAGGTAGACGATGCTGACACTACGATAGAGACACGGATAAGTCATTCAGAAGTGTATTAGAAAGCAAAACAATAAGAAAAGTAAAAGGTCTTGTCGATGTATGTATGAATAATCTGGAAGTCGTTTAGAAAATTCAAAAATTTTTCCTATGAGAGAAAACATTTGTTAAAAATTTTTCTCAGATACTATTAAATTTTCAAAAATTTCCCCGAACAGCCGTTCGCGCACACAGGTAGGTTCTGCACGTCTGCTCAATGAGTGTCATTAATTTGAGGTCATAATTTTATTGTCAATGTATTCATTCATAATACTGACATTCAATAGGAGTCATCGTATGTTTGTATTGTCACTATCTTCCAATGTTAATATCTATGAAAATCTTTACTGCTTCATGCTTACTTTTATTGTTCTAGAGAAAATTTCATTGCTATTCTCTCTCAGCAATTGTACACAGTCATTGTAGGTTAAAATTTATTTTTGTATGCTGATCAATGAGCATTGCGATATATTGAGATTTTCGAAATTACTCACAACTAATTCCTCTACTCTTCTGCGAGTTTCTAAAATATCTTATATGATTTCCTTAGAATCTTTTTCTTATGAATCAGTAACTACTCAAGCTTCGTAAAGAATGACCTGCTCATGTATTAGTAAATTAATTTTGGAAGTTTCAACATTGCTATGATCATTAATAAATACATTTTCTTTTTAACTCTCTTGGTTTATTTTATTAATAGATTCAGCTGTTTGCTGTAAAAAAAATCAACTACATTAATGTTTAGATAGAAGTTGGTCTAAACACATTCAAACTTATGCTTCAATAAATAGAAATGTCTAAGTGCAGTTAAAAGTAACTAGTTATTCTGTAAACATATCAATCATGCGACTTCTTCAACTGTCTTACAAATCGATCTTGGTCCAGGAAAATTCTATAAACATCACTTTTTTTGTTATTTGTTTGGAGGAATATATCAGGATACAGAGCATGACAAGTCTAATTTTTTAAAAATCTTTACTGTTTAAGTTGAGAACAGAGATAAGAAGTTTAATGCCTCAAAAATCTCTCAACAAATGGCGTTCTAATTTTAAATATACTCGTTAATATAATAGTAATAAAGCTTATTTAGAAAAACGGACTTTGTCATTCTCTTCATTTTGACATACTTCTTAAAACAAGAAAACAAGCCGTTCCCTACGATGAAGTTCTTTTGAGGATTCTGAGACGTACGATGAAAAAAAAGCATATTTTTCAAGCAGAAAACAACAGAATTTTTGGGAAATAACGAAATATCAAATAAAAACTTATGATATCTATGAAAGATAAAGGCTCTGGCTATCTTTTCATGCATTTATATCCATTGTCTTGAGAGATTACCTTAACGTCTCAATAATTAAAGTTCGAAATCATTAACATATAAGTGAATAAATTCTCTTCAAAATTTCAGTATATAAAGTCTTCAATTTTTCAATTATTGGAATGAAATAAAACTATAATGAAGTAATATTAATGAAGCTTTAACTTAAAATTTAGATCAACTGAAATCTATTTGTAAAGATAAAACCTTTGATTTTGACCTAACCTTCTAGGACATTTTAACTGGAAAAAAATGTTCGCATAAAAATATAAATATCTTAGCAAATGAAAAGAATGTTTAAGTGACTAAAACTCATTGAAATTAAATTACTATATATCACACCAGAGAGACATGTCAATAATTCCCTTTGATGCTAGAAGAACTCATTAAAAGAAACAGAAAAAAAATACTTACCACTGTGTTCTATTCAAGTCGAAGCTATCATTACTTCTCTATTATATAAAACATAAAAAGATAAAGTTAGTTGAATAACAACATAAGTTAAATCCATAAAATACAAATCTCTTTTCTTTATAGAAAGAAAAGATAAAGCGTACCAGAGAAAATGTAGGCGTTAAACTGTAGTCTACTGCAATCAATTTTACTAATAGACTATTTATATCATACAGGGTGTCCCATAAGTAACAAGACAAGGAAAAAAAGTTTGAATATCTCCATTAGGGCTCGACCAAATGGGCTCAATTTTTTATCAAGGATAGAGGCATCTGCACACTCCAAATCCATACGAACAAGGTGAATGAGAACCTTTGTTAAGTATCACTATTGACCTCAACAATAAAATTTTTACTTTTTCACAGACAGGAAAATAAAAAATATACTTAACAAAGGTCCTCACTAAGCTTGTCTGTATGGATTTGAAGTATAAGCATGCCTCTATTTTTGGTAAAAAAATCAGCTCGATTGCTCGAGCCGTAATGGAAATATTTAATTTTCTTTTCGATAAAGTGACTTTTGCACTATCCTGTATATTGGTTTTTTCTTACCAGTGACAAAGCAAAAATTTTATTGTTGAGGTCACTAGCGATACTTAACAAAGGTTCTCATTCACCTTGTTCGTATGGATTTGGAGTGTGCAGATGCCTCTATCCTTGATAAAAAATTGAGCCCATTTGGTCGAGCCCTAATGGAGATATTCAAACTTTTTTTCCTTGTCTTCTTACTTATGGGACACCCTGTATAAACGAAAAGTTATGTCAAGTAAAATTCTACTTTAGTTTTTTGTTCCAAAGATTAAACAACTATTTTCAAGAAAGATAGCCAGTACATATCATATGCAGCGATAAAAATTTATTTAATCGAAAGAAAAAAGAAATGACCTAGACACATTCATTTACCAACTTGAAAGTTTTTACTTCATTTACAACAAAGAAATAGTAGTTATTTTAAGAAAAACTTCATCAAGTAATAGAGTAGAAAATATTTTGTAATTAAAAAAAGGTTAATTTTAATTTTCTAATAATCAACAATACAATTTATGTAAATGAAATTTCAAACTTGATTATCTAACAAGAAATTTAATATCTTGGAAGACATAAAACACTTCGATTTTATCTCTTCATTTTTTTTCTAAATCATGTATACAATGATTTTTTGTTTTGAGTTAAACAAGATTGATAGACAAGTAAAAAGAATAGAAGATTAATTTTAGTTCTCAATAAGATCTTGAAATTTTTTTCGATACTTTGTACTCTAGCAAAAGTTCCTTTGACTTTTTTTCAACGATATTTTTCGTAATACTGAGTGGCACAGTAAACTTGACTTCCGATGAAGCAAGCAAACTCGATTATAAGAACTTTCTCTTCAAAACTTCTACACTGAACAAGACATTTATTGTAAATTCAATGATATATACTATTTATCTATTCTAACTTCATATGGATCTTCTTTCTAAAAGCTGTTAGCGCAATTTCTGTGAGATTAAACTATGAAAAACAATGTAATTGCTATTGCTAATCAGAAGAAGATCGTTTATACTTAATTGTTCGAAAATACAATAAGTATTTCATATACATGTATATGATAGCGCAATATTATTGATATACGGTGTACGATCGTATATCTAAGCCTGTCACGATCAGTGACACGGAAAAGGTGAGCATCCAAACTTTTACATCTACATTTCAACATTCCGTTCAGGTCGTATCATAAAGCTATGCTACTATTATAGTTATTCTATAATGACTATCAAACCTATAATATTCATAAATTCTTACTTACCTTAAATTTATTTTCTTTTTTTACAAAAGAATACGATATATATGCATAGAAAAGTATATCTCTTTCTTTTATATAAAAGAATTAAATCTGACAGTCTCTTTTGTTTCATGAATAAATAAATATGAAACATATCCTCAATTTTTTATTTCATTTGAGAATAATCATTGTCATTGTGTCGAACGGAACTATAGCTGTTAGAATTCATTAACTTAACAAGTATTCGTATTGTATATTCGCTTAAGATTGAAAATATAAAAATGCTATTGTCCTCACAACATCCTACTTAATTCTTTTCTTCTTGTTTTTAGAGGATTCTTTATAGAAAATTGCGATTCTAATATTTTTCTTTTAAGATATTAATATAGATTACACATTTGCATTATTTTTTGATACTTTTGAAAGCTTTAGATTCATTAATTGTAGGTGTATTCATCTTTGTCTTTTATAATATCTAAGCTACTCTATAAGAACTAGTCATTTTTAGTAAGAGAAACATCATAATCTACGATCAACAACATTAACAGAAGAAATATAATTATGAAGTAAAAATTACTGCACAATATTCAAAATTCTGAATACAAAAACATGAATAAATATTTTATGTTTAGAGAGAATAATACAATAAAAACTTTTGATTCTATTCATGTAGATCTCAAATTAAATATAATTCTATTTTACATATTTTAGTTCAAATAAAATGTTATAAAAAATGTAGATGTCATGTTGAAAAGCAGTACGAGTTTTTTTTCAAATCACCAAAATAAGATATGCATACAATATGTTTTCGTTATTTTTATCTAATTGCAAGTACATAACCTTATTTTCATAAATGTTTTTATATTCATTAATGCAAAAAATAAAATTATCTATTTTGTAACTTTCTTTGTATACACCATTTTTTTTTTGTTGTCATCGAAAAATCAATACAATGATTTTCATCTGTATTGCTTAATGATAAGTAATTAAAATAGAAAATTGTTAAATCAGCTACGAACGAATTATTTATTTAGACATAGAAGAAGAAAAAAAAACGTAACATTATTTGTCATAGAAGTAAAATATTGATACTCAATAAAATACATCATATTTCAATTCTTATATGTTTTTATATATTTAAGATGAGAAGAATTTGATTGAAAAGGAGAAAACATAAGATTCCAAAAAGAAGTTTTGAATTCAAGTATTAATGCATTTACCATTATGCGAAAAACAAATTGGTTGCCATTCTAAATAGATCAAATCAAATTAGAAATAAAAAAAAAACATTAACAAATTTTCATTTAAAATATTTACTTCGATAATATCTATCCCTAAAATATACAAATAATAGTTTTTATTTTTCTGTAAACAATAATTCAAACAAAGAAACTCACCATCCCCAAAGACGACCACCATACCAATGAACAAACCAACGACTAGGCAAACGATAAGGCCAACCACCATTTCCAACACTAGGCCAACCGTTTTGATTAGCTACACCTATAGATGAAATAAAAATTTTTACTTATGTTAAAATGAACCTAATTTTTGTTTTGTACCTTGGTTGGCAATTGCGAAAGTAATCAAGGCCAAAAATACCATAATTAATGCTGTGCGTTTCATCATAATTAAGATAATATTATTATAACTTGTTAGGATAGAATAAATGTATGCCTATATCGACTGTTTAGGTTATAGTTTTTCTTAAGAATATAACAGGAAAACAATCTTTTATATATAGCTGACGAGAGAAAAAAGAGAAAAATACGTCCAATTGATATGATCTGTTAACAAAAGAGCGAATACAATAGAATAAAAACAAATGAAAACATGTTCCTTTGATTTTATAAATAGTCACATAATATCAAAAGAAAATTCGAGAATATATTTTTTTGTACGATTTGATTTTCTAGTTGTAGTACGTCTAACTATTTCGTTCTATTTTAAAAGAATAAAATCAATATACGTCTGCTTGTAAACAAATTCATTGAATTATTTGTCTACAAAAGAAGAAGAATGATAGAATATGTTTATTCTTTGTGTTTACTTGAAAATAATGATAAAATAAAAATATATATCATAGATTTTAGTCATACATTGTTAAAATTGTCTATCTAATCTAATATCGGCGCCAGAAGTCAGGGCAGTCGGATGTTTTTTGCATAACTTTCGATAGGAACAAGTTAGAGACCTGCGATTTTCAGCAATCGATAGAAGATTATAGGGAACATATTTTTATATAAAAACCAAGGTTTAAATAATCAGGCACAATAGGAGTAATTTTTGAATCACTGAAAGAATAGGCTCGTTATTTGATAAAATCTCAGCAGAACAAGCTTAAACTTTCAGCATATATAGTTCCACTGTAGTCCAATCTTTCCTAAAAATATTATTGATAAATCTTGTAATGACGAGGAATGGTATGTCAATCATCATCTGGTCTTACATAAAGCTCTCATTCACTCAATATATTAGAAAATGACCTCAACTTTTGACTGAATAAGTATCATGATCTAGACTTCATATCTATGCAATTATATCATAGTTTGATTATATGAACGAGAAGAGACGGTGAAAACATTACTAAGTTCTGCATTTCTCTTGATAAAGTTGGGAAAATTTGTTTTAAAATACTTACTGTATGGCAATCATTTCTTCGTCGAATTTTGGCTATTTCCCTTCATTTCTACGACCAAACTACGATGTTATTGCATAGATATGAAGTCTAGATCATGATACTTATTCAGTCAAAAGTTGAGGTCATTTTCTAATATATTGAGTGAATAAGAGCCTTATGTAAGACCAGATGATGATTGGCATACCATTCCTCGTCATTACAAAATTTATCAATGATATTTTTAGGAAAGATTGGACTACAGTGGGACTATATATGCTGAAAGTTTCAGCTTGTTCTGCTGAGATTTTATCAAATAACGAGCCTATTCTTTCAGTGATTCAAAAATTACTCCTATTGTGCCTGATTATTTAAACCTTGGCTTTTATATAAAAATATGTTCTCTATAATCTTCTATCGATTGCTGAAAACCGCAGGTCTCTAACTTGTTCCTATCGAAAGTTATTTAAAAAACATCCGACTGCCCTGACTTCTGGCGCCGATATTAGTTTTTCTGTATTCAGAACAAATAATCATGGTCAGTAGTAAGAAAAAATGGATGGTATAATATAATCAATTCATTGATTTGAATATCGAAACATTCAATATAGCATCTTTTATGTTTTATTGGTCCATTCAGACAAATACTTGCATTTCAATGTTGAACTCTCTATTCTTTGATGAAAAATCAACAGTATGATTTTAAAGTTTTACATTTTGATAAATCAAAATTACTAATAATTATCTCCTGATATAATACTTATCAGAGAACCTTACGAAACCGTTTCTTCATTCTACCGAAGATTATTATTGAGGTATCCTATGTTGAAGGACAATCTTATCATATGTTTTTCATCAGATATGAACAAATCAATAATACAACAAAGATACATTTACAAATTTCAAAATGTATGAAGTTTTCTTTTCTTTTTTGTTGCTTCTACTTGAATTTCTTTTGTAAAAGCATATAATCGTTCCAACGAAGCAATAGTCATTGGTATGACATTATACTCTTCTGACTACTACTTATAATAATGAAAAATTACTGCAAATTGCACGACTAGACCAAAACTTCATTAGATCACAATCTTTGATAATGGTATCTTTTGATTTAGATAAACTAAAAGTTGAATATTATTTCCGTTCAACAAAAATAAATTATATGTTTCTTTGGGTGTTTTCTATAAAGAAATACGAATAGTTTCTTCAACAGTTTGCATGCATATAGAATGAGCTTTTTTATTATTTTGTATAATTGTTTTTTTCTAGGATTTATTTCATATAAACTTATTTAATTCAATATAATTGTGTAAATCATTGTTATACACATATTGTATTAATAACAGTGTTGAACGACTTTCATAAGAGATATTCTGTGATTATCTGATATACTTCTGTTTGCTATATTGTATGAGCTTGTAAGATAGATCCTAAATTAATATTTATTTCATTAGTTATGATTAAAATTTTATTTTAGAAACATTGATCAATGAAATTGAAATTTTTGAAATATTCTATAGCTTTTAATCGATCATCGTCATTAGTTAAACTTTGAATTAAAGATTAGATCACAAATTTGATGTTCTATTTTTCAGACAAATGATGAAGTTACTCATTGAGAAGATGATAATCCATTATTAGATTGTGAATAATACTGAAACTTCATTGTTTAAATACAGTAATTAAGAACTTTAATAGGTTCAAAATTTATTATGGATGAATCATTGTTATTCTCTCATTCATTTTTCTCTTTTTTGTTTTTTAATAATAAATCGAATGTATACAGTTTATTTTCATGTATTACTAATATCAACTTTTTATTGACGTTTTCTGAGTAATACTAATGAAAAATAATCAAAAATTTATCCTTTTAATGTACTTTATAAATATCAAAGAATATAAAAATATTAGAAGTATATTAGGACATTTGTAATCTGTTCAATAAAGTATTTGATATCAACAATGATGAGTTCTTTTCAAAACTTGTGTCGATTACATGTGATAAGATGACTTTTGTAGTATTTGTAAAACTTCATTCAATGTGAGTATATACTTTTAAGCGATGTAAAGAATCTGTTCGATGAACTCTTCTTTTTCTACAATACAATTTCGTTTGTTAGATCACGTATAATACATAATATCATATGAATGTTCTTTTTTGATTGAAGTATTATCAAATGGCAAATATTTCCTGCTGTTTTAGTTTAAAAATTCAAATCATGATATTATTTTATTTGTTAATAAAGAGAAAAATTATCAAAAATTTAATTTAAATCTCGACAAAACATTTTCCATCAAAATCTAAATAAAGTTTTTTTGATAAATATTACATTAGATTATCAGATTAGATTGTAGAGTTCGACAGTTCTCAAAATATCATGTGAAATCATTACTGTTAACTCATCAGATAGATATAAACATTTTTATTATATTTTTGACAAATTTCTACTATTGAATTATTCGAATTAATGAAGATTCTTTTTATATAAAGTTGAGAATTTTTCTATCTATCTAACAGTGTAATGACTCCTGTATGAAGAAATTTTGAAAAATCAGTTCCAGTTTGGGAAAACCCATAGACTCTAATTGTCATGATGAAAGCACTAAACAAATTCATGAAATTAAGAAAAAAAAATATTCAATTCAGAATACAACTTTATTTCCAATTGGTTCATCTTTGACTAGAACATATTCTCAAAGTAAATAACTGTAATATTCTTTGATCATCATTATCATCTTTTCAAAATAACTCTCCCATCCTAACACTCGTTTTCGTCTCTTTGAAAAAATAAAAAGAAAAAAAATATTGTAAATCAACTTGTTTATTTGTTACACATCTTCGTTATATTTTTTTTTCTCTAATAAAATAAAAAAAAAAAACTCGTTAAATGTTTATTATTATCATCATGAAATGATGACATTGGCTTATCGTCACAATGATCACTAAAGAGAGAAAAAAAAATATATTCGTTTTTCAAGTGTGAATTTATTCGAAAAGAGTTCATCGGCATCACTTTTCTAAATCAACCGTATCACAATATATTATACATATAAATATAAGCACCAGTTCCCGACTTATGAAAATATACATTTCCGTATCTAAACGAGAAGTTTGCTGGCTTTTTTTTTGATCTTTTTCGTTGATAAATAGCGATGAAACACATTTTCTAAATAATATTAGTTGCATTTGAAATGAAATTTCTATAACAGTAAGTGGAAATATTTTTTATCTTGTTTCTGTTGTTGTTGTTGTTCGATAGATATCAGTTGACAAAATATTTCCATCATTTGATCAATAAAAACTACCAAATGCCATGTTGTTCTTTTTTTTGTGTTTGTTTTCTTTGATCTTTGTCCATCACCAGATGAGCTTAGGTGTATTAATTAGTCTTGTTTTTTTCAACTGTTTTGATGTTCTTCTGTTGATTATTATTGTCTTCTAAATTATGATTGGTGAAGAAAATTAATAGAAATTTTTTTCTCTACTATGAATAGAGATGTTCTATATCCCAACTGCTATCATTCGTTTCGACGTTATTACAGAACATTCATCGTTTCCATATTATTAAAAAAAAAAAAAAAGGTTAAGTAATTTGAATTAATTTTTGTTCAGTTTTTTCTTTCGCTTAGTATATTATTTCTAGGATTTAAATATGGATCCATATTATTCTCCTCCAACATCATATTATTATCAATCAACATGTCCTTTACATGATACATCTTCATCATATTTATCTGATACTTATGTTGATCCTTATTCATCATATCCATGTCAATCAACATCATATTATTATCCAATGTGTAATGATCATACAACATCACCAATGGGATTTTATAATAATTCAACAACAAATATTTGTGCTCAACCAACGTATTCAAGACCACAAACAAATGTACAAGTTTCACCAACAAATATTCCAGTTCATCATCCAACACAATTATTGAATACAACTTTTGAATTAGGTAAGATTATTTGAAATGGAAGTTTTCTTTTTTTTTTTATGATTTTTGTTTTTAAGCTCCTCCAACAGGTCGACGACGTCGTCAACGAACTATCTTTTCAAAAGACCAAGTTGATATACTTGATCAAGTATTTGAAAAAAATCAATATCCCGATATACAACTTCGTGAACAACTTTCTGAACAGCTTGATGTTCCTGAAGCTCGTATTCAAGTATGATTGCTTTTAAGAAATTTTTTTTGAGATTTAGAATTTTTTTTTTTTTTTCAAGGTTTGGTTCAAAAATCGACGAAGCCGTGCTCGAACAACAAAAGCAACAAAATCATAATATTAAATATAAACTAGCCGTTGAATTTCATGCACGGACTTTTCTGTAAACTATTTTTTAGTTAATAAAATTTCTTGTATAATAATTTATTCCACAACTTATTAATTGTAACACTCGATTGAAGAGAAAGAAAGTATGAATGTGAATGAAGCAATCTATATATCCGATTGGAGGTAGATGAGAAAAAAGTCATGTGTCTTCATTTTGAAAGATAAGAAAAAAAAGGACAAGTTTTGTTTTTCGTTGTTGTATGGATTAATTTCTAATATTCAATAAGATGAATGACGAAGAAATTTTTAATCCTAATCAACAATTTCGTCCAATACGAAAAAGACGTTTTGCTGCATGTTGTTTTACATTCAGCCTGTTAATAACTCCTATTATATGTGCAGTTGTTATATATTTAACAAGCTATCAAGTTGCATCAGATTTGAAATATGATGCATTATGGTTTCCATCAACTGGTAGTGAATCATGCATTCGTCTAATCGATATTAATGGAGATGGACTTGATGATGTTATTGTTGCTTTAACTGAAGTAACAACAATCACAAATAATAAAAACCATGACAAGGACCGTGCATCATTTTGTAAATCAATAAATGTAGAAGAGCCCTGTAGTGGTACTGTATATGGTATACGTGGTTATGATTTTACTATACTATGGTCATTTCGAGTTAAAGGATCTATATTCGAAATGGTGTGTGATGCTATCGATATTAATAACGATGGTCGTCGAGATTGTATTGGTGCTGGACGACAAGGTACTTTAGTTGCATTTGATCCTCGTAGTGGTAAAGTATTTTGGCACAATAGTCAAACAAAATCAAAACATCCGTTATGGAATTTTTATAATCCTCTTATTCTTCCAATTGATATTGATCATGATAATACTAATGACTTTCTTATTTCACATGGTGGTAATCCAACAATACGAGCGGATATACATGAACGTGATGCTGGTTGTTTATTAATTATTTCAAGTCGTACTGGAAATCAAATAGGTGAACCATTTTGGATGCCAGATGGAAAAGAAACATATATGTCACCAGTTTTATATAGTAATTCGACAATACTTTTTGGTACAGGTGGTGAAACAATATCAGGTGGATTATATGCGATATCAATAGATAATATAATAAAACAAAACAATTATTATGTAACAATTTTTAAATCATTTGAAAAAGGTGTTATGGTACCACCGATTGTTCTTGATATTGATCAAGATGGAATTGATGATATACTTGTAAGTTGTTTTGATGGAACATTAGAATTAATTAATGGAAAAACAATGAAACCATTATGGACAAGAATTTTCTCTGGATATGAATTTTATGCTTCACCAGCACCAGGTGATTTTAATAGTGATTTATTTGTCGATTTTATGATCATACTTAATCATGGTAAAAAAATTTTATTATTGAACTACAAAAACAAAAAAGAAAATTATTTTTTTATTTAAACTCTTAGGTAAATGGGATCGATATGATTATAGTGAAGTATTAATTATTGATGGTTTGACAGGTGAAACCATTTGGACACAAAATAATACATTTGGAGAGTTTTCATCTCCATTAACTTTACAAATGATAAAAAATGGAAAATATCAAGATAGTTTTATTTATCGACAACGTGGTCAAACATTTGAAAAAATTCATTCAAATAAATCATCTATTTTATTTCATGGAATTGGACTTCAAGATGGAGAAATTTACAAGTAGATTATTTGAAATTATTTTTTTTTATTTGCTTTCTTGTTTTTTTATTTTTTGTATTGTTATTATTCTTTAGAGATGAAAATTTAATCTCATTGAATACAAAGTATTCTTGTGATCAATTTCCATTAAATGGTTCAATTGTGAATATATATTTAGCAAATATTGAAGAAACTCGTTTAATAGCTTTAATATATCCTCCTATGAATAAGGAGAATAATCTTTGTAGTGATTATGAACCTATGGAACGATCTGGAGGTGCTATTGGTGATCTTAATGGTGATGGTGTTTTCGATTTAATTGATATAACAACATTCATTACAAAATTAACATCACATAATTTAGAAAATTTTATTGCACATTCAATTTTAACAAGATTTTCATTGAATATAAACAAAATTGAACATCAAATAGTAGCAAGTTATGAAAAAGATATTTTTAATAAAACAATTAATCAAAATCTTATTAATTTACTAAAAGAAAAAATTTCATTTTCAACAAAATCTATTAATAATAAAAATTTATATATTATTTCAAAACAAACATGGAATAGTTATTTAGGTCGATTTTCAAATAGTCATTACTATCGAAATGTTTAATTATATTTATTATTATGACATTATATAGTTTTAATTTCTAATAATTATTGTCGAAGAATCGATTAATATTGTTGTTTTTTTAAGCTACTTGTATATATTCGATATTCGTTGTTGGTTTTTTTTGAAAATGAAAAGAAGAGTGCGGGTGTAGAAGGGAGTTCGATGATGTGAGTGCCGTGTATGTGTAGGTAGGGAGTGTTTGACGGGAAGAACTACACTCTTAGCTCACATTCACACTCACCCACATTCTCCTAGGTTCACATCCATATTCGCATCAAACTCATCCATATCCTTATTTGTTCAGTATTGAATTTTTTAAATATTCTAATAAAACTTTTATAGAATTCAAATGAAAATTTAATCTATGTTTGTTGATCTTTACTTTCATAAACTATATTTTCCTTCTTCATTCTGTGCTTCGAAACGTTTTGTTTAAATATAGACTCTATGAGTCCTGATCTAGAATCAACTTTTCTTACATCAAAATCTGTTACTTATTTCATTATAATTACCTTGCAACACAAAAAATAACAAGAGAGTGGTACCTAACTTTTCGTCTTAATAACCTCGAATGTTGAATAAAAGCGTCTCCTATCACTTTTGTTTCTCTCATAGTCCATAGCTTTTTGTTGGACTCTCTATTCAATTCAATATCGACATTATCATCTTGTATTCGAATGAATATTTTCTAACTTTTTATACTCAACATCATTATGACATACTATGATAAGGTTTTTGATGCATACATCTAGATAGAAAGAAAGAAAACTCGTGATAGAGTGCATAAATGCTGCACTTCGTATCGAATTAAAAAGATTCAAGTACTTTATTTTTTCGAGTAAAACAATAGCACGTCGTCAGATTGATCTTATGGTTTAAAAAAGAAATGAAAATTTATTATTTAAATAGAATATTATGAATATTAAATATGAATAAAACAGAAGAAAAAACTAGTTTCTTAATAAACAATAGTAAGTGTTGGTGGTATTGCATGAATAATGGTTCCAGTAAAATTTGTAATAACTTGTGTTGTCAATGAATAATCATACAAAACATAAG
Source organism: Rotaria sp. Silwood1 (assembly GCA_905250075.1). NCBI lineage: Eukaryota > Metazoa > Rotifera > Eurotatoria > Philodinida > Philodinidae > Rotaria > Rotaria sp. Silwood1. The sequence continues at coordinate 599,576 of CAJNOP010000093.1, read as the reverse complement.
TATTACCTTTTAAAATTCTAACTTGTCCATTAGTTAAATTAGCTGGTTGAATATTTATTTGTGTATTTGTTAAATTTTTTAATTGATTTATTAATTGATTACTTCGTTGATTCATGCAATTGTTATCACAACTTGTAGAAAAATTTATTAAAAAATCAACTATTACTTGAATTGTACTATTTGAATACCTAAGAGAAATAAAATTTTATATGTATGTAAATATTATGATTGATTTTTATCTTAATTGTTTTCTATACCAAAATTGTAAAATGATCTGATTAATTGCGATATTAAGAACGTTAGAACCATTAGACGATTGTGTTTGTCGTTCAATCTTATGAAATAAATAATAGACAAATAAATGATTTTTTTTGTTTTATGAAAAAGATTCGATCGTTAGAAAGAACATTCTTATACCCACAAAAAATAAATCTCATGAAATATTGGTTTAAACGAGAAATTAGACATTGATTTTTACATATAACTGATATGTCAGAATAAATTGTACTAAATTTTGATACCTTTTAGTTTTTTACTTTCTAAGTATAAAAATTTTTCTTTGTATAAAGTGTCATTTCACTGCGATTTTCTATTCTCTGCTGACGCTTATTGATCTGCGTAGAACCTTTGCATATGAAAGTCGATACTAAAAGTAAATCATTAACGAATAATCCCCTCTTTTCTTGATCATTTCTGGTTTTCTAAAAGGGGTGCAACTGATCCGTATGAACTTTTTATCATAGATAGGACACTTAAAATATGGAAACATGTGTTCGAGAAAAAAATTGAAAAATAAAATTTTCGCAGTTCTATAATGTTTTTCAAGATATCGTAGACAAAGAGATGATTTTAAGTTTTTTCAAATATTTCTCTTTCGATTTTTTATGAAAGAACTATGTAAAGGTTCGGATCAAATAGCCAACAACACAACTGTCGGTATTTTTAAATCCATTTTGGAAAAACATGTTTTCAAAAGCCAGACTTGCTCTATAACAAATTTTTTCTTAAGGTGTCGGATGTAGAATTCAACTCTGATGACCAGAAAAAAGGATGTTTTTTCTGATGCTGTCGCGTTCTTTTACTTCAAAACAGAATTGAATATTCACTGAAACCTCTGTTAAAAACCTGCCATCAGTTTTTTGTTATTTTTTTGACCGTCGTAGTTGGATGACTATGCATGTATTCTTCTTCGAAAGTTTATGACGATAAGAGAAAGTTGTTTGAGACATAAAGTTAAAAATTTTCGTAGATCTTGAAATCCTGTATTTTTAAGCATAAGAGGAAATAAGAATAATGCACTAAGAGTGACACTCGTTAAAGACTTATTTTGTCTTCTAAAAGGCAAAGTTTCTGTACGCATTTCAATATTTTTTTTACTTTTAAAGTTTCATCATTAAGATGACTAAATTTCATCTTACTGTTCGTACTAAGCCAGGATACATTGAAACAGCACCTGCAAGTGGAACTGGTCCATCATTTTGACTTGCTGAAATTTGTGTATTTGATTCATCAAGTGTAGCAAAATAATTACTTTTTGCTGTTGTAACTGTTAGTGTATAATTATTTGCAAGAACTTCTATAAGAATCAATCAATTTCGTATTTTTTTTTTAATTCGCAAATAAAATCTTTCTACTTACGATTACTAAGTTGTGTTGGTTCATTTGTATTTGTGATATTTGTTGGATTATCCAATTGTAATGAAGAAACAATACCTATTAATATATAGAAATAAATCATTGAAATAAAGACAAAAATTTTCTTTTTGTACGTGTAATTATCTCTATATTTTCAATTGGAATATATGGAGTATAGACTATCACTGGATTAGAAAGCGTATAAGAAAAATTTGTTGATTGAATAAGAAAAGGTATTGGTGTTAATAGTTGATTATTTGAACATAATTGTTTAAAAATAATCGATCGACGATATATATTACATGATTTACATTCTCGTGTATATACAATCATAAAATCTAATGTAACACTAAAAAAATAATAATTATTATTAAATAAATAGAAATTAGATACTTTTCTTTTCACCTCATATTATTCGAATTCTCAGTATATGATATCATTTGTAATATATAAATATTAAACTTATCTCGATTATCACCAGCTTTTAATTGTTGTTCAAGCTAGATGACGATAATTTTATTTATTTGGACTATAATTAATACAACTTACTGCATATTGAATCGACGAATTCATCATCGATTGTGCTTCATCCAATGTTAATATTTCTTTCATGTTTGATTTAAACCTAACTAAATCTCGTTTTGCTAATGATCGACTCATCTGTAAAACATAATTATTCATTCTCACAGCTAGAAATATAAATACAAGAAAAAGACAAACATTTTTTTTTGGAATATCATCATCAAATTAATAAATCATACTAGTTAGAATAAAACGTGTTTTTGGTACTGATTTATTTTCTATATAAAGTGGAATAAGTGACAAGACAATGATAGATGCTATAAGAAATGCAAAACCAATAAAAACAAACGTTGTTAATGATGGCATGATTATTTGTAACCAATATTTTCTACGAATAATTATATATAAACACATTGATGATCTTCATATCTAACTTACATTGATTCGGATGTTTGTCTCTTTGATGAAATCATTGTAGAATTTTTATTTACAAAAATCAATTAAATATTCAACAATTTATACTGTCTTTGTTTTTACTTAATTATATGATAAATAAATATATATGTATATATAAAGTTCCTTTTGGGGACATTTGTATATATTTGATGTCCAACATTGATATTCATTATTTGGAACATCAAGATAAAAAAAAAGCAGAAAATTATTTTATTTGCTTTTAAGAATTGTGCATGTTATAAGTAACATGGATGGTATCATATTACTTAAAAAACAAAAAGAAAAACAAAATAAAAGAAATGCTTCAATTTGTTTTTATTAATGCCATCTTTTAAAGTCAAAACAAAAGAACATAGTTGATTTTTATTTCGCACATATTTAAAAATTTGTTTTTTTTTTGTTGTTAATAAAAACAAAAAATTGAACCGATGGAACGTTATAAAGCATCAAGTCAAGTATCTATTGATAAAAGATCCAACGCTACTAAAGACAGTAGTATTCTATCAGTTAATAAACATAATCAAGCACAAAATGAAATTGATAATCTTATTGAACATGGAATTCTTGAATCAATATATAAATATGATTCCAAACTTGATTTTATTTATGCACCAATTATTAGTCTTGATCAAGTTATTAAACAAACTCGTCGACAAACATGTGGACTTATTTGGAATTCAATTCGATCACCAATGATAAGTAAATTAGTATATGATGGTCATTATTGTGGTTTTGTAGAAATTCTTCAAACACCAAAAGAATGGTCACGTTATGATACGGATCTTCTTTTGCTTAAAGTTCGACATAAGAATTTTCTTAATGGACTTGCTCTACGCGATGAATTTGTTCGTGTACTTAAAATTATTCTCAAACGTGATTTTAATGAAGAAATAAATACTGAAAAAAAATATTCTTATGAATTAAAAGATGTTGATTTTACACGAAATATGATACAATTAGTATTTAATAATCGTTATGAATCTGAATTAACTCTTATTATATCTTTAATACTTTTAGTTGAATTTGATATATCTTGTATAGATTTTTTTCATGATACATATACATCACTTTGTAATCATAATGATTTTAATGATTATTTAAAATATCATCCAGATGTAAATCGTACACGTTTAACACCATATAATTCAATAAAATTTCTATTTGATTACAGTTTAATGGAAGCAAATTTATGTGAATATTTATTACAAAAATCAAGTCCATTATCATCAATGTTAACAGGTTTTTTAAAATTACGAAAAGAATGGTTAAAATATGTTCAACGTGCATCAAAATATGCATCAGATACAATTAAAATGCAAATACATTCAGAAAAACATCGTCAATCAACATGTTCAGTTAATTCAATACGATCAGGAACATCAAATACATCAACAATGCATAGTAAATTTTCTATTTTAAATTTCAAAGATTTAATTTAATTTAATTTCTTTTTAGAAATTACACAAAATAAAATTCCATTATCAACAGAAATTGAAGTAGCATTTGAATTTCTATTTTCTATATCATTACTTCGTCTTTTATTTATAACTGTTTGTACAAAATATAAACAATTTGGTGCATCATATGAAAATGATATAGCATATGCTATTGAAAAAGCTTTACAATTATTTGGTGATGCTTTAGAAAATAATTATCTTGAACATCCATTTCTTAAAAATGTGAATTTTTTACCAGATTGTTTATTAACACATGAAATAAGTATTAAAATTGGAATAAAAAGATTAGTTAAAGAAATGCAACGAGATTGGAAACGAAATATACGTCGATAGAAAAAAAAATAATGAATCAAAACTTGTTTTTCTGTTTATACCGTGTATTTTATTTTTTTGTAGCTAAATAAAAACACGCATAAGAAGTTGTTTTTCATGAGAATCATTTCTTTGCAAAAATAATCAACGACTCTATTTATATATATATATATATATATATTTATTTGCACAAGGGACATTATATGTGTTTGTATGTAACAACAGAACACAATAACACAAAAATAAAACGATAACCTTGAGTCTTTGATTGTGCCATTTTGAAGAAGAGAGTGTAAGAGAGAGAAAGATCTATAGGCAATTGTGGTTTATTTTTTGTCAACATTAAATTCATCGGTGAAGCTTTCTTACGTGTATATTTTTCTAGTAACCTTTTTTCTCTAAAACAAGTCAACATACAAACACCTCCGCGTGTTTCTTCCTGCTGATACTTTTTGTAAAAAATAACTAGGCGGCTTCTTCGCTTATTCATCATCATCATCATCCTTTTCTTCCTATTTTTCCTTGTTACATATCTTACATGAATATAGAAACGACAACGACGACCCTCTCCTCCTAACGACGACATAAAGGTGAAAAGCATAAAGAGCGTTGACGTCAGAGTAGTCAACAAATCGACGACATTCACATAGGAGCAGTCATTTCATCATGTTGACAACAACAGAAAACAACGTTTTTTCGTTCATCTAATCATATGTAGGTAAATAAGCCAAAGGTAAGCAAAGATTATTTATTTATCATTTAAGAATTAAGAAACTTAGATAGTTCATATAACAAAACATTTTTGTTTAGTAATTATGTAGTCATATATAAAGAGCAGTATAGTTTTACGATCTTATTGAATATATAAATATACAATGTAATAGTGTAACTATATTATCTACCCACAAAATCATTTCCTTTTTTTTTTGTTTTGTTATTTATTAATCATCAACTCTATTGGAATATTGTATTCCTTATATTTTTGTTTGCATCAGATTATTGTGGTGAAGTAATCTTTTTTTTTCTGTTGCTACGTCGTACGATTTACAAAAAATAATCATTTCTCGGATGCCAGACGGTGTTCTTTTATTACACGCATTTTTTCATCAATATAAGGGAAAAAAAAATGACTATCGAAATAAGAGAAGAAGTAAAAAAAGAACAAGATTAACTGAAAAAATAAATGGCACCATAAAATGTTTTTCTTTTTTTGGCTAAACGAACAAGTTCTAACCAGAAAATAAATTTCGTTTTTTTTTTTCGTTTAATAAACTTATTGATTTCGTTGTTGCTGAAATAATTTATTTTTGAATATTTCAAGATTCATAATCTTCACTTATTTGTCACAATTAATTGTGAAATCGATGAATCTTTTACGAATAAAAGAAGAAGAAAAAAACAGAAATAATTTACCAATTTATGACAGAAAGAAAAACATTAATTTAATATGTCAGAGTGCATTTATGTATGATTTTTCTGTTAAATATAAAAAGGTAGTAGGTTACTATGCTATTAACTAGGTCTCTTTTTTTCAGCAATCAAAATACAATGTGTCATTACTGTAAATCACGACGAGACATTTTACATGATAACTTTCGATTAAGTATAGAAGACATTGTAAAGGTAAATATCACGAAATGAGATAAAAAGATGACCTGACAATTCCTTTATACATAGATAGAAAGAAATCTAACACAAAAAAATCTTTCTCTTCTTTCATATGTTTTATTGTGATAAAAATTCATTTTTTTTTTCCTTTCGTGATCAACACGCACATACACATTTTCGTTTTGTTTCTTTCGTCACAGGCATAAACAGAGAGCTCATTTCTTTTTTCTTTCTTATTGTATGAATATATGAGGAAAGGCCACATCAAACATATAACGACAAAATTTTAATATACATACATCTACTCTCTTACGTGTACACGTAGTTCGAGTCTATTATATATGTTGACACAATTCTTGGTCGCGCCGACCACTGTTGAATATATATATATCTATCTATACATATAAATGTGTTGATCTTGAACTATACAACGACTATACATTAATGACAAAGAAAAAGAAAATGATGTAGAAGATGAGTATTATAATAAATGAAGGTACTAGCTATTGTTAACTCAATCAATGAACAATCATCTAAGTTCAAGTTTGGTCAAGTATTTATGGTGATGTCAGATTGGCAAAATAACCGATGAATGTGAGTCTATCGACTATCCTTGACAATATAAAAAATATCATGTTTTTTTTTTCTGTATGACGCATAAGTAAAGGTAATAGTTAGATACACTCACACTCGTACGATTGTCAGTGACGAAGATTGAAACCTATATAAAATAGTACAAAGACCCATTCTATAAGAGTGTAGAGAAAAAGAAGTTATTCAAAACAATATAAATGTAAATTATTCGTTATATAAGAAAATACATTCAAGTTTATTTTTAAGAAAAAAAAAAAAAAAAAAAAGTAAGTAAAATGTCAAGAACAAAAAGAAATAAAGAACTTATTTGCTCTTTTCAACTATTTTTTCTATTGATTAAAAGGCTAAAAAATGTTTATCATTAGGTGCATCATCCGCTCTTCTTTGCCGGCCTCCAATGACCGAGAGTTATTTAACTACAGATATTATTGTTATTATTGTTCTAGTCGTCGTATTAAGTATGTTTTAATTTATTTTGAAAAATAAATAAAAAATTATTTAAAAATTTTTCTAGTTTTAATTGGTGCATGTGCTTTTTTTACACATTTTTATTGGACAAAAATTGGTGTTGCTGAAATATGGAATACAGCAAAATGGAGTTCAATGCGTAGTTCATTTTATAATACAATGCGTCGTTTTAGTGCAGCAAGTACTAATAAATTTAGTTCTGAGCGACCATTTTCTGCCGAATCCGCTTATTCGGATGATCCAGATGGTAGTGCACTTCCAGCTCCATTACGAAATAAAAAATCAAATCTTGCTAATCCTTCAAATATTCAATCATCTTCAACATTACCCACTCAACCAAAATCTAATAATATACGTCAAGCATCAAGTAATCAAGTACAGCCGGTTTCTGTTGTATCATATAATAAATCCGGAAGAACCAATTACGCAACTAAAATAGGACAATCTCCCGAAAATACAAAAATTCATAATATTCACGAAGACGATGATAGACATCGTGATGGATCTGTTGTTATTGAAACAAATCGTTTTTAAAAAAAATCATATACGAGTCTTCATCTTATGATAAAAGATTAACCCTCCTTTTTTTTTTTTCAAAAATTTCAATCATCTGTTTTTTTCTCTCAAAATATTGGTGATATTTTGCTTCACCCTGGTGATAAAACTTTTCTGGTTCTTTATTTTTTGTCTTTTCATTTAACTGATGACTTATCTTTTTCCTTTCTCTCTCTCTCTCTGTTTTGCTTTATTTTTATGACGTATTACTTTTGTTATTTATGATGACGATGATTATGATTGCTCGACTATTTTTATGTCTAAATTCTTTTTCTTCTTTACTGTGAATACGATGCGCGCAATTGCGCTTTTGTCTTTCGGTGATATTTGTTGTAGCTTTTAAATGCATTTGTATAATATATATATGTATACGAAAGCTCGAAAAACACAAATATGAACTACGGTTTTTTTTTTGTTTTTAAAATTTATTTATTTATTTATTTTTTTTTTTGACAAGTCGAACAAAACAGAATGTACAAAATAAAAGCAAAATCACAGTTATACATGAGAAGGATGACTAGATAAATTAGGTGATTGTTGTTCACTTTCCATACGTTCGCTTGTATCCATGGAAGTATTTTCATATCCGAGACCTTGTCTATAATTACGATAATTGATGTTTACAGGCGTTGTTATGCCATTTTGATTTAAACCAAGACCATTACCAGGTGTCCAACCAATTTTTTCTAATAATTGATGACCAATATTTGTTGAATCAATTGGTGCAACAATATCATCTATTATACATAGTTAAAAGAATAAATAGTACAAACATCAAAAAAAGAAAATAATTTACGATGTTTATGTGGATAATGTTCAGATTTAACACGTTTATGATTATAACTATTATGATGAGAACGGCGAGTTTCTTTTAATAAACGAACATGTCGTTTTAGATGTGGATGTGTACAAGTATTCTAAAATTAAATTATTATCTAGATAATATGTATATATATATGAGAGACATTTTAACTTAAGGTTAACAATTATAATTTGAGGTCAGCTTATAACCTTGATTTGAATGGATTAGTTAAAATGTTATCAAAAAGATATTTTTATTTTGAACTGTGAATATGAATTTAATGCTAGAATGATTGATATGAAGCAAAGAGAAAATAAAACGTCATGTTAATTAAGTATTCAAATGAGTGATTGATTATTTTCGATTGCTTCATTAGGTTAATTGGTATAATTAAATATTGTTTTTTTTTTTTCTCCAATCAAAAACAAACCGAGCTATGCAGGTGTAAATACACACTCGTATATAAGTATGATTGCTGCTTTACTCATACGCGTACTCGTAGTGCGAACAATTGATGACCGTACTCGATAAATTTCGCATTATTTCAACTCCGCAACAAAATTTATTTGAATAGGAATAATTTATAAAAAAAAAAAAAGTACAAATTTAGAGTAAATTTTTGTTTTCATATGTTTTTTGTATACGTGATTAGACACAGCTCGACAAAATGAATAAGAATGAATATATATGTCTGAATCATGACCTTTAGATAGTTCTGAATAGTTTTATTTTCATGATATAACATTTTATATGTCAAAGCAATTACTATATTGTTTTTTCGATTTAGAAAAAAAAAAAAAACAAATTCACATTCCATCAGGATTATAAAGTCGGATATATTCATATTAGTTGTCAAAGATTAAGTCTATGGGATTTATTACAAAAGTACTCATATCAATTTAGTATTTATTGACAAAACTAAATATTTCAGTTTGACATTTGAAAATGTTAAATAACATTGATTTATAAAAATTAAAAGAAATACACATCTATTTAAATCGTATCTTACTTTTGAACTAATATTTCTGCGATTTCCTGTTAACATTTCTCTATTTACGAATGTATTAATTCGATTTTGCATTGTAGTTTTTGAATTAGGTAATACCATATTTAATGCACTATTAACAATTTTTTGTAAGGTTCCTTCATTTGTTGTTAACATTTTTTCATCATCATCATCATCATCATCATCGTCATCATCATCATTATCTTCTTTCCATGATAGAACACGTGGAATACTACTTTCTTCTTTTGGCCAATCTGATTGTTCATCATCAGCTTCATTACTTGTTAAACATGGATCTTTATCACTATCACTTAAATTTAAACTACTACTACTACTAAAATTTGTTCTAAAAATTAAAAAAAAAAAATCAATTTAGAAAATAAGAATTGCACTGTTTTTCTTTTGATTTTATTTAAACTTACAAATTCGAATCATCAATATATGTCATATCATAATCTTGTAGATTACTATTTCGTAAACGAAAATCATCATGAATAATAGCACGGGATCGTTTACGTTTACCATTATAATTCATATTACTAATAGCCAATGATAATGATGATGTTGATGATGGTGTTGATGGATCATCATCAATATCAATTTTTCGATTATTGTCTACATTTCGAACATTATGTCGTCCATTATGTAAATATGTATTTGTTGTACAATTGGAAACTTTCGCACTTGAACAACGTGTTAATTTAATAGGTTGTTCAGTTTTTGATACTGATGGAATGATTGGTTTTTTAAATGGACGACGTCGTCGTCGTATTTCATCTGGTTGTGAAGCCGAATCAGATTCTGATGCAACAACTAATGATGATTGAGTTTCTAATAAATAAATAAAAACAAAAAAAAACCCTGTTAGGATAATCTCAGATTCTATGTATCAATCTATCTTGGGATATATTTCTTCACTATACTTTCATTTAATCCTTTAAAAATACAATAAGATACTAGTTTATTTTTTTATAATAAAACACTATTGATATTTGGTCTATGAGAGATTCAAATTTTTATTCCTATACTTAAACACTCTTTGTTTTTTTGCTTGTGTTTTTTAAAATTTTTTTTTAATTTAGTTCTTTTGTTTTGCTTTTAATATTACTTGATGTCACAGGTATATAATCGTCATCACTAGCAATCGATTGTTTATTTGTATTTCGATTTCGTGTATTTTCTGGTGTTGTACTATCTGATGCTTCAGCTATTTGTTGTTGTATATCATTATTTGTAGGACGTTTTCGTCGTCGTTTTATTTTTAATGTTGTAGCAAATGATGATGAAGATGTCATAGGAATATTTGATAATTGTGATGTTGAAATATTAGCATCATTTAATGCACTATTAAGATCAGCAGCTAATTGATCCATGATTTTTTTTTGAATACAACGAATTTTATCTTTGATTAAAAAAACATGAGAACTTTCATCCATTCGAATTTAAATTGATAAAACAGCTTGTTGAGTAATATTTATCCAAATTTTGAAAAAAAAATTGATCATCTGAAAATAAATTTTGAAAAGCAAAAAAAATAATTTTATTGAAAAGAAAATAATTATGAACTTTTTTTTTTTTTTACAAATAATTTAAAATAAAATATTAGCCTAAAACAGGAAATCTTAAATTAATTAAGTCCTTTTTGAAAGAAAATATTGTTGTTTGCTCATATTTATCAAATGCTTTATAGATAACACCTAAATTCTAGATTAGTACAGAGAACTTTATTGAAAGAATTTTGATATTAACTTCTAAAAGTTAAGAACATTGATATGAATAAAATCCAGCATTCATTTTTCTTTTTGCACTTTAATGATTTGTATTCGACTTTTTTATATCTAGTTTGTTTCTACATTTAGAAGAACTTTTTATTGAACAAATCGATGAGTCATAATGAATCGCTAGTTTTTTTTTATATCTTCTCGTTACATTACTTAGTACATTTTATTTTAAAATGAAATCCTAACATAAGATACAGCGTGAAAAACTCTACAAATTACAATAAAAACTTTATTTTATATATATATACATCCTTTGATTTCAAAATGTCCCAAATGTCGTGCGACTAATTTTTATCTTGTCGGTTGATAATAATTGAATTATTGATGAAAAATATTTTTTATTAGAACATGCTCATGCTGTAAGTCAACAAAAAGCAGACGAACAAAATACCATAAACTACAAGATCCAAGATGCAAAAAGAATGATAGTATGGTTAGCTATACTTAAAAATATTCTTAGGTCTTCTATTATATATAAAAATGATGAAAAATATATTGAAGAAGTTAGTTTTTTCATATAAGTAATTTGAAGGCTAATGACTGCTAGGTGATGATTCCATATATCAACAAAACAACATGACATTCTACATATTTCAGGAATCATTGGTATGGTGTGAAGAGAATTTTATGTCTTTTATCAACAATCACAGATGGCTATAAAAACAACCTTGATCTCAATGTTTTTTGGATTATTATATATGAGATATTATTATCAATATTATGTTATGGGATAAAGTTGAAGACTGATTGTTTAACCGATAAGATAACTAAAGGAATTTGTCGTGTACCGAAAAATGATCCTATTCACATACAGAATTTTATCCATTTGAAAAACAAAACATGCATATATAATATAAAATTTTCATTGTAACTTAAAGAGTTTTTCAGGCTGTTTTTTTTTTTCAAATAAAATATTCTAAATAATTAAAAGTAAAACTAAAGAAAAAACATTTCAGGTATTCATTATGAGTAATCCGTCAAAATAAAATGATTACTTATTTTAAAAATAATATTAAAAATATGTCATTCAATTTCATTTAAAATATACGTACAATGATTATTGATATATTACATTGTATTAATACATAACCGATTATCGAAAATTGTATAAGTTTTCTGTATTGTATTTATTAATTTTATCTAGAAAAGAAATTAAATTTTTTTCTCTCCTATTTAAGTCGATTAGAATGAAAGACTAATAAACAAAACTGTGCAACGAATTACATTTTGACCAAATATATATTACAAAGTACTTCCATAGAATATAGATGATTTCATTATGCTTAACTAACGAATGGTCCAAAATTAACGAAACAAAATGTTTACTTTTTGTTAGGGCACTTTCTAATACATTAGTCTTCTTTGATAGATCATTAGAGAGAGCATTTTCTATTCTATAAAACGATTGTCTTTGGTTTTAAAATAAAGTTTTTTTTTTTCGGTGAGATTTTGAAGTTGAGTTGTAGCCATTTTACGAAATTTTTTTATTTGAGACTTTGTCCATAGATAAATAGAACGATTCTAGGAATATCCTAAAATTTTCAAGTCAATTCAATGTATGTTATATTCATGTAGCTAACAACTATGGATATATCAGTTTGAGTAGTTCCCTCGTAAGTGCATTTTAATATTTAACACTTTATAATTGAATTAATATTTGACAGAAATCGATTAATTGAATAATCTAGAATAAATTTAAATAACAAAATGTATTGATGAAGAATTTACATCTAAAGTTTTACAACTTTTTCGTTTATATTCAGTTTGAATTATCTATTAAATTGAAATATTTTTTCTTTCTTTTCTTTTCTTTTTTGTAAACATTAAAATTGAAAATTTTCAAATCTATGTTTTATCATTTGATGAATTCGAATACAAGAAAAACAAGAAGAAAAAGGACCATAGAATATATATTTATATTTATATATATATCATAATAAGTGTGTACATGTTGACAGATGAGTATAAACTCTTGAGTAGAACCAAAAAGCAACAAACTGAGAAAAAAAGAGATAGAGAGAGATAGATAGATAGAAAGAATTATTGTTTCTAGACAAAAAGAAAAGGCTATGAAGAAATACATTGAGCAAAATAAGAACGAAAACAGTTGCCGATTGAATCGAACCAAAAGAAAAAAACAAAAAAGAAAAATATAGACTCTCTTTCTACACATCCAATATAGGTGTAAGAAAAGAAAAACGAAAGAAAGAACTCGTTTATAACAAAATAAGAATTATGGCTGTTGTAGTTGTAATTTATATTGAAGTTCTAATGATATACGTTTATCAATTAAATCTGTAAGTTGATCTTCCCAATGTTTAAGTTGTGCTTTAAGTACTGAATTTCGAGTTTTTGTTTGATTTAATGCTGTATGAAGATTTTCAATTGTTGTTGTTGATGGTGTTGATATAATTGATGCTAATTCTTGTAAATGATCAGGTTGAAGTAAATCTCGTATTTGTCCAAATAAAAAATTTGCATCCGATTGTTGTGGTGTTGATGTTACCGATGGACGTGTACGATTATAAAGATATGGTGTTGTTGTTGTTGATGATGATGAATTATGATTAATATTATTTGTTGTTGTTTGTATAATATTACGTTGAGGAGTATCATTAATAATTGTACGTGGAGGTAATATTGGTTGATGAGGTATATCAACAGATGCTGTACGACCAGGTGCACGAGGTGGTGGTGGTGGTGGAGGTGGTTTAGTTGTTGGAACAACAATTGGTGGTGGTAATGGTGGTGGTGTTGATGAAAGACGAACAGGTACTGGTGCAACAATACGATGATTGTCAGCTAATGGTGGTCCATATATAAATTGTTTAGGTGAATTTGTATTATTATCATCAATATTATGATTTGTTAAATCACTGTTTGTATCTTTAAAATTAGCCCAATTTTCTGTTTGTTCATTTTTTTGTGATAATATTGTTGTTGAATCTGATAAATCAATAAGTGGTGTATATGGTTGTAATTGTAATGGAAGTTCATCGGGTAATTCAAAACCATTAACACGTAAAACAACAAGATGCATAGCAGTACAAAATTCCGCAAGTGATAATGCACCATCATGATTAACATCAGATAAATTCCATATTTGTGATAATTCACTTGTTGGTAAACGTGAACGTTCAAAAAATTCTTTTGCTATATTACCTAAAATAATTAAGAAGAAAAAAAAAAAAAAAAGAAAAATAAGTCTTTGTGTTTTATATTTTTGCATTTATTCAAAAATTTAATTTACCACTTATAACTTTTGTTATATCTGATTGTATATCTTTAAATTGTTTTGTATAATATTCTCGTTGTACATTATTTATAGACCATGGATCATCAACAATATCTTGTTCACTTTCATTATCATCATCAGCATCATCACCACCATTATTTGATATACTTGATGATGATTCATTATGATCACTTTCACTTGTATCACTTGGACTTTGATTATTTGTATTTTTATTATTATAACGATGTTTATTATGATTACCATTATTTGGTTTTGTTAAATACATCGTCCAATCTTTTTTAAATGCTACTGGTTGATGTTGAGATGTTGTTGATGTTAATGATGATGATGATGTTTGATTAATAGCATCATGTAAACGTGTTGAATTACTTCCAACTAAACCTTTACCTTCATCATCAGATTCAATATATGATGATAAATGTTGAACACTATCCGATTGTGAACTAAGAATTGATATTGTATCAATATCTAATCGTGAATGAACATCAGCTATTGGTATTGATGGATGACGAAGTGTGACGCCATCACTGGTCGTCATTGCTTTTTCTTTTTTTTTGTTTTATCTTGTTTGATTCGTCGATTCACCCAAACACGAAATAATATAGAAAAAAAAAACGAAGAAAAAGAAAAAAAAAAACCTTTAGTTATAAGAAGAAAATTTTTTTATTAGATAGAAATAAGGACACAAAACAAAAAACATACACAGCATGATATAGACGAACTAATAAATAGAAAACATTAATTTAACAGTCAATAAACATGCTGTTTTCATTGATGATAAAAAAAAAACAAAGATTTTGTCTTTTTTCCGAAAATTAACTACTATTCACAGTTGGTACGCTATTCTTCTTTTTATTATTGACTCAAGGTTTTGTAAGACTGAAATAAAAGCTGTTTTGTAGTTAGCAAAAAACAAAAGAAAAGAAGAAAAATGCTGATTTAATTTTTCTTGTTTTATTTTTTTGTACGACCTAATGGACAGAAAATATAGAACGACCAATCTAGCTTGTTGGAATTAGGACTATAACAAATAAGATATATGATTCATATTTATCGTAGTCTTTCGGTCAAGTGGTTAAGCAGTGAACGAAACATAATAGAGCGTACTACGTCGCTACGTTAATTGTAGCTATATTATTCACATAAATAAATTATTTCATTAGATGTCACCAGTTATCGAATATTAATAAGTCAATGATTTTTGAAGTCGCATTTTGATCATGAGCATTGAATTACACTCAATTTTTATTAATACATATGTATAATTCAAAACTCAATATGAATAATTCTACATTTAATCGTACATGTGTATGTATGATTCAACATTTTTTGCGATGTAAAAACAAAAAAACAAGAAACTTTATATTTTCAATCTTCAAATGATCATTTTACACTTAAAAAAAGAAAAAGAATATCTAAAGATAATTTAATAATAATGTATATTGTCTAAATGTTAAGTGAAATTCAGAAATTTTTATGAAAACATATAAAATAAACTAAAATATAATCATGCAAAAAAAAAATAAGTTCTATTAAAATAAAAATAAAAAAATGCCGTTATTTAATACCATAGATATATTCTTGTTACATATCCATGGGCAAAAGTTTTTACCCCCTGATTCTCTCTTTTCATTCTTTTTCGTATCGAACTCTTTTCGTCTCAAGTGAGTGTTAGTTACAAGAATGTTTTAAGTGATGTATTTTAATATAGTGTGTAATTGATCACGATCTGCATCAATAAAGAATGTGCGTCATTCAATATAAGAAGTTAATACTAAAAATGAGTTAGTTGATTGAATACTTTCATGGTTGGATTATGTTCTTTCTTTTTTTTTTCTTTTGATATATTTTATAAATCTACCACTAATTTTACTTTATTGGTATTTTGTATAATCGCTTATGTCACATTCTTGAAAGAACTTTGATTGATCTAATCAAACTAGTAAAACAGTTTACAGATATAACAAAGAGAGACAATTCAATCGTGAAAAATTCGGGCAACTAACTCATTTGTAATGTTGCTCAACTCTATTGAAGGACGCATAGTCTTTATTGAAACAAATCGTAATCAAGCATACACTACATTAAAATACAGTACTTGAACCATCTTTGTAACTAACATTTGTTTAAAACTATAAGAGTCCTATATGAAAAGAGCAATGAAGAGAAAGAATTTTACTCAGAGGGTATATTATAAAAGTTTGATGATTTCTCAAGATATATAATTGAATCAATGTACATTCTTTTTGATAGAAAACTGAAGGTCAAAAAAATATAGAACATTGTCATTAAAAGAAAAGTGTAAATTAACATCTTGTTTCTGACCATGTTGGATTTAATATCGTTCCTTTGATTATATAACAAGAATTAAGTACTATTGAAGAAAATTCTTGTGTAAAAATTGTACTATAAATAGCAATAAATGTAAGAGCTTTACACTCAAGATAAGTCCAAACAGCATCAAAAGGTATATCTAATCTTGAACATTGAAAAATTGGAAATAATCCTGTATCATATTTTTGAATTTGAAATCCATAAGTAAATGATCGTGATTCAAGATAACATTTTGCTAAATAAACACCTTGATTACATATACGAATATAAGTACCAATTGAAAAGCTAATATCTAAATAATAATAAAATAATAATAATAATATAAACAATTACTTTCATTAAATTACTAATAATAAACAATAGACCAATAATGAAATATTTCGACATATTTTATACAATAAACTTGATAGAATATACAAACAAAAAAAAAAGAAGAAGAAACAGAGAAGACCTTGTTCTTTCAATTATTTGTTTACAACACGACTATATATGATTTCAAAATGAAAATCAAGTAACAAATGACGATTGATATCATAACAAATGTTATGTCAGTTAAATTACATCATATGGAAGAATTAGAGAAGATACTTGTATCATTTTACTTAGAACTAGGTTCTGTTTGAATGTATACAAAACAGTTTAGAATATATAAAATAAATTTTCAACTTTCATGTTTTTAATTTTAATAGACCTCTTTTAGAATCTAGAAATAAATTTAACAGTAATAAAACTAGATATAGCTATTATGTTTATTCGTCGTTTTTTAATATAAGTTTGATTGTAACAGATTCTACATCGTCATCCATAAAACGTTTCGTATTTTTAAACTATCTTTAAAAGTAATAGATCAATAATTATTTGATATGGCATTGATTAAGTACATTTTCTTCATTAGATCAGATATCATTAGTTTTATGAAAAAGAATCATAAGAATAGGAATTAACTAAAACTTTACGTTTCTATAACAAATATCATTTATTACAATGACTTTTATATAAAAAAAAAATTGTCTCATAAATGAAGGATTAGATTCAAATCTCTTTTTAAACCTCTATGCACTCTTAAAAATCAACCTTGAGTGAAGTATATTCAAATTACATGAAATTTTCGTCTATGATATCATGATGTTTTCATTAGATATTTAATAAACGAAGATTTAAAATAACTCATTTCGTAACTTGAACATTCTTTGTCGATCCTCAATCTATAAATTTAATTGTCTTTTTTTATTTGAAAGAGTATGTTAGAGTACAGTACTTAACAAAATTCTTTCTGTTTCTTAAATTCTTCCTTTTTTATGCAGAAGAAACGGATGACAAGTTCAACATCTCGAAAAGTGGTCACCTATTTATAGAAGTGACTTTTTTTTATAAGCACAAACCAGTTTAATTAAAAAATTTCAAATTATAAAAACAGACAATTGACTACCATAAATCTCTTTCGAAAATTCTAGAATTTGTCAACAAAAAACAAAAAGGAAAAAGGTTTTTCTGGAGGAAGTTTATGAATGTAAGATTGTACTTTGCAATTGGAAATATTCATTTGTTTTTTAGAGATAGATTCACACAGAAAAAATAATCCATAATTTATATAATTAAAGACAAAGAGATACAGAAAGTGTTTGTAGATTTGATATTGTATAGGGACGACTATCGATCAATTAGCTATAAAGAAATGAATAAAATTCTAATATTTACTAACTAATAATTATTAAAAATGAAAATTATTTTTATGCAAGTATTTTAAAATAAATCATAAAAAATCGATCAATAATTTAGAATTGCTATAATTAGAAAAGTTAAGTACAATACTAATTAAACATTAATTATTGTATGACTCATGATATTAGTATGCGTTCGAAATTCAACTGAATTCCGATATCAATTGTGACATATGTTTATGGAAGGTTCGACCTCAAGCAATCTTCCCACGTATTTATTTTCTGACGAAATTGAACTTTTATTTGAAATAGTAACAGAGGCAGAGTTAAGGTTTTCGCTCAGTACAATGAGTCATATATGAAAAACAGCATACATATTTTCTGTTTTTATCAATAGAACACGCATGACTATATTGTGCAATTACTGAAATACATTTATGTCAAGTCAATATTTCATAAATTTGTTGGCTCTTTACATCAACCTATTGCATCATTAAATTCGTCTAAAACTATAAAAAGAAAGAGTTTAGTGTATTTTGGTTTGTATTCAGTAAAAAAATCTCATCATGTCTATAGACGAACAATCATCGATTTCGATTTCATCTAATGATTTAACAACTTGTATCAAAGTTCTTTCCACATTTACTAATAAAGATAAATATTTTTCAATTGAATCAGATGAATTTGCAAGTATTCGACCAATAATACATCGTTTACATCATATTGGAAAACGTTTAAATAAAAAAACAAAAAAATATAATTCAGATTCAATAAAATTAATTGATCAAAAAGTCGTTCGATTACGTCGAGCTAGAAAATTTAAACAATTTCGATTAGAACATACTATTGTACCTGATGGTATTGTATCAATGGAAACAATAAATAACGATAATGAAAATAATACAACACAACAATTAAATGAATCAAAATCTTGTTATTTATGTAAACTTGAATATCATATATTACATTTTTTTTATGATCGACTTTGTCCATCATGTGCCAAATTTAATTATGAAAAACGTATACAAACAACTGATCTTACAAATTGTATTGCTTTAGTAACGAATGGTCGAATTAAAATTGGTTATCGAATTGTTTTAAAATTATTACGTGCTAATTGTTTTGTTATAACAACAAGTCGATTTCCAATCGATTTTTTAAATCGTTTAAATAAAGAACAAGATTTTGAACAATGGAAAGATCATATACATATTTATGGAATTGATTTACGATATTCACAACTTGTAGAATCATTTACAGAAATGTTAATTGAAAAATATGATCGATTAGATTTTTTAATTAATAATGTTTGTCAAACAATTCAAAAATCAAATGAATTTTATCAACATTTATTTAATCATGAAAGATTAACTAATTATTCTCTTTTACCGAATGATCAACAAAAGATTTTAAATGGAAATCTACAATTCTATGAACGATTAGTACCATTTTCTAATCGAATTCAACAAACATCATCATATTCACCATCTTTACTTTATACAAATAACTCAAACAATATTCCTAAACAAACATCTTTAATAATTAATAATACTTCATTTGATATAAACGATCAACTCATTGATTTTTGTTCAACAAATTCTTATTTATCACGTCTTAGTGATTTATCAACAATTGAAATGAATGAAATTTTTACTATAAATACTTTAGTACCATTTATTCTCAATAGTAAACTTAAAATACTTATGGCTGATAAACATCCAAATCCAGATAGTATTAAATTTATTATAAATGTATCATCTATCGAAAGTTCATTTTCTCATTGTAATAAAACTGATCAACATCCACATACAAATGCAGCTTCTGCTGCATTAAATATGATGACACGTACATCAGCTATAGATTATCAAGTATCAAATATTTTTATGATTTCTGTAGATACAGGTACATTGATTTCAGAATATATATATTTTTTTTTTGTTAAATTAAAATTTTTTTATTTTAATTTTCTAGGTTTGATTAATAATAAAAATACTTTAGAAAACACAATGAAATCAATGATTGATCAAGATTTTCAAATACCATTTGATGAAGAAGATGCTGCAGCACGTGTTCTTGATCCAATTATTGATACTTACAAACAATTATCAGAAGGAAAAACAGATATTAATATTCCTTATGGATGTTTTCTAAAAGATTATCATATATGTAATTGGTAATATGATAAATAAATTTCAATTAATTATTCTTTAAACAAATATAGATTGTCACTGTATATTTTGAGCAATCTATTCTACGTAAAATATGATTCAAAAGAAAGAAAAAAAAAAAAAAAGGAACGATGAGATTATAATAAGGAGAAAAAAAAACACGAAAAAATACACATTAGTTTTGTCTACTTTGACAATAAAATTCATATAAAAAAAAAAAGAAAAGGCAAAACATATTTGTATTCAGAATACTTCTATCAATTCTCATGGATAAGGAATTTTGTTTTTCATATCAGTGATTGTCAATTAAGTATATAAGATAATTTGAGATATTCATATCCGAAATAGAAAATGCTGTAATGAATGGAAGAGATCGATTGTTTAACTATATGTACATATAAAAAGACAATAATATAGTAACGTTATCATGTTTTTAATGAATTTATTTTCCACTCCATGCCATAATCACTTTGCTAAAACCAACAAATACTCCTTTATTTGGTTTACTTAAATAAAAGAACAAAAACAATAAAGATAATTAAATAAAATTTAATATTTATTTTGTTTTTCATACCATTGAAATAAACGTTGACCTTGATAGACACCATCATGTTTACTTTCTGTGAAAGAAACAAAAAACAAAAAAATATTATTTTGTAGAAAAAGAAAAAAAATATTCATGATTAATTTTTTACCTTCATCTTCTAATTCTAAGCCAAGATATTGATCAGTTTTGCCTGGTAATGGACCAATATATTTAACAATACCTTTACTAATTTTACCACCTGGTCGAGAAAATTTAATTATATCATTTATATGAATATCTGTAATAGATGATGGAGCATAAGGACGTCGTGGACTGTATGAAAAAAATCAAAAAGCAATGAATGATTAATTGTACTATAAATCTATTTTACCTAGTTGTTTCAACACTTGGTCGACGATGACGACCATGATGACGATCTATATTAAAATAGAATAAATCACTAAATACAAAAAAAACAAACTATTTTGTTTTTATACCTTCATGTATATCATCCTCATTATTCATTTGTCTATTTGGCATTGTATAACTATTAGAACGACGTGATTGATGTTGTGTTTCAGGTATTGTAATAGTTCGACTAAGACCATAATTTTGTTGATATACTTGAGATGATGATGATTGTGGTGGTAACGTTGGGGATATATAACCATTTGTTCCATCGATTGGATGTTGTCGTTGCAAACGATGTTGATTATCATAATTTCCTATATCTAATTTAAAAAACAAAATTTATACAAAAAAAATTAATAAAAATGATTTACTTCGATGTTGTAATCCTAAATAGAAAAATAAAGGACACTATTAAATATAAAAAGCAAGAAAATAAATATAAAATGTGAATAGTGAAAAATTCGACTATGTGTAACTACAGATATAGAACGAACGAATAAAATAAAAATAAAAATAATAAGAAATGACTACGATATACTATGTGTATGTGACTGAGTGTTCAGAAAAAAAAAATATTTGAGGATTTGTTTTTTTTTTTACCGCTGTATGGTACTAATGCATATTTAAAGGGGTCTATGGGTAACAAAAAAAGAAGTTTTATTTATTCTTTTATTTGCCATTATTACATAGAATGAGATCTATCCTGTATAAAACATTGTTCTTATTTTATTTTTATGAAATTTACCTTCATTCTGTTGAATATTTTCTTCATCCCATTCAACAGAACGTTTTGGTTTTGATGAACGATAATTTATTTGTGGATCTATTGATTTTGGTACTGAATTTGTATAATTATTTCGATGATATTCTTCTTGTCCGATTATTGATGGATATCTTGATGTTTGATGATGATTATTACTATCAATTGCTATTGATCGATGCGTTGATGTTGATGGTCGATTATTATAACGTTCAACACTGACAGTTGTTAAATAATTTGTTGAATCACTTCCTTCGGATAAATTTGGACTATCACTTCGAATAACTAATAATAAAATAAAGTTAAAGAATAATTTCGTTTTTGTTTTTTTTTTTTTGAAAGATTTAAAAAACTAAAAACATTAATTTATTAAATGAATATCCCTTTCTTAATTTATATTTGTCTATTATAGTTTAGTGATCATTTTAATTTAAATTAGATTAAGAAAATCTTGTTATTTTATTATTTGATTTAATCCAATTTAGCTGGAAATTTTGTTTAGAAAGAGTCGACTTTCATGATTATTTCAATCAATGACGACTAACATTCAAGAATTCTTTTGTTCGATATAACACCTAGACTGTTGAAATGTCATAGCATTATTGTTTGATTGAACCTTACAAAACTATTTTTCCCTAATCCTGATTTCAATCTCATTTTTGTAAAATCTTTATAGTTTTTAAAATACATGCAAAATCTGTATGAATGATTTCGATAAGATGATATACTTAATCTTGAAAGAATCAGGCCTTGAAATCGGGCCAATTTTTGATAGTTTGCACCGAATCAAGAATTACTTATATCTATGTGGTCCAACTGGTGAGGGAATATTATCCATGAATCAATCGCTTTGGAATTTATGCTCGATGAATAAAGGTAGACTTCAAAAATATATGAGAAATCTGAAAAGGATGAGTCCTTGTAGCCACATTTTTTGACGTTTTACTAGAAACTTAGCCTTTGACATGATATATATATTAACAAATGGAATGAAGATATTTTATTCTGAAATTTTTCTTACAGACAGGTCTATTTATTAATAGAATGTCTTGAAAACTTTAACTCTAAGAAACCTTTGTTTTGCAAACTCTCAAAATCCGAAAAATCATTCATATTTCATGAAATATGATGGATTTTTTTGTTTTCTTAGGCTAAAATATCTCGTAATAGAAACATTATTTTGAGCTGAAATTTTCAGAACATTCTACTTACCAATAGATCTATTTGTAGAGAAATCTCAGACTGAAATATCTTCATTCGAGTTTGTTGGTATATATATCATGTCAGAAACTTAAATTCTAGTAGAATATCTAAACTGACTTATCCTTGTGAATATTTTTCATATCTCACTGAAGTCTATCCGATGTACAGAATTGAAATTCAAAAACACTCGATTAATAGAAAACGTTCCTTCGTTTGAAGGTCTACAATCATTTTAGTCATTTATTCAAATATAGTCAAAAAATTTAGTATCATAATAATTATGAATTGAATAAGATCGGCTAATATTAATTTTTAAAAAATTCAGATTAGTTACTAC
The DNA here is from genome assembly GCA_905250075.1 of Rotaria sp. Silwood1. Taxonomy (NCBI): domain Eukaryota; kingdom Metazoa; phylum Rotifera; class Eurotatoria; order Philodinida; family Philodinidae; genus Rotaria; species Rotaria sp. Silwood1. Next base: position 575,724 of record CAJNOP010000093.1, on the reverse strand, counting down.
CCAAGCGAGCCGAAAAAGACATGCGAGAGGTGCGCCGAGCCCTCGACCCATCTGAAAATGGCAATCCGAGGGGTCGATTTGAAATTCCGATTGGCCCAGAGCCTGATGGTAGGTACATTGATAGTTAGCAGAAGCACGAGATCGAAACTTTGAAACATCTATGATGGTACAATTTTGAGACACGAGCTATACCCATCGGAATTTCAAATCGACCCCTCGGATTGCCATTTTCCGATGGGTCGAGGGCTCAGCGATGGGTATTTTAGGAGACATCGAGAGTGCAAAATTGAGGCGTCGAAATACCCCTCGAAAGGCCAGTTGGGTATTTTTAGTGACACAGTTAACACTATTCCATTTCAGTAACACTCATGCCATTTAATACAGTTGATAGCACATTCAATCTTGTGTGTAGATGATAAATCTCATTGAATCGAATAAATGATCTGCTTTTAAATTTCTTTGCAAAATGAAATTTTCGAAACGTTCATGTAATAAAGATTTCGGATTGTTACCGTTAAGAACGTGCAAAACTCCATATATGAGAAATTTTGATGAAAGATAAGATTTTTTTTTCCTATTCTCTTATATGAAAAATCTTCCTTGAAAAAAAGAAATAAAGTTCGGACTAGGTAGCCTGGAATGAAATCTTTCTAGATCAGACAACGCATTTTGAGTCCTGATGAAAAAGGCTACTGTTTGGCTTCTAGTTAAATCATCTAAAAATAGATCCATACAGATCATTATTTGTATTTACCTTTCGATCGTTCACGTCTTGAATCTGTATTGGATAATTTCAATGGTGATGAAGGTGATATATTATCAATAATTGATAATTGTTGTTGTTGTTGTTGTGGTGGTGGTTCATTAGCATATGGTTGTTGAAGAGTTGAACGCCAAGCAAGACTATGTTGTTTTCGTTGATGTTCTTGATGTAAACGATGATTTTCTTCAAATAATTCATCATTTCGTTGTTTAAGCATTCTAAAAATGAACGAGAAAAACAGAAAAAAAATAAATAAACATTTTGTTTTTAAAATGAATTCTAAATATACTTTAAATCATTTCGAAGTGAATTAAATTCTTGATAAAGTAATTCATCATTACGTTTTTTAGCATCAGTAAGCTAGAAAAATAGAATTAAGAAAAAAAAAAAAACAATCATTAATCATTTTCAATGATGTATAAATAAATTCTAATCATGCACTAAATTCAAGCAAATCAACCTGAGAACATTGTTTTTCTCGAGAAAAAAATGTATCTGATGCAAATGAGGGATCAATAAGAGAAAGAAGTATTGAAAGTTTTTTATTTATTTTCTATAGATAATTTAAAAAACAAGAAAAATTTGTTTATTATTATTATTATTTAAATTATTTACTTTTTGTTGTAATTCTTCATTTTCTCGTTTTAATTGAGTCATCGTACGATCAGTTTGCTGTAAATGTTGTTTTAAATTTTCATTATCATTTGTTAATGTACGCACTTGTTTTTCATAAGCTTCTAAATTAAAACGAAAAAAAATACAAAGAACTTTTTGTTTTTTTTTTTTTTGTATTTTCTTTTTTAAGCAAGAAAATAAATACGAACTTAATTTTTTTTCTAATGCTTCTTTTTGATATAGAGTAGCTTCATCTAATTTATTTGAACGATTAATAATACCATTTTGATGTTGTTGTTGTTGAAGTTTTGCAATTAATTCTTGTTGAGAACGTAATTCATTTTGTAAAACATCTTTTTCACGACGAAGTGTTTCAGTTTCACTATTATTCTAAAATTTAAAAAAAAAACAGCAAAAAAATAATAATTAATTCTTTGATATATTTTTATAATATTAATTTAAATTTGTATATCTTACACTTGTATGACCATTTTGATACATAACTGGTACTTTTGCTTTAAGTAATTTATTTTCTAATTGTAATTCTTGAATTTCTTTATGTAAATGTATTATATCAAGTTCTTTTTCTTGTAATTCTCGTTGAAGAGATGTACAATCATCGTCCAGTGAAAGCATCTAGACAAAAGAAAAAGAAAAAAAAAAGATTTTATATTAATTTTTCTTTCGAATATTTTCAGAGTCTAGAATTTCATATAGAAGTTTTTTGTTTGAAATTGCTAGAGAAAAATATTTATCAAATTTCTTTTGAGTAGAGAAAAAAATATAGAAATTAGATTTGAAATTCTCATTGATAATCGTTAATGTTATATGAACAACAATAAGACGAAACACTATTTATCTTTCCATATGACAAGTTCTCGTATAATTTTTATTTAATATATTTTTGTGTAAAATAATAAATAACTTTTTTAACCGTTGGTATTCAACTTTTCTTTAGAATAAATAAAGTAAAAATCTATTGTTAATATGGAATACTTTGAAAAATATTTTAAAGATACAATGCTGTTACCATTGGCATCTATGTCAAATTATAACAAATATTGAAAAGGTCTATTTTACTATATTCTGGCTTCGTACTCTATTCAAATTTTAAAAACGAAAGTTTACCGGCTTCGCCGTCAAAGAGTTAATTAGTTAGTAAATAGTTATGTACGATCATATTTATTTATTCTAGATCGAGTTTAAAATTATCAAATATATGATATTTGTAATTTATCTAACATCTGATTCTCAGTATTGTACTTAACATTTTGAAATAATGAAGTAAAACTTATGTAGAGATGCACCGATTTCAATTACGTTTTTTTTTTTTTTTGTTTGGGCATTGGTTATTAATTTCTGTAAATATATACAAAACTAGTAATTCGAGAACAATCAATGCCAAACAAGTTAAACAATTGAAATTGGTACATCCATAACCTTATAATAAATCGATATTTTTAATCTAACAGTGTTGATAGAAAAAATATTGAAGTTTGAATAGATTAACATAATAAATTTCAAGAAAATTCTTGTCTTTCTAAACATGTATAAAAGTAATTCTGAAATTTTTATTTTGATATTGATTTACTGTAGATATTTGATGAAATAATAAACTTACTTCTATATTTCCAACATTGATTTTATTATCATCATCATTTTTAATTGTTGTCGTTGTTCTTGTTATTGGTCCTTTACTTAAAATAGGAATTGATGAGTCCGAAACATCCGATGATGGTCGATCATCATTCATTGATGTTAATAATTTTCCATCATATAAATGTTTTAAAACAAGATCAAGTTCTCGTCGTCGTTCATCATTACTTATCATTGTTGATGATGAATTTGAACGTGGTAATGTTAAATGAAGACGATCACGAAGTTCATGAGTTAATGTTGTTGTATGATTAATTTGTTCATTTTTTGTTTTATTATTAAATAAACTTGGAATATTTGAATAACTTGAATAATTTCTACTTGGTAATGTTTTTGAACCATCTATCATCATAGATGAATTTGAAGTTGACATAAATGATGATGATGATGGTGCTTCGACAATATCATCAATTAAATCTTGACGTGATGATCGACCTTCGATTTTAGTCGGCATTCAGAATTATCTTAAAATAAAAATGATAGAAAGAGAACAAGAGAAAAAAATATATCTATGTATACAAAAAATAAAAAAATAAACAACAATAAGAATTCTTATTAATATACTCCAAGAAACGATTCATTGTTGCTAGTACATCCATGTTCAATATATAGAGTTCTTTTTTTTTTTCTCTTTTCTTTTTTCTATTCATTAAATAATGAAGTAACAGAGAGGCAAAGTAATTTCGGGGCAAATGTTATTCAAATATTTTTTTCGCTATAAGATCGAAAAGAAGACAGAACAGAATAGTAGAATGAGTATCGAAGAAGCTCTATAACAATGAAGAACAAAAACACTTTTATCCAATCTACCATTACCAAACATTTGCGTCTCTAGAATTTCAATTCAAACAAAGTTTCACGTACAATGTCTTGTTTAGAATATTTTTTTTTTTGTATTGTTCTGTGTTCGTCATTTTCAACTAGATGATTTTATTTGCCTCGTCTCAATTCTTTACAGCAAGATGAATGACAAAACTTTACTCACTTAAACAAAGCGGTTAGCAGCAATATATTTTTTTTCCTTTCTCTTTTTACACATACTTTCATCTTTATTGAAACATCTATCACGCAACCAATATTCGCCATTCTTCATATATTCTCCTCGGTTTCTGTACGCATTAACAATACAATGACACATATGAATAGATGACGTTAGTTATCAATGATTATATTAAAACTATTATATCTACGCAATTGATCAAGCTGTATAAAAATAGTACATGAGGTATTTTTGTTCTTTTACAGTCATAAAAACCAATAAATATTTTAGTAGGATTAATTTTTCTCGTTAAACATTAGTAATATATTCTTTTCTTTTCTTTGATTAACATAAAAGAAAGAAGAAACTTTCTGATTAGATTGAAGACTTTTGCTGTCCTATTCTAGTTGGTTACATATTGATAAATATAGTAAAAGAAAACAAAAATCTTATAATAAAGAAAGATAAGAACAACAAATATAAATATATTTGATAATAACAAAAAAAAAATAGTGCACAAAGTAAAACGAATATAATAAGATGAAAAAAAAAATATCTACTAAAAATATCCAAGTACAATAATTAACATAGTCTATTGAAGATCACATAATTCTTTCAACTAGCAAATTGTACCTGTTGACCTCAAGGTTAATCAAGAACTTTGTATTTCCTCTTTCGTATTTTGATCAAATCAACTGATTCATTTATTTTAATAATATGAAAAAGATCTAATTTTTCATTTACATGAAAAAAAAAAAGTTTTACAAGTAACGGTCAAAGTCCTTCGTTTTGATTGAAATTGTGAAATTTTATATAATTTACTTAATATTAGTTGAGAAGATATTAGATTTTAAAAATTTCATGTTTAGAAGAGATTATATTCAAAGATCCTGAAATTTTCCATATATGTTAATGTAATTGAGAGCATTATCTAAAGTAAGTTTATAATCATAATTCTGTAAATTCTGGAATCCTATGAAAGTAAATACAGTCTCTCATTTAACATAGGACATATGCACAAACTCTTTTGAATTCGTTCTAGTCGACTGAATGAAGAAAACAGCACACTTCAAGCATAGAGACTTGAAATTTTCAAATAACTTCAAAAGACTTCTGAATATTTCATATGATCTTAGAATACTTCAAGAGATTTTTAAACTAAAGTCTCTGCTGTTTCTACACCGCTCTAATGATCTTTTATTGATAGACAAAATTTATATTCAAAAATCTATAATTATTTGCACTTCTTCATCATAATTACTATCATAAATCAAACTAAAAGCTAAATTTATGTCACAGTCAAAAGTAATAGCTATGATCATAACTTGTGAACTTTTTTCATATGAATAAGAACTTGAATTATTTTTTTTTGTCTTATTAGAAAAAAGAACTGGCTGATTTGATCAAAGTACGATAAAAAAAAAATTCGAATTCTATTTTAACTTTTGAAGCCTCCAATATTTTTGTAAATGCATCAACTTTAATGTGACAAATAATAAATTGTAGGTCAGTAAAAAAAAACATTTCGTAGAGAGCAGTTATTTTTAACTCAATTTGGTTTTTTTTTTGAAGAACATAAATATTTTATAGCACGTGATAAGGTTTTTATTTCTTTTTTTTTTATATATATATTTTGTTTGTCAAACATAATCAATTCAACTTTAAGTCAAATATAATAAACATTCTTTTTTTTCTAGGTTTGTTTTAAAATTGAAAAAAAAAAAGAATCACGAGTACGAAGGTCAATAAAGAAAGAATGAACAATATAACAATCAAATATAGAAGATATTGATTCAGTTTTTAGGAAGACAATCAGTCAAGGAATATATATATTGCAGAAATTAATATATGGAATTTCATTTATTTGATTTTTTGTGTTTAACAATCAATGCACGAATTTCTTCATTTGTACAACATTGATCATATGGAACACCATCTGGATTTGTACCATTAACATCAGCCCGCTAAAAATAGAAGAAGAAAAAAAAAATGAATATGCAATCTTTTTAATAAATATTTAGCAAATATTTCTGTTCTGATTTATACATTCTAGAATGTTCTAAAGATTGAAATGTATGTATGCTGTCAATGGTGTGATAAAGTAGAAGTAATAATCAACGTAATAATATAATTTATACCGTTCTTCTTTTGTATAATGCAGAAAAAGCAAAAAAAATAAAATACAAGTGATTAACGATATAAATAAGAACAAAAAAACAACAACAGACAATGCAAATAAAGAAAAAATTTATAGTCTTGATAACGTACTGACATAACCGTACACTTTTCTTTTTTGTTGAATGACATGATCAAACTAATTCAAAACAATACACACATAATGTGCTTTCGTATATGTACATATATAGAGTAATAATAATAATAATAGTTATAATAATGATAATAATACCGAAATGGGAAAGAAAAAGTATTAAGATGACTAGATACACCGAGATAGTCCCAACGAAATAACAGCTATACTTAATACTAGTAAAAAAGAATTTAAATAAAAAGTTTATTTAATAAGTTTACATCCAAGTTGTTGTGCAGCTACAGAAACACAAACACCATCTCGACATGATTCACATCCATGATGTTGTCCTTTTGGATTTCCAAAACGACGATGATGATTTGATTCAATTGGTGTTTTTATATTTGAATACATATGTTGATTAACACTAACAAAAACATTTCGCATAACACGACATACTTCTTCAGGATACCATAATGGTATACATACATTACCACAATGATCACATATTTGTGTAAATAATTTAAAATAAAGTATATATGATTGACAATCATAGAAAAATGATATTTGTCCACGCATTGATGTCCAACAATGTCCACATGAAACACATTCAAAACGTACTTTAGCTATTTCAACGTCACATACTGCATCTGCTGGTAATCGACAAATACCATTAGTACCTAATGGCATTAATAACCAACGATCAGCCATAAAATAACGTCCAAATGTTAATTGAAATTCAGCATGAAATATAAGACCCATATCCGAACAAAATTCTTTTTTACTTTCATCTGATAATATTGATGCTAATTCATAATCATCTTCATTTAACGATGGAATAGGTGATGATCGTGTTGATGTTGTTTCAGCTTCTGAAAAACCAGATTCATCATCTGTTATACTTGAATGATGTTTAAATGCTAAATCATCTTTCATTGGTAATTCTTCAACTTGTACACCATTGTTAATAGCATGTTTTGTTGCTATATGATCAATAGAATAATTTGGACTTGATAATATACTAACTTCACGAACCATTTTTCAGATTAAATTTGATAAAATCGTATCGTACTTGTTGTCTTTAGTATGAAGTGTGCAGTGTTTTGTGTAAGAAAATGTTTCTTTACCATTCTTTATATATAGACGAGAATAGTAAACGCTCGGTAGCGCTTTACATCTATTTTTTTTCTTCTTCTTCTCTCATTCTTTTGCTACGATCTACATTATGAGTCACGCGTATAGAACACTAATGCTCGTGTATACTTAAGCGTGATCATCACGTTTTTTAGGGCAACAAGGACGCTTTTTTTCCCTCTTCTTTCGTTTTTCTGGCAAAAGACGAGAAGAACAAATAATAGAAAGAAAAAAAAAATAGTTCTTTTTGCGCGATCGGAACATATCTACAATAATAGTTGACGAGCCAATGTTTTACATTGTACTTGTTGACCTTGAGAAATGTTTATTATAGAAAGCAACAATATAATTACTAATGAATGAAGTAATAAATGAATTTACGCATGAGTATTTTGATTTGCTTTTGTTAATTGTTCATTTCATATTATGAATTGTTTTCGTATAATACGTCAATGATAGGTATTCTTTTTATTGTTGTTTTTTATATATAAACAAATTGAATAATGATATGATGTAGTTGTATTTTTATAAATAAGATAATATTTACACCTGAGAATGACATATTTAAAAAAAAAAAAAAAAACTAAAAAAATATACTGGTTGATTCGAAAAATTAATGTTCTTTTCCATTATCATATAAATCAATATGAAAAACAAAAAAAGAAAACGAATAGCCATATAATGTTAGCACAAGACAAAAAAAAATGTTGTGCAAAATTGAATAACGAATTATAATGAACATTATGAAAATTATTTTAATTCTAGTTATTAGAAGTTTTAATATAGTTTATTTATAATAAAATAAGACTGAGAAAAAAATAAAAGAGAATCATATTTAATAACAGAATAAAAATACTATACATAATAAACAATGAATATAAATTGTTTACAATAAACATTTATTGACAGATAATTATTTAGTCTATTATTATATATAGAAAATAATAATACATATAATTCAAATTAATAAACTTATTGTTTTATTAATTCTTAAAATGCAAATAAAAGCATATTTTGCATGCCAATTATATAATACTTAAATAATTTATTACGAAACCAAGAGAGCGAGAGAGAACGCAGTCAGCAACAGAAAAATAAACTGAAGAGTACATTCTATTAATAGACAATATTATTTTTCGTATTCTTTTACTCTCTTTCATAATGATAGAATTTGTTATAGGGGACTACGCCATTCTTATATTTACCAATCAAATGCATCGATTATTAACATACTATATACAAATAATCTTATACAAAAAGTAACCAAAAATAAAAGGTGAGATAAAATGTATTAAGATGAATAACTTTAAAAAATGTGTAGACAAATAAATGAGTTATCATAGTGAATAATTATCATTCAACTAGAGCGAAAGAATGATTTGATTCATATATCACAATCATATTGATGAAAAATCAAAATATTTTTGTTTACATCATTGAAAAAGAGGAGGACAATTCAAGGACAAATAAATAAATAATACAAACCTGTTCAAGAAGATATTTAACACAATCCGTATGATCTTCATAGATAGCAGCAAGAAGTGGTGTTAAACCAAATTTATCTTTACTCTAAAAATAATGTATAAAAGAAAATTTTATATTCATTTATTTATTTACGTTAACATTAGCACCATTATCGACAAGTTCTTTTAATACGTCAAAGTTGCCTGCGTCAGCTGCATAGTGTAATAATGATCGACCATTCATTTGTTCATTTACTTTTCCCGGATGCTTAAAAGAAATATTGGAAAAAATTCAATAAAATAATGGTTTTTTTTTTTTTTGTTTTTCATTTTTCATCATTACCTCTTTAAGAAGTGTTTTTAATGATTGAAGTTCACCTGTTTTAGCACACCAAATCATGCTTTCATTTGTACTTGCCATAGACTCACTCATTGGGAATTAATTATATATAGAATAATAAAAAGATATCTGAAAAACAAATCTATTTAATATTAATAGATATTTATTTGTTAAACATATAAGTTTCTTTTTTTTTTTAATAATATTATTGTTATTATAAAATATTTATGATCATAAATCTATTTTTCTGGATAAGATATATTATTATTTTTCAGTCGATATCAAATTTTTCTATCAAATCTAGTGATGTAAATGTCCGGAAATAATTATTATTCATCTGTTCAACATGAGATCAAACTAATCAATCTTACAAGATAATAGAAAGATCGTACTGATCGATTCTCATATCAAGAAATATTACTATACTTTTCGATTTTTGTATTTTTTATTTTATTAGTTCATTTGATGATTATTCTTAGTCTTATCATAAGAATTCAACAATATCATAGTAATAAATCGTAGAGAATAAAAAAAAAATAATATAATTTTATTATTTATTGCAATTATTTATTTTGCTCATCAAAATAGACTCCAATAGAAACAAAAGGCACTCAATTACCTATGCGAAGCGAAAGAGTAAAGTCTAAAGGAGCATCTGTTTCATTTCTACTGACTATACTCAAACAAAAAAAAAAAGTATAATCAGTCCAATATGTTGCTTTTAAAAGTACAGCACTCAACATGTTCTCTTTGTGTATGTGCCCTATAGATATATCAAGACATAGACGCATTAGTACTAGTTAATAATCCGATTACAAGTAGATATCCTAAAATAAATTTTTGAAAATATATGATCTCTTTAACGTAGCACCATTGCATTTTAATATATTAATCTATTAATCACATGATATGTGCTGAAAAAAAAATACTGCATAAAATTTTTTTCAAAATGAAACTTAATTATAAATAGAAACTAATGTTAATATCTCGACAAAGAAGATCTTATCGAAGATAATACATGTTTTTGTTTTTTAGAAGATTTGAAATATGCTAATCAATTGATGACATGTATACTTTTGGGAATGATGTGCAAGATAGATGAATGAATTCAGTATTTTTTATAAATACAATTTATAAAACACGAACAAGGGAATATTTTTACATGTTGAAACTTTTTTTTTTTGCTTTCTCTTTTGATCTTAAGTAAACTTTGATGAGTTTTGAAAAATCTCAAATGGATCTATCCCCTCAGGTCTTTCTGTTGTGCTACGATCGTTTTACTATGTTTTCGAACTACTACAAGATGATATTTTTATCTTGATGTTTCACACATAGATAGACATCAGAGTTACAAAGATATTATAAAAGTTTCAGGTCAAATTAATGTTTCTTCTTTAAAGTTTGCTTCTTTCCTCAAGAGAACATTTATTTATTCTGACATTTACATAAAATCCTAGTCACTCTAACATTTATTTATGAACAAAATATCAAATTAACAATATCTTGTAACAGATTCAAAACAATGATAACTCGAGAATGAAATATCTAAAAGATTTTATCATTTTTTAAGTTTTTCATAGTTCATGAAGATTTATATATAAATAAATAGATAGATTAAAATACAATTTAACTAGCTATGTTCTTTCGCTGACAACAATTCTTTCCCTGAACTCAACAACACACTTTCTACAATTGAACAAAAATAACTCAGTGTAATTTTTGTAACTAATTCATTTTCAATATTTTAAATTTTATCTATTTAGAATAATATTTTGTCACTGTTAGATTATCACAATCTAATTAAATCAGTAATAATTAAATATTAAATTGAATTTTCTTTTTATACAGAGGAAAAAAAACTGTATCAATATTAATGATACTAATCTTGCCGATAGTTTTCGAATTGATCGCTGTTGATAAAAAAAAAAAAAAAAAAAAGGAACGAATTTTCAGTTTTTTTTTTTTATATAAGACTTAATCAGATAGAAAACCGTAATGTTTCGATTATACCTGTTAAAAGTCATTTAACTAATTCAACATAACTCAAAAGTTTCTTTCACAAATATTTCTGATTATTTATTATTCAAAAGTAAATGATAGATTATATTACTGATAACAGAACTGTCAATGACATGTTTACTGTTATAGTCATAATAAGCTATTTAGCTGAAGAAGTCAAGACACAGTCCTAGACAAAAAGGGCCGCGCCTGTCTCCTAGAGTACTACTATGTTTATTGATATTTTTAGTACATGTCTCCAAAGATAAATGCGAACCGCAAACACCAATCTGTCTTCCATTGGTATAGATGTAATGAAGTTATAATTCAAATATCAATTTTCTTTTATAAAAAATATATTCAGCAGAAATGTTTAGACCGAAAGTATTTTATTTATCATTTTGCTATTTCGCAAGCTATCTCTATTTTTTTTTCTAGCTCAAAAGTGAGTCTCATATGTTTACTTTATTATTATTATCAAAGTTCGAGAACCATAATCCAGATCTCAGTAATTGATATGTTCTGAGATAGTAAAACCATGTCGTAGCGTTAAGTCAACTGTTCTTTCAAATTGCAACTATCAAACTTTCAGGACAGATTTGTTGTCTCACAGGAATTTTTTGTTGAAATATTCAAATACAATACTCAAAGTCAAAATAAACAAAGATCTATCCGACTAAAAAAAATCATCGGTTTGCTTTTCAATAAAACTACTATGAACTTTCAGAAATCTGAATTCAATAAAAAAAAAGACTTATTAACCCTTAAGAGCCCAATGTCCCTTTCAAAGGACATTAGAATAATTCCAATAAGTTCTACTACAAGAGCTTATATGCAAAAGTCAACATATTTTTCGAACTGACATGACCTTAGTGATCAAACAGAGATGAAAATATAATTCTCAAGTGACTCGTAAACCGAACAATGAACCTTTTACGACTCGTAACGTTTTTAGCACCACTTTTCTTTTCTGAAGTTTCTTTTATTCATATAAGTGACGTACGGCTTTGGTTTTTTTAAGTGATATTGTTAAACATAGTGTTAGGGCATCTAAAGAAATCATCTTGTAAATTTTAAACCATTCCACTAACGCAGGACACTGTCATAAAGAAAAATGTTCCTTCTATGGAATATTCCGCCTCAAGAAAAAATCGAAGCAAAGGGATTTTGACTTGAAACTTTGCTCATAAATAACTGTTGTTTACTTTTGAAAATACGGCATGTTGAAGAGAAGCCGGATTTGGTGAGTTTTTTTGCAAAATATTGCCGATTTTTTTTCTACGTCCAATATCTCAATAACAAAGCATCCGTTTTGACTGAAAATTTCAGGATCATATAAACTGATTAAGGGCGAAATTTCTTTCTTTCAAGTTTTTTCAAGATCCAAGATTTCTGCTAAAGGACGTTGTGCAACTCTAGAGGAAGAACAAGGTACTTCGTTTTTCCTATAGTATGAACATACTGAGGGCCCATCAGCTGTATTTTTATGGTTGTCTTCAATCTGTTGCACGAAAAACCTTCTCGGACTTTTAAGGATTAATTCACTGATCTACACTTTTATCTGATCTAAAATCTTGCTAAATTTTATATGATTTATATTATGAAGAAAATGATATGTCAATTTATTAATATCCGTAAATTCTCTTTCCTTGACTAAAAAAATAATCTGATTTTCCAAAAGTTAATTTCTATCACTTGATTTTATCTTATTATTATTTTAAAATATAAACTATATAAATCTCGGAAAAAAAAAATTAAATCAAGATTTTCTTTCTACAAGAAAAAATTGAACTAATTCTTTTTTTCTATTAAAACATTTCTATAAAATACTTAAATTATTTTGATAGCATTCAAATGATAAAGACTGCATACTTTCATATACTTATTTTCAACATTTCTAAAATTCTCATTCTTGTTATTACATTTCTAAAAATACAAAAAAAAAAAAAAAATTAAACATTTAACGACAATTAGTTATTATAATTACATTGCTTTAACTTCTAAAAATGATGATAAGATAATTAACATATTTGTTAAATATGATTTATTCTATTGAATATGAATAATAAAATAGTTCAATTGAAATTCAAATAAACTATAAAAAAAAAGAAAAGCTAAAATATGTTGATAAAAAAAGCTATTGATATAGATAGATAGATTTATTTGTCGTTACATATACTTTTCACCAATAAGATATTCTTCATTATTCACTGCGCCATCTATGTGAAATATTAATTCTATGAAAAAAAACTATCGGAATAATAATTAGATAAAAAATTCATGGAGAATATCATCTTTCAAATAATTTATTAATCATTAATTTTTTCACTAATGATGATTCTATTGTTTGGTATTGGTTGTTCGACAAAAATAAATACGAACTTTTACACCATGTCAATAATATAAATCATTCATTCATTCTGATGTTTTGTTTTGGTATAGTCATACTTGACAAGTAAACATTGACGCGCTTGTTTTTTTTAGATTCGAACTTATTCTTATTGTTTGAATTCAATTTATTAAGCAAGGTAAAAAATATTTTTTTGTTTTGCATAACTACTCATATTGACATGATATATTTATCCATTAAAATAATTGAAAAACAAAACATATATATATATATATATGCATTTCTTTTTTTTTTTCGTCTAATTATATATCTATTCTACTCATATCATTAGGAAGACTACTAAATAAAATAAAAAAATGGGATATTTGTAAGTATAAAAATATTAAACTAAAAGAATGTATGTAATATTTCGTAAAACATCGATAGCACATATATAAGAATGTCCGAGACTAGATTTTGTGTTTTTTCTTGCTTTTGATATGTTAACACTTAATAAAAATGATTCATAGAAAAAGACAATAGAAAAACTAAATTTCTTATTCATGCTTGTTTAGTTTTACGAAACTCAATTATCATCAACAAATTTATCATCATCGTTATTATTCATGCTATCTTTTTATTATTATTGCTTATTTATTGCTTGGTTTTACTAATGCTACTAATAACACTAATAACACTAATAATATTCCTGAAAGAATAATTGACACAATAAAAAGTTTTCGAAATTATATGTGGAAAAATTTAAATGAAGAATCAAATGAAAATCTAACAACAACATTAAATGAAAGTTCAACTGATAATGAAATATCAATATTTCATAAACGAACTCATGTTCCAACTGCTTTTATTACTTTTCTTCGAATTTTTGCACAAGCTTTTTTAATTGTAAGTTATTAGATAAATGATTTTTTTTTAGTAGAATTTGAAAAAAAAAAACAACAACAACGTTCATATTTTGATGAAAGGTCAAATTTTTATTTGACATTAAAATTGTTTAATTATCATTTATTTCATAGACTGTCGAAACAATATAAGAGTTTTCTTATTTTTTTTTTTTTTTATAGACTTCTTATTAATAAAGAAGTTTATGCCACACACACACACATCCGTTTTATTCGGAGTTTTAGTCACGCGATTAGTTGTTCATGGAAACTTGATTTATGAGAAATATTCAATCATAAACAAACTTGCATGACAACTACTAGAATATTCTTAAAAAATTTCAGCTTAAATACATGTGTTTTTCTTAAAATATTAAATATCTCACATCAAAGAATTGTAATATGTTGCTTCGATATTTACAAAAAATACTAACATATGTTGATGTATACATTTAAATAACTAACATGAATGATGATAGACAACCTCATTTTCATTGTATACTTAGTTTTATAAGAAATATGTTTCTCATTATCTCTGAATAGACTTGTGCTTTTTTTTTTTTTTTTGAAATATGATATATGTAAATACTTCTTAGTAAAAGAACTTGATTATAATATAAGCAAGTATCAATCATGAATTTTGATTTTATGACTAGAGATATGACATAGTACTCAATATTCTATCGAATTTTGTTATATCTTTTATATATTGATAGTATAAAAATTTGAACGTTCTCTTTTTTTTTTTTATAATATGTCTTGTCATGAAAAATAAATCGGTCAATGATTTTGACGTCTAATGAACAAAGAAAAAGACAAATCCTTTGAATAGGTCACACATTTGAACTGAGTACAGCTGTATTGATAATCAAACATTAAGATGAGAAATGACACCCTTTTGCTATCTAACCAATATCATTTGTTAAGCAGATAGACAAATAAAATCTCGAAAATTCAGACATATCTTCTTGATAACTATAAGATCATATTACATATAAATTCAAATACATCAAATCATGTATTGTTCTTTACAAAAGAAAAAAAGACAGAAATATGTCAAGATTTAAAAGATAATCCTAAAAGATTCATCATGTTTACTAGTTAAACTTTTACTTGAAATATAAAATCTATGATAATTTCGATCAAAGTTACTCGAAAAATAGTTATATTAGTAGAAATTTTCATAATCTAACTGCAATTAATTCCGTGATGTGAGCCAAAGTTTGTCATTGTCAATGCAGACCATTCAAACTTGCGTTGATAATGGCGAAAATCAGTTCTTGTATTTTTTTTTGGTTTTCTTCATAGGACCAATGCAATTTCTGTAGAACAATTTCTAACAACTTTCTACCTTTCTGTATTTAATTCGTATTCATATTTTAGTTTGGTGGTGTGATTCCATACATTCCACAATATTTAGTAATAAAGCGAACACGAAATGCTGAAGGTTTCTCCAATTATGTTTGTCTAACATTACTTATAGCAAATATAATTCGTATTGAATTTTGGTTTGGTAAACGTTTTGAAACGCCACTTCTTCTACAATCAATAGTAATGATTATTTGTATGCTTATTATGCTTGAATTATGGACACGTATTCATACACAAACAATACGTCGTAGTTCAATTGTGGATGCAAGTAGTAGTATTTCAAATTCAAGAGAACAATTAACTGATGAAATAACTGATAAAAAATTTACTGATTTTGATGTTGATTTTTTTTGGAGATGGACAACGTAAGAAAATTTCATGATTTTTACTATTATTTATTTTGAATTTCAATTTATTTTAGATTTTCAAGTTATCTTCAATTTTTATTTCTTTTTACTTTAGCATTAAGTAAGTATATATGAAAATGAATTGTTTTTTTTTTCTTCTTCAAGAAGATACTTATAATTAGTCAAACAAACAAAAAATCGAAATAAGTTTACTGTCTATAAACTTCAATAGAAGGAATTACATATAGTATATAGATTAATCTTTTCGAAAGTCAAGTGTTTAAATATGAGGATATAAATCTTCTATGATATTGTACCAGATTTTGTAAATTTTTAATCTCCGATAAGATAGAATACAATTATGTAATCCATTTTATCAGTAATAGATTTGTAAATATACAAAACTTGAGTCGTATTTGCAATGGCATAACCAACAGATCGTAGGTAGTCATGATCTTAATGAAATATAGTGTGAAAGATGGTAATGATGACGCTTTTCATTCTTCTGGTGGTAAGAACAGCGCCTGACCTAGCCCATTTTCGGTTACACCACTACATAGTTAATTTTTATCACATACCATTTAAAAGGATAGTTTTAGTATAGGAATGAAAGCTCATCCCTCTCCCGTCTTTCACATCTTTGACCATGTATGAAAAACGTCTTGTTTTAATGTATTAACTATATCCTCATTATATTTCTAGAAAATTAAATAAAAAAAAAAGATGGTGACGAAATGTGTCTCAGGAAAGATACAATAAAATAGTCTCTCTGCGATTAGCAACAGCAGCTATATCGTGTTGCAAATTTTAATCCTACGAAACTTGTGCTAACAGTTTTCTTGTTTGATGTTATAATTCTTTTAGGCATAATAACATGGATATTACATAAAAATCTAGTTTATATTGAAACTATTGGTCTTTTGGCTGTATTTTGCGAAGCCCTTCTTGGTGTACCTCAATTCATACGTAATCTTCGTTTCAAGTCAACTGAAGGAATGAGTGTGAAAATGGTAACTTGTTTTGTCTTTCAATTTTTGAAATAAAACTATTTGATTTGATTATTTTGTTTTTTTAAGGTTATTTTTTGGGCAGCAGGTGATATTTTTAAAACAGTTTATTTTATTGTTCGAAATGCTCCGAAACAATTTTGGATATGTGGTATATTACAAATTAGTATTGATTTTGCTATTCTTATTCAAGTTATGGTTTATTCAAGTAAATTTCGATGTCGTAAACAATAAAAAACTTCACAAAATATTTTTTTTTTACATTACATTAATTATTATAAATGCATGAATCTCTCATGTTTTTCATATTTCTTTTTTCTTTTATTCTTTGATATTAATGCAAAAACAATGAATAAATGTGAAGCAAATTACTCTTTTTTTTTGTCATTCTGTTAAATCTATTTAATTAATATTTATATTTTATTAACTATCAAAATTGTTTTTTTTTTATGCTTCATTCATATTGTTCAACATACGTTTGTAAACTTGCTAACATTGATCCGTCTATTTTTTATTTATACTAACAACATATCGTATTTATATTTTAAGATTTAACAAAAAAAAAAAAAACAAGAATTCATATTTATTATTTGTATTGATATTGTAAAATATGTCCATCATGTTTGTTTTTGTTTTTTTTTTTTCATATTATGATAAGTTCACTAATACAGTGTGAAAAATTAGTCATTGTTCTATATGGTAAAATTAACAAACACCGGTCTTTTTTCTTCTTCTTTTTTTCTCCTTATTCTATTATTATTAAATATGAAAGAAAAAATGAATTTTAGGATGGGAATTAAAGCAGAGTTACGAACAGAACAACTTTGTTTGTTTTTTGTTTAAAAGTTCTGTAAGACAAATTTTTTTCTATGTCAATGCGTTTTTTGGACAAGATGAATTTTCTTTTTTCTGCTAATATTCAAGTGTGACTACTTAAAATAGGATATGATGATCGAAGAATGTTAGTTAGTAAAGTACAAAAATCTTAAGTTTTTTGTATATATTATTACAACACTTATAATAAGTGTATCTTCAACTTAAAAGAAGATTCTTGATTATTAATCATTGGCATAAAGTGTTGCAGACACTTAATTACAATATGAGATATGAATTTGACCTCTAGCTAAAACATATCAAAATAACATTTTTCTTTTATATTATCTTATGATTATGCTTTCCTGTATAATGCTGATATAGAGATGGATACATTAATCTAAAGATAACAATATATAATTCAATGAACAATGTGTCTTGATGTATGAAAAAGAATCTTAATAGTCTGAACAATATCCTATCATTAGTATTTATTTGTTTAGCTATACAAAAAAAAAAAAAAGAAAAAAGAAAGAAGCTAAATAACAGAATGATTGACATGCATGCTCAGTCACTCATTCAACCTCATTTTTAATCTGCTTGTCTGAAATCGCATTCGCTTTCAGTCGCGTGTTCAATGACATATGAGCGGCGTGTGGTCGCACAAATTTGATTACCAGCAACACCATAACCACGCCCTATACGCATATTTGCATGTCAACATTTGCGTAATAACTTTTTTTGTGTGAAGAAGAAGAGAGCGAAAAAAAAAGAATGGAGAGTTTATTGTATGTTAGGCGGAAACTGGACTCTCATTCTATCTTTACATATTTCTTTTTCTTTTTCTTTTTTGTGATTTCGTTTTATATATATCGATCCGAATAGAATGAATAAGCAAAAGTGTGCAAAGTAATGACACGCTCTTGTACATTTCATATGTTAGGTATATCGTATATGCTTCAAATATCAAGTAAAGAAAAGAAAAGAAAGAAGAAGAGAGAAAGAGCGAAGGCGAGAAGGAGAGACAGAGAAAAAAAGACAGTCCAATCACTATCATACGGTTGATTGCCATGCGAAAGCGAGAAGAACAATAATATTGAAAAAAAAATGAGTTTAAACTGAAAATGAACAACGATTATTAAGAATATATCATCAAATATCTTCACATATGTTTAAACGAGGTATGTTGAAAAAAAGGTTATCTTTTATCATGTGTTCTCTTTCATAGACAAAGCATTCTTTTAAGTAATTTCGTTTTTTCGTTTTGTCCTATTCATTTTTTATAATCATAAGTGCTTGAGAAAGAAAATTTCGAGAGTCAAAAATTGACATTATTGAATATAAAATAAAAAATGTCATTTATGTTTCGTCATCGAATAAATTGATGATCGTCAATAGTGTAATGTTCAACATACCATTGTCTACACCCGTCGGGCTCTGGTCACTAGTGTTACTATGTATTTATATATGTCACTAACGAAAAAAAAAAAAAAAAAAAAAAGAAAAGAAAAGAACAATGTTAACATATTAGACAAATATACAAAATTCTATCGAATTGTTACATTTACATGATCGATTACGTTGAATTCATTATTACTTTATCATAGTTAATTCAATTGACAAATTCATTTCTCAATGTGTCGTATAACATTGAATGTTTATTAATCTATAGAAATGAATTCGGAATAGATTTTATTTTGCAGTAAATATCATCCTCAATTAGTACATTACGAACAATTATTTGTTTGTATACGGATATTAAGTAACAAAAAACAACATATCTGATTTCTTTTCCATTTATTTAATTAATTGCATTGATTTTTTTTTCTCATATTGAAAAAAAAACAATCAACTAATTAGACCCATATTGGAGATATTAATCATATAAAAAAATTTTTCTTTTTTTTTTGCGGAAAAATAAGTCTTATTTTTCTTTTCTTTTTTGTTTTTTTTTTTTTTTTTAAATTTTGTTTTAGATCTTGTCCTGTTTCGATCAGCACGTCTTTTTACTTCATCGACAAAGAAAAAATCTTCGACCAACGACGATGATCTATGTATTTCTCATTTATCAAATCGTTTGTGTCCGATCTGTCGATGTCCATATGATAATCAAAAACATAAACGCTTAATCGATACGACATGTCATCATGAAAAGTGCTATACATGTATGTTCAAGTATGAACAATGTTCGATATGCTTGTCACATTTAGGTAAGTATATATACAGACGTGTATGTGTATGTCAAAATGTTTTAAAAAAGAAAATTAATCAAGCATAACCAAAATAGAATAATTGACATATACTAAATAATACATTAATATTTGATCGTTATTGAATCTAATAATGCTTAATATTACGTTGTTTTATCCTTGATATCAAGATCGATAAATTTAGTTGACAATTATAATTTTAGTTAAAAATCGTTGTATTCAAGATAATAATACATATACAATGAGATCAACATCACCTTCAAATATTCCAACTTCTAATTCTCAAACTTTTGCAACATCAACAATAATTGCTAATAATCTACTTGTTCAAGCTTCTCCTCCTATGTCACGTTCTACTATTGAACGACCTCCACCAACACCCATTAAACCAGTATCTCATTTTCAAAAATTATTACATCATTTTAATGGAAATAAATCAATTAATAATTCATTTACACGTGGAACACCTCTTACAACAAGTCAACAACGATCTGCAATTAAAACAAATGGTTCAATGACAACAATAATAAAGAATACAAATAATAATAATAATAAATGTCCTGAACAATTATCTCCAAAACAACAATCAGATGAACCATTACCACCTCCACCACCACCAGAAATGGCTCATGAACAATTACTTGATATATTATTTCAAGGTAATCGTACACGTATTTCATCAATATCTCCATCATTATCAACATCATCAGCTACAACACATACATCAATTCAACGATTGATGATGAATAAAAAGAAACAACAACAACAACAACAACAACAAGTACAAATTAATCCAGCAAGTATTTCACCAAGTATGTCCAATTCTGATCTTTCATTTTCACCATCCGGTATCAATGTTTTATCACCAAGTAAATAATTTTGTTTCTTTGTTTTCAATCAAATATCTCTCTTGTAATAGATAATAAAAATTACATTGTTATTTTTTTGTTTTGTTTTTTTTGTCGAAAAAAGGTATTGAAACATTTTCCGGTTATGAAATTGGTCCTATGAGTAAAACAATTCCTAATACAATGGTTGAATCTCAAACATGGTCATCACCACGTTATATAACAACTCCATCATCATCATCACCATCAACTCATACATGTCATTGTAATTCAAATTTAAATAATGAATTAAATTCAATTCATGATGATGAAAAATTTTTTATTCAACGTGATTGGATTTATGATGAAATATTTAAATTACTAAAAGGAACGACTAAACCCGGTCTTGTTCTATTAAGTCATACACCAGGAATGGGTAAAACATGGTTGATGAAAAATTTATTACGAACAACAAATATAACATCACAAAAACCAACATCAGTTATTACTCGAAATGAAAGATGTATGACTATGAGTAAATCTATTTATTGTATTATGATTGATATAGATAGTGTTCTATTCAGATTTTTTTTTCCTTCTGGAGGAATGTTTTGAAAGGCCTAGTATTTATTTTTGGAAACACAGATACATAGAATGTGCTACAATAACTAGACACTTTAGGAAAGTCAATCCGATTTTTGAAGAGAGATGCCATACTCTCGGTCCTCAAAAGCTATAACACATTGCTTAGTGGCTAGAAATCATAGTGAGAACAGTCGTCCTTTGTTTTTTCCTTCGAAGTAAAGCTTCGTCTATTGAAATCTATTCTACACAAAAGTTAAGCTTGATTTAAAAGAAAGGCTTTGCCAACGATGGATGAGAATATTATTAATGCATAGATATCGATCTACAGTGGATAGCTATTAAAAAATTCATTCATCAAAAATATTTATATTCTCATTCATATTTAATCTTAATCAAACATTGTAAATACTCATAATTTTTTTGATCAATCAACAAAACTAATCTTTACAATGCATTAAATTTGATACGTTTATTAGTCAGAAAGATTATAGTTGACTTCTGTTAGATTAGTCTATCATAGAATGACAGCATTTGTGTTACTAAAAAACAAAATTGATTTTTTTTTCCTTAATTTTAAATTTAACAAAAAAATCTTTGTATTCTCTAAACAGTATTTTGTCCAGATTTTCTGTTCTGAAAAGCAATTGTAAACTTCGACAGGATGAACATCGATTTTTTTTAGAAATACGGACACATAGTATATGATAAACAATAACCGCCTTCTTCAGAAGTGCCCTACTTCTAGACTTCTATGCTAGATAAATTACTAGTCTAAATATTTACAAAAGAATCTCATCGAAAATCACCAATTTTCATATACTCTGCAAAAAATGAAAGTATTTCAGCAATTTATAACTGCCTTGATGTCTCTTCAATAAAATATCGTCTTTTTTGTAGACAAAAAAAATCTTTTTTAGAAATATTAGAACTCGTTGTGGTCTCCGTCAAAAGAATAGACAATGAAGTTTAAATAACCTATAAAAGTTCAAAAAATATTTTTCAATAAAAATCAATTGCATTCATTCATAGTTTTATTATTTCATAGTCTTATCTTAATTCAAAATATATGAATGAAATACTGCTTATATGTTTTAGAAATCAAACTATATGTAATATTCTTTAAAAATTTAGATCTGTTTAATCATTGTCTTGTGTAACGATCACACATCACATCACAACTAGAGATAGTAGACGAGAATTTATCCATAGTCAATGTGATTTAGTATTGCATTTTGAAACCTTTTCATGTGCGTTCAGTTAGTCGAAAAAAGATATACACATGAACAATAGTATATTCAGAAGAGATTCTCTGATATTTGACGTGTTACATAAAAGAATGATTAAATAGATCTGAATTTTTAAACAATATCACACATGCTTCGATTACAAAAATATAAGTAGTATCTTATTCATTTGTTTGAATTAAGATAAGACTGTGAGATAATAAATCTATTCTGAACACAATTGATTACTATTACAAATTATTGCTGAACTATGATTATGTTATCTAAACTTCATTGTCTGTTCTTTTGAAGACGATCACAACGAATGCTGATATATCTAAAACATTTTTGACGACAAAAAAAGGATGAGCTATTAATAAATTGACATCAAGAAAGTTATATACTGTAACTTGACAATAACAATCTAATGCACTTCTTGCATTATTTTACTCAGTTTCTATCAACGAAGTCATTTGAAATATCTTTTTACAATTGTGTCCTGTTTTATTTTTGTTTTTAGCTTCAATAATTCGAGTAAATTCAGCAAGAAAAACTTCTTATGAATGGTTAAAATCTCATATATTATCATCTCATTTTTGTGATTGTTCACAAACCGATACTTGTTCATTACCAGATATAATACACTCAATAATTTATCGTGCACTTGAACATCCACTTCTACATGCTTATCGTGATGTTATTTTACGTGAACAACATACACGTAAAGCAATTACATTAAATGCATGTATACAAAATGTTGAACATGCATTTTTTACTGGTAAAAGAAATTTTCTATTCGCTTTGTTTTTTTTTATTTTTAATTTATAATATATGTTTAGCTTTTCTTGATCAATTAAATCAATTAAAACTTCTTGGTCATTTACAAGAATTATTTTCTATAACAAATCATATTTATTTAATAATTGATGGTATTAATAATGAATTATGTGATACAGAAGGACAAACAATAACAGAATTTTTATTTGCTAATCTTCATCGTATACCATCATGGTTAAAATTAATAATAACTATGAATCGTTTAGATGATAATCAACATCAAATAGAACAAAATACATTTCTACAAAATTTTGCTGTATTAGATATAGAAGATGAATCAAGATTTTCTAATTTTTTGCATAATGATATTCGAAAATATTTATCAAAAAGATTAGAGGTAATATATATCTAAACAGTCTGAAATAAAAGATTGTTTTTACGACAAAAAAAAAAAAAGAGTCATTTGAAATTGTTTTGAAAATTGCAATATACTTCTAGTTCATATTCGTAGTCATTAAAAGATATGAACTGTTCAAAACATTTATTGACCAAAATTTTGTATAACTGATAAGTGACACCAAAGGATTAAGCCTTTCCATTGATTAAAATTATGACAACTAAACTCTCCCACATGCATCTCCAGCAGATAGAACCAGGCCATCTGATATTTATTCTCACACTATCGGAACTCTGATTTCCTCTCTATTATCTATGGCTAAGTAAATCAATAGAAATTGTTTTTTCTGCTTAGAAGTAGATGTATAATGAAGAAGAAACATATACGAATTGTACAACTTCTATTTCATACAAGTTTATCATGTATCGATCGTCTTAGTATTGAATAATAATTAAGAAATTTAGTACAGAAGAAAGAATTGAAAACTTCTCTTTAATATTTCTTTCGCTATAATGAAAGTGAGATTGATTAGCGAGAAGAAATGATGATTTAATGAAAAATGATAGAATCATTACAGCAGATAAGGCTACTTTTATTATGATACTACTCAAATCTATCTCTTATCTCTCGAGCATAATTAGTTTCAAATAAGCAACTGTTTTCATATTTGTTGAAAAATTTCAAATAAAATCCTAATGCGATCTTCATTAACATTGAAAATTAAAATATAGACTTATCTATTAACAATATATAACTTTAATTGTAACTAAGTGACGTAAATTAAATAAATTGAGAAGCAGTATCAATTTTGCAAATTAATTTTTTTTTTTTTCATAAAACTAAAATAACATAAGAGTTTTGAAATTTCCTTTTTAAGACAAACAAGATAATATTCAAATAAAAGATAGAAATCAATTGAATTTTGTCAATTTCTTTAAGCTTTTATTTTTATGTATTTTAGAACGATTGTAGTAATGAACTTTATGATTTATCATCATCTATGTCAAATATTGATCAATTATGTACATTATCTCATGGAAATATATTTTTTATTCAACAAATTTGTGATGTATTTGAACAACGAGAATTTCCATCAAATATTGATCTTCCACGAACATTAAATGAAATATTTTATTATCGGTTTTTAAATAATAAAATTCAAGAACATATTGAAGTTTGTCGTGCTATTCTTGAAATATGTTTAGCATCAAGACGATCAATTAATTTAAATGTTTTATATAATTGTCTTAATATTGATGAAGAATTACATATTGAATGGTCAATATTTTTACAAGTAAATTTTTATTGATCATATTTCTTCAATTCATAGTTTTTGTTTTTTTTTTTTATTTAAAGTGTATTTCGCATTTATCTGTATTTGTAACACAATATTCAAATTCAACATATGCTATTGTTCATGGTTCTATTCGACATTGGTTAATTACTTATTCAAATCAACATTTTGCTTGCAATATCAAGTAAATATTTTCAAATAGATATGCCATTTCAGACAAAAGCAAGACTTGTTTTTTGTGAATAAATTCTTTTAGCATAGATTTATATATATATATATATTGGCTCTTTCAGATAACGATTAATTAAAAAGTAATCAACAAGTATGTTTCTAGCTATATGAGGAAAAATTTCCTGATAGACTCAATGGTGTGAACTATGTCTAGAGATTCTGAAAAAGGATTTGTATCATTTCGAATCGATTTTGATGCTAAGAAAACACTTTTGATAGAGATTTTGTACGTTCAGAAAATGTTTACAGAATATATTATTTAGTTTTTAAAACTAAAATATAGGAAGTGAAAGTCAATATTTGTTGTAACAGTAGTTTTTTTTTTTTACTAATAACTCCTTTGACAAAAGTTCTCTAATGCTGATTTTTTTCCATGTATCTAGAGTCACTTAACATATGTTGAACATGAAAATCAGCTTCAGAAAAGTTTATTATCTCGAGATATATATATGTTTTAATTTTTTTAAAGTTACATTGCTAAAGAATAATTTTACCCGATATATATATACAAAGTTTTTCTTTTCTCTTTAAATTGTTTTTGGAAATATTTTTACAGAAAAGGTCATTCTCGTTTGGCACTTTATTTATCTCGTTCATTAACAACTCCATTACATGGACCAGAAGCTATTGAATGTATTCGTCATTTATCATTAAGTGATTTATTTTCGAATAATATTATACAGCTATGTCATATAATAAAACATTTAATCAATGATTCATCACGTTTATTAGCTTCACTTCGTAATACATTTTATCCTGAATTAAATATAAGTGAATTATTATTAATGACATCAGCTGATCCAGATTCAATAGTTAATTCAATTCATATGCCACTTTTATGTATTGCATCACGAAATGGTTATACATCATTTGTTGAATTACTTTTAAAATATCATGCAAATGTTAATTTAACAACTAAAGATAATGAAAATAAAACAGCTTTAATGCTTGCAGCTGAATATGGACATGAACAGGTTGTTAAATTATTAATGAATTATAATGCTGATGTAAGTTTGAATAAATCTCATCAAGTAAAATTTATTTCAATTTTGAGTTTTGTTTATTAAATATTGTTTAATAATCATTAAAAATTCTTATGAATATTATGACGCAGAAATCAGCTTCTTCACATTGATCGGCGAACCTTATATTGCTTCCTTGCAAACTGATCGAGACTTTACGTTGAAATATTTTACTAAGGTTGTCTTTTATTCAATATCCCCAATTTTGAAGAGTTTTGATTCAAGTCAAAGGTTATTGCAAATGTTCATAACAACGATCGATCAATTTAAATATTCTTGTACGAAGAGATAATTAGTTCTTTTAAAGACTTTTAGACGCAGTCATCGATCGATTGTCAGACGACAGATAAATATTCTCTTCAAAACTATAGTTTTAGTGAACAAAAATCAGAATAAGAGTTTTTGTATGTTAGAAATTTATACATATTAGAGAAAGTAAAATACTGTCGAAGTCTTACAGCCAACAGAGAAAACTCAACACCTTTGCATCAAGTCGACTTTCTATCTCAAGCCACAGCTAGTCATAGTTGTAGGGAAGATATCGGACTATTAAATCTGCAAAATTTTTGTTTGCTCATTTCTCTTCTTCTACCTAATTAACGGAAAGTCAATACGCAGATAGAGTATTGTATAAATCATCATAAATATCTTCTTTTGATTTCGAGATATTTATTAAATTTTGGTTTTTTGTTTGTTTGGTTTATTTAGATTACATTGAAAGATAAATATCAATTAACAGCTGTTGCTTATGCAACTAAACATGTATCTATTTTGAAATTACTTAATTGTACAGATGAATCTATAAAACAACAAGCATTTGTTTATGCTGCATCAAATGGTTCATTAGAAGCTCTTGAATTTATGTTAACTGATAATAATTATTCAACTATCGATATAAATGGTATGGATTATGTACATGGTGAAACAGGTATTGTTTATATGTCAATTATAATAATCTATTTGGTCTAAATATAATTTTCTATAGCTTTAACAAATGCAGCAAGTCATGGTCATATGAATATAATTGATTATTTAATAACAAATCATCAAGCAGATATTGATCGAACAAATTCTCGTCAAATGACACCATTATTATTAGCAGTTAAAAATGGTATGTGGCCATGTGTAGAATATTTACTTGATCATCAAGCATCAATTGAACATTGTGATAAACAAAAACGAACATGTTTAATTATTGCAGCTAGTGAAGGTCATTTAGCTGTTATTGATAGTTTATTAGAAAAAGGTTTGATTTATAATAAACAAAAAATTTAATTTTTATCTTATTTTTTTATTTTTTATTGTTCCCTTTCGAATAGGTGCTAATGTTCATCATGAAGATGAAGAAGGACTTACAGCTTTATCATGGGCTTGTTTAAAAGGTCATTATCATGCATGTGAAGCTCTATTAGCTCATGGAAGTGATATTAATCATGAAGATATAAATGGACGAATGCCAATTGATATGGCATCATTTTATGGTGATGTACAACTTGTACAATTACTTATTGATCATGGTTCAATTGTTGATCATGTTGATAAAAATGGTATGCGTGCACTTGATCGTGCTATTGGATGTCGAAATGTGGCTGTTGTTAATTGTTTATTAAAGAAAAGTGTTAAACTTGGTAAGAGAATTAATTTTTTTTTTTCATTAAAAAAGCAAATAATTGATTTTCATCGAACAAGAATTTTATGAACATTCAATGGAAAAGTTTAAAAGAATACTGAAGTACTTTTTTTTAAAAGAAAATATATTATCTTAAGAAGAAAGTCCTTTAACTGATTAATTGCGTTTATGTCAGGACAATGTACCTCATTAAGATTATAATGAATTATGAGAATATTCTGAAAAGAGTTCGTAATGTTATCTTAGTGCTGCTACAATACTGTATTTGTTAAATTAAAACCGTGATACTTCCTATAGGAACGTTGGAAAAACTGATTTTTGAATGTTAACTTGATATTTTGCGCAGACAGAGGTCTTAAACAAAATAGTTTAATCTAAAATTTCCAGATCTTTTCGTCATTCCTATTAGATCATAGGATTGGTTCAGATTAAACTGAAGTTCATTGGGATACTACGAACCGAATCGATCCTTCCTCTCTAATTCCAATCTAAAGATATAGCTATGGTAAAGGCATTTTTGTGATATTGTTCATATATAATAGTAGATTTACAATCAAAAATTCTGTTGAAGACTAGTGGCGGAGCCAGGATTTTGAGGTGAGGAAGGGCTCAGCCCCCTCTGAGGGACCTTTGAGCCCCCTTGGCGAATAAAATACATACTTTAAAAATTTTTCTGAGGGCGGGCTCAAAGGTTTCTGAGGGGGCTGAGACTCCCAGCTACCCCCTGGCTTCGCCACTATTCAAGACCTATCTTTGTGCTAAATTTGGCGTAGAACTTCGAAAATTAGTACTTTCAATGTTTCTAAGAGAGACGACGGCTTTAATACAAAAAAAAAATTTTGAACAATGCAGTATGACAACATTAATAAGCTAACAGTACGAATTCTTTTCAGGTTATTCATAACTCATTAGTCTCTACATGATACATGTTCTCTCAACTCGAAAGCAATTAATCAGTTAGATGATTTGTCGGGCTAGTTGATTACTGAATTCTGTTTTCTCATATGTATACATGCGTCATCTATACATATGCTAGAGGTACTCAAATTAAGTAATTTATAGTTTCCTGTTCATCTCGATAGATTCTATTGGATTGAATATTCCGGAGGAAAACATATACTTATTTCGATATCAAAATTTCATTTAGAAAAAAGGCAAAAAAATGCGTTTTTTTTTAGTAACAAAAAAAAAAAGTCTCATCAAATTATATTTTCTTTTAGGTCCATCAACATGGGCATTAGCAGCAGGAAAAAATGATATGATGACAATTTTAATATCAAAATTAATTGACGATGGTATATCACTTTATAAAGTAAATTTTATTAGTTTTTCTTTTTTTTTTATTATTTAAATTTATTATATCATTTATTTTTCTTTTAATAAAATAGAAAAATCAATATAAAGATGCTGCTTATCGTTTTGCATATGCATTAAAAAAATTACCAATAGATAATGATCAACAAACAACCGATCAATTTACAACTAATTTCCTTTTTATGAAATATAATTGTTTAATTAATTTAGCTAAATGTAAACGAAAATTAAATGTATGAGAAAACAAAATCTATTTTTTATTTTGTTTTTAATTTATCAACAAAAAAAAAAAAGAAAAAAAAAAAATTTCAATTTTATTTTAGTCTTATGAAGGAGCTATTGATTATTGTACACAAGCACTTTATATTCATAATACATCTGATGGTCTTCTACTTCGATCAAGAATAAAACGTGATCAAAAGTATAGAATTTATCAAAAGTTTTTTGTTTTAAAATTTAATTTTCACTCAATTTTCTATTTAGATTATATGATGATGCATTAACTGATTTACTTGCGGCAAAAAGTCTTGATCCGACAAACAATGATTTAGATCGATATATCAATCGTTTAAATGCTGATCTTCAACATTGTCATGAAACACTTTTATAATCATGACATTCCACTGCAACAGACCCCGGTCGATAATCTCTTGTTTTTTTCTTTCTCATCATATATATTTTTTCTTTTTCGTTTGTAAACATTTAATGTTGAACAGTTGATAATATTCAATGTATAATTATGTTCGATCCTAAAAAATATTTCTTTTTTTTTTTGTTAACTTGATTAGAGATATAATACAGATGATTAAAAAAGAAAGAAAAAACAAATACTAAATGTTTCTTATTTTAGAATTCAGAGAAAAAAAAATTCAATGTTTATAATCAATGTATGAAAAAGTTTTTGGTGTACAACATCGTTTGACTGTATTGAGATTATATAAAACTATACTTCGTTTACATCAAAGTCTTCCTTATGAATTAAAAGAATTTGGTAATCAATACGTTCGTAGTGAATTTCGTCGTCATAAAAATGCTCAACCTGAATTCATTCCAAACTTTATGCTTGAATGGAGTGTAAGTAGTATGTTAAAAAAACTCATACGAAATTTGACCTTTCCTGTCTCTCTTTTTTTTTTATCAATCCAATTGCTGTCATCATAAAATATACTATTTACTTTTTTTTTCTTTTCTTCTAATAATGATAAACATGTAGAAGGTCGATAGAAGGTTCTTTTTTTTCATTTCTTCTTTTTTTCGTAGGAGTACGCTAGAATATTAACACGTCAAACTTCAGCTAAAAATAACGAAACATTTGGTCAATCAATTGATTTAAAAGCGTTAGATCTTCTTAAAGAAGATCAACTTGTTCAACTTTACGATTTATATACTGAAATAAAAAAATCTTCACAATCGAATAAATAATGGCAACAAAATCTAAATTAGGAAATTTAATTCAATTAACTAGTAATTCTAATGATCAAGAAGAATATCCTTCACCTCCTATTAAAGAACCATATATACTTTCAATTGATATTGGTACATCATCTATACGTGCTTATTTATTTTCAAAATCTTTTGAAGTTATTTCATCATGTCAAAAACAACAAACACTACTTTGTCCTGAACCACATGGTTATGAATTTGATCCTGAACAATTTTGGTCAATTTTACTTGATGTTATTAATGAAACAATTAAATCTGCAAGTCCATTAACTGTTACTGATATAACTTGTTTAGGTATATCAACATTAAGAAATTCTGTTATATTATGGGATCGTAAAACCGGTAAAACATATTCAAATATTATTTTATGGAATGATTCAAGATCAAGTGCACATGCAATAGCAACAAATTCATCATTAACATGGAAAACAATACGTGGTTTTGCTAAAGTTATTTATCCTATTATTCATTCACCACGTATGTCAACATTATCCAATCTTGAATTTCGTACACAAATGATTGCATTTAAATTATTATGGTTATTTGAAAGAAAACCTGAATTAATTCAACGTGCACGTAATAATGAATTATTATTTGGTTGTATTGAAACATGGCTTATATGGAAATTAACTGGTGGACAAGAACATGTAACAGATGTTTCATGTGCAAGTTCAACTGGACTTTATGATCCATTTTTATCTCAATGGTCATCATTACTTTGTCGAAATCTAGGTATTGATATGAAATTATTACCAACAATTAAACCAACATTTGGAGAATTTGGTAGATGTGATCCAAGTTTATTTGGTAAGATAATTATGAGTTTAATTAAATAAATAAATATTATATATATATATATATAATACTAAAAGATGAGTATTTTTTGTAGTAAAAATTCTAACAGTCATTAGTTCATTAAGTTGGATGTAGGAAATTCTAAGAAAAAGATATATATATATGAGTGGGATATACGTATTTTTTCTTATCAATAGTCATACTCAAGGACGAATCGCATCTCTGAATTATTTCGTAAAATTTGTTGGTTTAACTTAAAGTTCAAGACATTGAAATAAAAGGCGAAGTGATTGATTACATCTGATGTTTAATGGAGTTATCTATAATGGACATGCAAATACAAGTTGCATTTTTGACTCCTCTCTATTTAGCTTCATCGACCTTTTCCCGTCTTCTGAACGTTTAAGTATAGAAAAAACAATGCATTCGTTGAAATATACAACTTC
Source organism: Rotaria sp. Silwood1 (assembly GCA_905250075.1). Lineage (NCBI taxonomy): Eukaryota > Metazoa > Rotifera > Eurotatoria > Philodinida > Philodinidae > Rotaria > Rotaria sp. Silwood1. The sequence continues at coordinate 543,565 of CAJNOP010000093.1, read as the reverse complement.
ATTTTTATTAAAAAAACTGATATCAAAAATCAAAATAAATAAACGAATATTTCATATTTTTTTATTTCATTGTATTTTAAAGAGTAAACACGAGTCAAAACAAAAAATCAAGTTCAATACTTATGATACTCAAAAATCTAACAACTACACGTCCAGAAATGTTTGACCCATCCTTCCTTACCTGAACTTTTTTGATGAATAAGCCTAGGTGAATATCAAAAAACAAAATTAGTCTTTGTGAATGAATTATAGAATACTAAAAAAAGCATAATTTATGACATGAGTCAAGTTCATATGACTCAACACGAGTCACAGTCTAATTACGCATGTTAAACTTAACAAAACTATTTTATTGACATGTATGGTCTAACTTGAAAATTTCTATTGATTTTTCAATACTAGTGAATAAATTATTTATATATATGTGAAAAAAAAAACATTTTCTTTGAAGGTTGTGCTATTCCTATTACTGCTGTGATTGGTGATGTTCAAGCAAGTATGTTTGGTCAATGTGTATCTAAACCTGGCGAATGTTTACTTACATTGGGTACCGGTGCTTTTATTAATATTATAACTGGTCCAGTTAGTGCTTGTACTGATGGTATATATCCACTTGTTGCTCATTCGGATCTTTCAAATCCATCAGAAAATCTTCATTTTATGCATGCTCTTCATAGTGGTTGTGCTACAGTACTTAATTGGGCTAAACAAGCTAAATTTTTTGACAATTTTTCTGAACTTAATACAATATCAATAGATGCTCGACCAGCAAAAGTTTTTTTTCTTCCAGCATTTGGTGGTCATTATGATGATCCACATTGTGGTTCAGGTTTTATTGGTATTGATAATGAGACAAAACGTGAAGATTTACTTCGTGCTATACTTGAATCAATTGCTTTTGTTATTTATGATGTATTTTCATTTGTACGAGATGATTATAAAAAACATCAAGGAGAAAAAAAATTAAAATGTTTACGAGCAGCTGGTGGTGTTTCAACATGTGATTTTATTTGTCAAATAATTGCAAATTTAGCACATATGTCTGTTGAACGTTGTCATGCATTTAATTTAGCATCAGGTATTGGTGCTGGATTTTTAGCTGCTTATGGTTATGGTCTTATTGAAGATTATGAATATTTTCAACGAATTATAACAGTCGATCAAGTATTTAAACCCATGCAATGCGAAATAACAGAAGCTAATTTTAAACGTTGGAAAACTATTCTACCTCGTTTTACAAAATGGTATTCATCAGATGAAGGAAGTGATGACTGATTTGTTGTTTTTTTTCCTTGTTCTTCTTTTGGTGATCTCGTATTTTATTAGTCCTATTCTTGTTTTGTTTTGCTGTGCTTTTTTTCTGCTATGTTAATTCAGTCAACTATCTCTGTGTTTGGTTTCTTTTCTGTGCGCATTATTATGTGATATAAGCACGAAATTTTAGTATAAAACAACTAATTTTTACCTTTAGATGTGATATTTCAATTTGTGAATAGATAATACTCAACATTTCATCAGTTATGTTACGCACTTCATTACTTAGTAAGTTCATAATCAACACTATCTCGATAATCATACGTGTTAAGATTTATTCAATTGTCGATATAAGTATAGATGGATGAAAATCTATCAAATATTTGTCTTGAACTCATTGGTTTGTTAACATATGAAAAGATAAGAACTATTCAATTAGCTAACACTGAAGGTAGAGGAAGATCAATGTCTGATTGACTATCGTTTATTGGAAAATTATACTCTATAAGTAAGGATGGACGTGCTAAAAATGTTTATGATTATAGATAAGATAGGAAAAATTCAAGTAAAAGGGAAACTTCATATGACATGAAAGCGAGAACATATAAAACTATTCATAACGTCAAGAATTAAAACTTAATTTATGCATTGATGATTTTATTGATTGAAATTTTACTAGTCTTTCTAGTTTAACAACAAAAATTCGCAGACAACAGCGATCTACCGACGAGTTCGAGTTTTAGTATTAGTTTCGCTCTTAATCCAAGATTGGACGTAGTCTCACTTTGAAGGTTAATACATATATATAGATAGATGAGTAGAAAGCTATTACCAACTCGTCTGGATCACATTGATTTTTCAAAGAAAAACGATAAATGGAAAGAACTGATGTAAGAGACAAAATAATATATGAAATATACAAAAATTAAAAACAAGCAGTACTTTCAATTATTTTATTATTTTGTCGCTTTATATACAAATATTTCAAGCGCAAGGGCATTAGTAGTGAAAATATTGTTGCTTAATTGCTTTTACAATTATTTATTGATGTATGATGATTGCAATAAAATATGACTTCGGATATTTTTATAATATAGTGTAAATCATCAAAAAGACAGATTGGAAATGATTTTATATAAGTATTATATTTATTCAAAATCTAATTCTTTTTTAATTATTAAATTGTTAGCCAAACAAACCTATTGTTTCATTTCTTCGATTGCCTTTCTGTTTATTTATTTTTATCAAATTAAATATTCAATAATTTTATAAAATACTTAATTAGAGTATATGATTTGTCTATTTATGTATTTTTTCTTTGTTTAGTTTCATCATCTATTGCTCGACGTTTAATTGTTGCAAATGCTTCGACTAATGTTCAAGCATCATCAACAATAAAATCCGAAAAAATTCCTCAAATCAAAGTAGCACTATGTATACAACGTTATGTGCATTTATCACCTGAAATGAATGAATTAGAAAAAGATTATACAAATTTAGTAACACAATTGGAAACCGAACATAGTTATTTATCAGATCATGAATTACGACATAAAAGAGAAATGTAAGTGTAAATGAGAAAAATATTTATTTTTATATTGAACATATAATATGTTTTAGTGAACTCGCTAAACAACGACAAAATTCACCAACAAGTACAACTACAGCAGTGAATATTGTTGAAACAGCTGTTGATTTAGAAGATCGTTTAGCAAAAGAATTTAAGAATTTTCAATTTATGCCAAGAGAAACAGGTACATTATCTTTTCTTATTTATTATTATTATTTTTTTTTATTAGTTTTATCATGTCTGCTTTTTAGAGGATGATAAAACAAATAATCTTCGAAGTCATAATCGAAAACTTGATCAGAATTTATTATTAATCGTACAACAAAAGAATTCACAATCGAATAAAGATGAATGGATTTTTCCGGAGAAAGCGTATAATGGTGAACCATCTTTACGAGCAGTAAATATTCTATATATTGATAATTAGTATGAAATATTTGTTCAATAATTTTAGGCAGCTGAACAAATCATTTCAACATGTGGAAACCTTCATGTACAAATATCTGGAAATGCACCATTAGCTTATTATAAAAATAATGCAGATTCATCGTCCAAAAAAGTAAGAACATCATTTGATATTTTTCTTCATATACTGTTTTTCTTAATTAAATATTTTGTTTTTTTAATAGATTTTCTTTTACAAAGGTGAATATCTGGCAGGTGTTGTAAAACAATTTGCTACAGTTAAATCTTCACCTTACAAAGATCATGCTTGGATTACTCATGAAGATCTTTCTAAATATCTGTCACCATCATATTATAAAGCTGTTAAAGACATGTTGTTTGTGTTTTAATAGAAAATAAATAAAGTGGATAAACATTTTAGAAATGAAAGGAAAAAAAATAGTTGATATAGAGATAAATAACAACTTTCAAATCTTTGCTGGACAAAAACAAAATGATCCTTGATGGTATTAACTGAATCAATAATTATCTGTTACAATTATTCAACTTCATATTCAAACAAGGAATTGAAAAGGTCAGATTATGATAAAACTTTGATATAATCTGCTTGAGAATTATATAAAACTCTAGTTCTTTTTAAAAACGCCATTATATTCTTGATAACATTTGCGTTTTCTTATTGAAATAAATCATACAACGATCATATGAATGACTTATTATCTTTTTTCTGTAAAAAAACAAAAAGCATATTCACTAATGATTACATTACATGTACTTGTTAATGACGTTTTATCTTGCATATATAAAATAAAATTCAAACAGTGAAAATATTACCAATAATAATAAGCATTATTAACTATCTATCGATGGTTGTATTGCATGTAATATATTTGATTACGTTTATCTTCACTAAAAATAAATCTTTATTTTTTAGCACTAGTAATCGACAACAGATCATCCGAATGTCTCTATTAAGAATTCATAAAAAATCTTTATAATAACGTCTCGATCGATTTGTATCTTTGTTGAAAGGCATGAAAATAATCTGATGACATGTTTCCTCTAGTGAACTGCATCGGAGTCGGAGTAAAAAAACTGGATCAGACTCCGGAATTTGATTTCGACTCTCACGGAGTTGAAGTAGTAGAGGTTGAAAGAAATATTTTTTGGGAGCTAATGTCTGAGACATAGTACTACAAGAATTAAATCATCTGACTTTTATTTAGAAAACAAGATTATGTATGAATTGATTATATAACGAACAGAAATATGTGATTGATAGTTTCATAAATATCACGAATATTCTCTTTATTAAAGTCGTTGAAACTATCGTTGGCATCGAGACGTAATTGTTGAGAACCTGTGAAGATTGATTCTTCAGCAAATAGAATTGTTCTCGATGATATTGACGCTATTCGTTTTCTACGAAAATCATTATTTCGCAAATCTTTTAAAGTTTTCATATTCTTTTATAAAAATAGTATTTGGTTTATTTTTTCACAATCGAAACCTGCTCTTGTTTCTATGCAGACATTTTGCGCTGCTTAAAAAAAGAGACGTTCAATAATAGTATTTGAAGCTGGTACCCCAGTCCCACATGCTCGATTGGATCCTATTGGGTTCGAATCATTTAGGTCGGTTACTGTTGGACTCTAAAAAATCTTTGTGACCGGATTTCGACTCTCAGATCCGCATTATATTAGTGCAGATTCTCTCGACTTTGCCCAGATTTCATCGAATTCCGACGTAATTCAGTCGCAAGCATTTTTTCACCTTGGATTGCACAAATCACTTTTGCCATAGTTGATAATATTGGAAATGAGTCTTCTTGTCAGCATCAAAATAATAAAATATCAACAATATCAGAATGCTTATTGCCAAAACCATTCTGACTAAAATCACAAGCCCAATAATCATCGATTTCTTGATATGAAATCACTATCACTGAGCTACAAAAAATTTCGGAGCTTTTTGGAGTCGAAGTCCGGAAAAATTTCTTGTAGCAGTCGGAGTTGGAATCAGAATGGAAAAAACAATTTTCGAAATCGAATCGGGTTTCGGAATTAAAAAGTATGACTCCGCTGATCACTAGTGATCACTTAGGTCGGCACTATAGCAAGTCCTTTCTTAATTAATAATTGATTGCTTGGCAATCTGCTTCAATGAACACTTATGTCTAACTTAATAAGGGCACGAAAATCACATACTCTCATTATGTTCCATAAAATATCCAATAAACTATATATCTGTATCAGTGTTCGACTTGGGTTGGGTCGGGTCAGCAGAAGCTCGGGTCGGGTCGAGTCGGGTCAGATATGTATTTTTCAGAAACAAA
>CAJNOP010000093.1:491270-537991 GCA_905250075.1 Rotaria sp. Silwood1 | reverse complement strand
GTCAGATATGTATTTTTCAGAAACAAAAATCATGTTAGTTTTTTGTTTATAAGTTCTGTGATCTCACAACAAACAATTAGATATAACAAAGCAGCATGTATGATATCATCTTTTGTGTTATTTCATCATTTTCCATTCATTGATATCTTAAGAGCATTTATAGTAAGTATCTAATATTTTATCTAGAGATGTAATAGTCTCAAATCCTGTACATGATATAAATGAATGCAGAAAAACGCTGAAGTATTATCAGATGATTTTGTTGCCCTAACTATGCAATATCAGTGATACATAAAAACCGAGAAAAGATCAAGGACATGTCCTTATTTTTTTAAATGCGCAATAAAATAAAAACAAAGGAACTGACAAATTGAATTGCTGAAAAGAAAGAAAAGCGATCGACTGATATATATATATATATATGCATGATAGGCGAAAGAAAAAAAAACAATTTTAAGCACAACCGATATGTACATATAGGAAAAAATTGCCTTCGGATCGGGTCATGTTTTGAAAAAATTCTTATCCTCGGGTCGGATCGGGTCGGGTCACTAAAAAAGTGACCCATGTCGAACACTGATCTGTATTAGAATACGTAAGTGTAGTTCTAATCAATTGAAAGTAATTCACATTCTTATTTTGTCTTTAATAATATTTCATTGTAGTCAATTGATATAATATTGAACACAAATAGAACTATTATTATCAATCGATATTGTACTTTTAAATTATGTAGTATTTTGAATACTCGACATTTTCATGTGACAAAAGTCAATTTTGTCGTTTCATATTTATCAAAATCATGTTGCTAACTGTTGTTTTGCTTTCAGATAAACAAACTGTTAATGACAATAGAGATAGACGTTCATCAGACAGGAGATTGGTGTATTGAATTCTTGTTTCTTATTACCAACAAAAAACAACTTTTACTTTATATGATCGTCAACAGCTAAGCCAATCTCAAATATGTTCTCATATACATCAAACAAATGTTGGTCAATATTATAAAAACACGCGAGATAGTTTATCATATAAAACAATTGCATACTGATCGAGAAAATTGCTTTGAAATAGTATAATTTTCTGTTAACTTCAAGATCAGGTTTATCAAATCCAATTTTCAAAAATCAATACGTTTATTGTGGAAAAACCAGGTGATTTTTATTTGAAGTTCTTGAAACATATTACAAGTTTTTTTCAAATAATAATGAAAATTTCATTTCGATGGACTCTTTTTCTCTTTGTCGTACTAGCTTAATAAGATTAATATTTTCCTAAAAAACATGTAATAATAATAGTAATATAAAAAAATGAAAAATCACCAATGAATCTCATATCGTTAGTCATTAGTCGTAAAATAATTAAGAAAGAGATGTAGGTGTGAGTATCTTTCTAGCCAACAACCATGCATTCACTAAGGCATACTAGAAAAAAATGACTGTATTTAGATAAATATCTTCTGGTCAATTCGTAACATTTGATGGAATGCTTGTCTCAATCTTTCTATATAGAACTCAAGAAATAGACTAACGTTTTGAATAGTATATTTATACTAACTGTGCCAACATCTAGTGTATGAAATAGAGCTCTAACTGTCTATTCAATATGCTTTAACAAATCGACGAGAATATTAAAAACTAATATAGTTTCTTGTATGTATTATCGCATAGAAATTATTCAATCTCAGATTATCAAATTAGCAGCTATCACTTTTTGTTTTGTTATTGTGTACCGTATAGGCAATGTATTTTTTATTGGATCTATCATTGTTTCTGAATTTATTGAAATCTTAACATGCAAAAAACAGATCATTTATAAATCTCATATGCATTATGTAATAAATAAAAGTAGTCTTTTTTTATGTTCATATGAGAGTAGATAAAAGAATAACTATGATTAAAATTTACAATGATGAGACTGATATTAGGTGACCATCAAGAAGATTAAATTCATCAAGTTAAACATAAAAAATCATTCAGCAAAAGAAAATTGTCTGCAAATTGCCGAAAATAATCAAATAATCAATCATCAGCTGTAAAAAAAAAAGTTATTTTTGCACATCGTCTATATGAAAACAAAGCAGAGAAGATTTAACAGATTGCCGAGATAAGATTCTAATATTTATCAGTAGTGTGCATTTTACACATAGAGAGCAGATTTATACATTAACAAAATATTTTTTTTTTATACAAAACATTTCTATACAATTTTAAAACATAGCAATCGAAAATCAAATTGAATCATCGATCAAATGTGCTTTTCAAGTTCTAGACTTTAATGCAAAATCATGAAGGCTGTTTTTTTAAATCTAATCGTACGTTGAACTGCAATAACTAGTAAAGTAGATAAACAAAAACTATACCTCTGTCTATTTGTTCCAATAGTACTGATATCGATTGAACTAAATTGACTTGATATGTATGGAACAGATGGAAGGTTTCAGATATAATTAATGTTCGATGAGATAACGAGTAACTAAGAAATAACACTTGAAAAGAACGTAAGAATTAGAAATATGACATAATTCATTATGGTCTATTGCTTTACAGTCTGATCATACAAGTCCTCTTCTATGCACTATCATATTTTCGTCCTGTTTTGGTTTGAGAAAAAAAATCAAAAATAACAATTAGGATTTTCGATTAGAAGGAGAAGAGAGGGATGGGAGCTTCCCCTTCCTCTTTCAAAACGTCCGGCTCTCTGACAGCTTTCTACAGCTTAGTGGTAACTTTGGATAGAAACCAGTTTATGAAATATCATTTGCGTTTCTGTGGCAGAGAGTAAAATAAAAATAAGCACACAATATTGTTATGAGGTGAATAGGATTAGATCAGGTCCCGCGAAAAGAACGATCGGATAACATGTCATCTGTTCTGAACAGGGTCGAATCACGGTGAGTTTTATTCTAAATAAGTAATCAACACTTGTACAAATTAAATACATCGATTTGATCGCATAGTCAATATTTCTGTATTGTATTTACTAATAGACATTTTTGAATTTTCGATATCTCGAGTTCGATCGAATTTATCCTTGAAAAATAAATAAATAAAGTCATTTGTTTTCTTATCATATCCAAATAAAATATCGCTTATTGCATAAGTCACTTTAGCTTTAAAAACTTGTTCAAAAGAATTGTTTAGAATTTGTCGAATATGTGTGAATACATTACATATGTATTTTTTTTCTTATTAAAAATATATTTGGTATTTTCCTATTTTTTTGTACCTGTATATATAACATACATATGGATTTTACCTTTCTTGTCATATATGTTAGTGAGTTTCTCTATCGTTGTCATCCTATATCTATATGTATTCATACACCTTCACTTGTGTCTGATCTTCGTTGATTTTCAATCTTCTCTACTGCTGCTATATATTCTTATTACATTGTTCTTCACCTCCTATATTTGATGTTAGTGTTATCGAATAAAATAATTGAACTCATATTCACCTTACTTACAAGAATAAACCCTTCGAGCAATCAAAATCTATTTCCTGAGCTCAAATTTTTTTTTAATGAAAGAACACTTTGTTATTTTATGTAATATTTTTATTCAAATAATTCAATAATACTTCAAGACAACACTTAAAATTTTTGATAAAATGAAGTGTTTAATTCAATATGATGAAATCGTTTAAAATTATTCTAAGAAAAATTTAACGACATGAATGACTTGATATAGCCTCCAATAATCCAATTTTGATTGGTTGAATCATTTTGATGGCTATATAAAGAAGTTTATATGAGTCATCAAGGTATGTAAAAAACAAATCATTCATCAATTCGCTCATGTTTTTGTCAGTTTATTTTTTATCTATATACGTCATAGAATTTCTGTTATAAAAGATAAATGTAAAATTATCAATTCTCAAATAAAAACACATTTGTTATTTACAGGTATGATTTTTTGTTCTAATTTTCTATTTGTTGAATCATTCATATTTATTTCAGTAAATCATTCACTTGAATATGACTTTTTTTTTGAAATAGTTGTCAAAAATTCTTTTTTTTTTCATTTATACTTCATTTTATTATGTTGACACCTTCAAGGCATATGAATGTATGTCCGTCTCAAGTCGCGACAAGAGCCAACTCAATACATTTTTATGTCTTCATCTTTGTTTTCTCTGTCTGTCCTCAAGATCGGTCATTCATTATTTTTCTTTTGTCTCATTTTTCATCGCAGACGACACCGAATAAATTAGTATGATCGATACCGTTTATTATACATTCGAATTCTTTTTTTTTTAACTTAAATAGTCGAATAGAAAGATAAAAATTGTACAAAGTTGACACGTTATCATCATATACATACACACAACAGATTTATTCTTTCATATTCGACCTCATTAGAAGAAGACGAAGGCGAAAGACACAACATGTATTTTGCATATCGTTTGTTCATTCGTTCTTCTCATTTTTTTTTTCTTTCCCCTTCAAACGTACGACATGAGCAAACGAAGAATTCTCTCTTTCGATACAGTAAATTAATGGTTGAAATCTTACGGGCCCTCACCGACGCCGCTGTTCGTCTGTATTATTTATTGTGTATCTGTCTGCTACTTCTCTCTCCTTTTCTCTCTCTCTCTCTCTCTCTGTGTTTCTCGCATACACAATTGACTTTCTTCTTATCTCTCTTTTTTTCTTCTCTCTCTCTCTCACTCACTCTTTGTCTCTCTCCAGTTGTTTGTTCACTCTACTGCTTTTGTTAAAACAGCGGCAATAGTGGCCATCACCGTCTTAAGATAAATGTGAAACAACATGCATGAGACTTAATCCTAGATATATGTAAAAAATAGAGATCAGTGCTATTTATTTAGAGTTTTGAATTTTATTTCTTCTTTCCCTTCATGTTTCTCTTGATTTTTACCTCATAAGCTTTTTCGATTTTCGTAAAAAAACAACAACATTCTTTAATCTATACATATGCATTAATGTAATTGGGTAAGTTTACTAATAGTTACATAATATTTGCAGAATATTGAATAGATGAATATGTGTGCTGGACATAATTCGATAGTCTGTCTGTTCGCGTGTTAGACATGAATTATACGCAAATTGAGCTAGCAGAGTACCTATAGAATTGACCTGAATATAAAACATAGTTGAACACAAAAAAAAGCACATAAGTAAAGAATAGAGAATCATAAAATAGACGAGAAATACGAGGCGATGATACCATTGAACTGATACTATCGATTTATAATAACATTTCATTCATTATTTATTCATTGCACATCGATAAAAATTGTACATTCACATTCCTATGCATGTAGATGAGTAGGTCAAGATGACGCACACTTTTATTCTGTAATCAGTCTCTTGAAAAGAATAAAAAAAGAATAATTAACAAAATGATCATTTTGTTTTGTCACTTGTGTAAGAGAAGTATTTAGAAAACGCAATGATAATAACATAATATACATTTTTTCTTTTCTTGTTTCTATTGAATAAAAGATTTGTAATAATTTTCTAAATATGTAGCACAAAAATGATAAGAATAGAACCTTCAGCTTTCTTTCTTACATACAATCATGTTTCAAACAAGTTTCTTACCCAAAAATGTTTTACATATTTGTTGCTATATTCATTTCTCTTACAATAGTTTATCCGTTCTTTCTTTTCTTTTTTTTTTGGTTATATTTTATTATTCACACAGACATTGCAATAGTTGCGACAAATTATATGTGTATGTGTGTCTTAGAACAAGTTCTAAGACGAAAAAAAAAATTCTCTATATCATTTGCTTTCTTTTTATTTTGCTAATAATAGAACTAAAACAATCTTTAGTATTCTATTATTGATTTAATACTTTGTACATTTTTTATATTTTAGCACGTGCATTTTATTTGAAAATTATATCTCATGATCCTTTACTACTAGAACAATCAATCTACTGGTCGATGACACACGAACAGAGGGTCATTCTTGCTTCGTGTTATGTCATGTTTGTTCGTCTTTTACACCCATTTGTTCATTGTCTTAGATCATATAACCCAAGAAATATTCTATTCACTAGTTTTGTCTGTCTATGATTACTATTACAACCTAACAGTTCTAAGCGGTATATTACGTTTCAGGATGTGACAACCGAAGTGAATCACTCTTGTTTTTTTCTTTTACTGATTTTAACAGCAGCACTATTGACATACATAGCATTTCTTCTTCTTTTTCTTCTTCTCTTCATTTCTCCACCTACAAACTTTTCTTTCTCTTTTCAGTCAATCGTTTTAGATAAACACACACACATATTTATATATACACATATACATTGTGGACGACGGCCGATAGACGATATCTCTATGTATAAAATATTTTTGAACAATATCGATTAAACTTTGAAATAAACTATACACACACACTCACACAAACACAAACAAAAAATATTTAACAATGTCACCAAAAGCGGTAAGTTAATAAAACTAATTTTTGATTTATTTTCATCATATTATTGTTAGTTTGATTTAATACATGATGAAAATAATGTTTGAAAAAAAAATTTAATTTTTGTTAATAATTTTGTTTATTCATAAATTAAAATAGAATTATATAAATGGATGAATAATCTTGATTCATAGTTAGATAAATTTTCGTCATAATTTGTCATTGTAATTTAATAGAAAGTTTTGTATTTATTAATGAATATTTTAATGGATATGAATGATTGATAAACAAATTTTTTTGTTTTTTCATTTTTGATCTTTCAAATGTACTAATACGATAATTATTATTATTTAAATCATTTATATTTATTTGTAATAATGATTGTTCAGGATTACTAAACATAAACATAAAACTTTTCATCCAACATGAATTTATTGAATTTTTAATAATAGATGTTTTTTTTTCTTAATAATAATCAATATTAATTAAACAAAACTGAAAAAATTTTAAAATTGTTTTCATATATATTTTTGAAGGTAAATGTTCAATACACGTTCAATATAAATAATTAATAATGATGTTGATAATTTATAAGAAATTTTTTTGATAACATTAAATTTATATATTCTTATTTTATTTATTGATAATAATTATAATTATTTGTTAAATAAAACTAATTCATACGTAGAGAATTTTTTGTAATCATATAAATTATATCATTGATCAACAAAATTATTATTTTTATTTCTAATATCATTATGAATATCAAAATCAGTATTATCTATAGCTTTCAAAAAATATTGATTAGTTAATATAGAAATAATAATCTTGTGAAAGATTTATAAAAAAAAAAATATTCATTGAAGATTTTTTTTCTTTTGTAGTAGAATGATAACTGTCAGTAAGAGGATGGAGCCCATCATCGATTACATCATTTAAAGATAATTACTATTGTACAGATTTGAAGAAATATTATAATGAGAACATTTTCAATTATAGAATCTTGTAAATTTGTATTTTCCTTATGTAAAAATTTTGTAACCAATAAAGAAAGATCTTTTGATGATTTATGCATTTTATTTTTCATAATTATGAAAGAGAACTTATTTTTACAAAAAAAGCCTTAGAGACTTTCAACTTTTATGACTTTTTGTGATGGGTATAAATATTATTATTCTAAGATAAAGAAAGAAATACTAATAAAAAGGTGTCTTGATATAAAAAAAGAAACATCTTAAATTAAAATTTCGAATTGCAATTTTCTAAATCAGTTTAGTAAAAGAATTCTAAGTTTTTATCAGACAGTGTTTCCTCATAAGATTATCTTAGCTTTATTCATATCTATAATATGAATCTGTTACTTGTACAAATTTAAATTGGTTCTCATATGATTTTTTAATATGAAAACGAAAAATATTTATATTTATCATAAGAAGATATATCAGCTGTCAATCATCTTAGAATTAAATTGTTTGACTTATTTTTATTTAGTTGAAAACCTATTTTAAAAAACAAATTACCTGAAGTTGTTGAAAATTCGATTGCTCAAAAGAAATTTCAAATGATTCATATCATTTCGGATTATTTGTTTTTTTTGTAAATATATTTTAAATTTATATTGTCCTACATTAATAATAACAAAAATTATTCATGAAATATTTTCTTTCTAAATAATGAATAATTATTATATTTTGATAAATTTTTTCCTTCAATTATATCAATACGTAATATACTATCAGGTTTAGGAAATTTTAATTGTTATCATTGAAAAATATAATAATTAAACGATTTGATATAACAAGAAATGTTTTGTAATAAATGTTCAAATGATAATAAAAGTAAATTATATAAACAATATTAGTTAAATCAAAATATTTTTCAATTATTGAATGTATATTAGATATTGTTAATTCTTGAAAAAATTTTCGACGTTTATTACGTAATAAATGATAACATCGTTCGAGAATTTATATCAATGTTAATATAAATAATCATAGAACTGAAAAACCATATCGATCAAGAAACCAAAATAAAAATTTATAAATATTAATTAATTCATTTTTAATATTATGATATAAAATTTTATATGATTCGATTGTTTCATTTAAAAAAGAAGATAGTTCAAAAAAATAAATAAATAAAGCGAATAATGAAAGCGCTTTTTTTTCCTCATTTCTTTGTATATATTTTTAGGTCAATGTTCGAGTACTTACAATGGATTCCGAACTTGAATTTGCCATACAACCAAACACAAGTGGCAAACAACTTTTTGATCAAGTAAGATTTGTTTTAGTTAGACCGTATAAAACTGAATATTATAATGGTTCGAGTCCTATATTAATCGTTTTCATGCAGACTGTTATTTCCATATGTTTATTATAACATTTGGAGAGTTTGTCTGCTAGATTAAATTTCTGAAGAGTTTACAAAAATTTATCTCTAGCATTTTCTATTTAAATGAATGAGAATGTTCTCTTCAATAATTTTTTTTTGTTGTTGTTCTAGGTTGTAAAAACAATTGCTCTTCGTGAAATATGGTTTTTTGGTCTTCAATATACGGATTCAAAAGATTTTCCATGTTGGCTTAAATTAAATAAAAAAGTTTTAGGTCAGGATATTAAAAAAAGTCCATCACAACCATTAACATTTAAATTTCGTGCTCGTTTCTTTCCCGAAGAAGTATCCGAAGAACTTATTCAAGAAATAACACAAGTAAAATCAAAAATTTTTTAAAAAAAAACAATAAAAAAATCAATTTTAAATATATTTCTTTTTTTTTTTGTTTTTAAAATAGAAATTATTTTTTCTTCAAGTAAAAGACTCAATTCTTACTGATGAAATTTATTGTCCACCAGAAACATGTGTTCTACTTGCATCATATGCCATGCAAGCTAAACATGGAGATTTTAATGACGAAAATCATCGACCTGGATCATTAGTTAATGAACGTCTTTTACCAAAGCGTGTTATGGAACAATTTCAATTATCACCGGAAGAATGGGAAAAACGTGTTGTTAATTGGTGGAAAGAACATCGAGGAATGCTCAAGTAAATAATTCATAATCGTGAATATATGAATCCTTTCAGGAACAAGTCGGACATACTCATTTTTCATTTGATCTTGATTCTTTAAGAGGATTATTCTTCTAAATATGTTCTTTTAGTATAAATGTATGTAAAAATGTTAGCTCTTTCAGCTAACTAAAAATGACAAAGTAATTAGCGAATTATACTCTAATCATACGGGAAAAAAAATTGAAAACTTCAGGGTAGACTCGACAATACGAACTGCATCTCCGGTGAAGTTTACAGCAAGATTGAAATTGAAGTCAAAAAACATTTGCTCTTAAAAACTGGTTTTATAGAGATTCTCTCAAGTTCTGAAATAAAAATTTTTGTCTTAACATTATCTAGAAATTCTGAAGAAGACTTTGTACTGATCGGAATTGGTTTTGAACTTAAAGTACGGCCTTAATTCAAAGGTTTTCAAACTAAAAAGTATGAAGTGAAACTCCATACCCTTTTTTAACGTTAGTTTTACCTTGTGATAACTCCTCTGAACAAAGCTCACTAAGTCTGACTTTTTTGTCTAAGTACCCACAGTAACTCTAACATATATGTAACACAGAAAACTCACTCTCGGAAAAGTCATTATATCGAGATATCTGTATTTAATTTTACGAATTCATGTCAGTAATGAATGGTTTGACCCAATGTGAGAACGGCGTTCTTCAAAGATCGGAATGACTCTCCGAGAGAAGAGAAAATCTAAATCAACTACTTCATTTCACCTATATTTTAATGCAATATCAATAATTGATTCTTTTTTTTTGTTTTTAAAGAGAAGAAGCAATGCTTGAATATCTTAAAATTGCTCAAGATCTTGAAATGTATGGTGTTAATTATTTTGATATACGTAATAAAAAAGGTACTGAACTTTTTCTTGGTGTCGATGCACTCGGTCTTAATATATATGATAAACAAGACAAGTAAAAATCAAAAAAAAAAAATTTTTTTTTTTTCAAATATCTATACATGTTTCTTTTTCGTTTTTTAATTTATTAAGGTTAACACCTAAAATTGGTTTTCCATGGAGTGAAATACGAAATATATCGTTCAATGATAAAAAATTTGTTATTAAACCAATGGAAAAAAAATCACCAGATTTTATTTTTTATGCACCAAGACTTCGTATAAATCGACGAATATTATCACTTTGTATGGGTAATCATGAATTATATATGCGTCGTCGAAAAACGGATTCAATTGAAGTACAACAAATGAAAGCTCAAGCTCAAGAAGAAAAATTAGCACGTCTTCAAGAACGGTATTGATTTTTTTCGATTTAAAAAAAAAAAAATTTTTTTTTGTCTATAATATTATTTTTACTGTTTTATTCAGAGAACGAATTCAAGCTGAAATTGAACGTCGTAAACAGGCTGAACAAGAACGTGAAGCAATGAGAAGAAAAGTTGAAGATCTTGAACGAAGTGCAGCCGAAGCTCGACGAGGTGAATATTAATTTAATATTTATCTTAACGTTTTATTCATTTTAGAACAATCCATTAGGAGTATTTATAGTCTAGTAAGACAGAATGTGAGATGCTATATCAAAAAAAAAATAAATAAAATAATAAAATTGCTTAATTTTTTCGATCATTAGTTTTTCTGTTAATGTATCTACATATATATTTTTGTGTGTAATGATTTGCGTATTGGTCTTTTTCAATTTATTTGAATAAGTTTCGAATTGATATTTGTTTTTTGTTTTATAGCTTTGGAAGATCAAAGTCGAATAACAAAAGAATTAGAAGAAAAACGAAAACAAGCTGAAGAAGCTCAATTACGGTTAAAACAAGAACGAGAAGAAGCCGAAAGAGAACATGAACGAATGATGGAACGTGTTCGATTTGAACAAGAAGAAAAGGATAAAATTGTATGTTAAATTTATATTGAAATCTGAATAACAAATATAATGTATAGGTTACTTGGGATGATATTTTTTTTTTTTACTAAGGATTAGAAGCATTCTACATATATTTAGCATTCATTATTGAAAGGTTTTCGTTTTTTCAGCTACAAATGAAATTTTATGAGAAATGACATGATCTAAATTTATTCTAGTTTTTGAATTATCTTCTCACTTTTGTGTTACATGTTCATAGTGCACGAAGAGATTCTAATGATAGTCCTTGTTTATATATTGACCTAACATGGTTAGTGTTCATTGAAGTTCTGAATTGTTAGACTTAGAATCTAAGTTTCTTTCTTATTTCAATGAAATATTTTAGTCTAAATCTAATAATTGCTTTGGAAATGTGAGATATTTTTCATTGACTATTTTCTAGAGCCTCATGAAATCTGAGACCAATCCAGCAAGCTCTAAATATGATTAAAATATTTTTAAATACTTATTAATCTTGATCATTCTACTAAGATCTTAATGTATTTGTAAACGAAAAAAAAAGAAATTGACCAAGGATTTGACAGCTTCTAAGTTTTCCTCATTATCTATTTGTTAATCTTCTTTTACAATTAGTCCTTGATTTTGAAAATATAAATCTTGTTAGTATCCTATTATTATTTTCATTTATAAATTATTCAATATATGTATCATTTAAACAAATCTATTTGTTGGGTATATATAATCATCATATAGAAAGCATGCAATAATAAGAACATATAAACAATGCATGTATATACAAAATTAGTGACATGATAAAATTTTCAGAGATAAATGATAAAATATATTGTAGTTTTTTCTTTGCCTGCTTTTATTTTTATTTTTATTTTATTATTTAAACGATAAATTATTTCACAAAAAAATTTCTTTTTAGGTACAAGAAATTGAACAAGCTCGTCGATTAGCTGAACAAAAAGCTCTTGAAGCTCAACAAAAAGAGAATGAAGCACGAGAACTTGAAGAACAATTACGTGAAGCTAAGATGAGAGTATGTTTTTTTTCGTTTTATTTTTTATCTATTTTATTTTCAATAAAAAAAAAAGTCTTTCATCTTATTCCAGAAATCGGTAATTCATACTTTTCTTTTTAATAAAAAAAACAACAACAACACAAAACATGAATTCTTCTGCACAAATCTATATACATTTATATGCATACATAAAGGGTCTTCTTTCTTCTTCTAGCATCGTCATTTTACACGAGGACATTCTCGTCCTTGGGTAGGCACTATAACTTTTAAAAAATACTGGGAAACGGGAAAATGCTCAGACAAATAATCTATTTAGAAAATTTTTTTTCAATTACAATTTTTTATTTATATTATATATTTAGGTACTTCAAGCTCAACAACAACCTAATAATCATCATTATACGGAACATCCTGGCGAATATGGAAATCCTATGGAAGATGAAGAAAGTGACGAAGACGAAAATAGTACAACTCGTAATGGACGAGGTAATTCTAAAACATCTTTTTTTTTTGTTTCTTATTATATTTTCTTTTTAAGGTGTTGAACTTCGTACAAATGAATATGCTTCACGTCATGAAGAAAATCGTTTAACTGCTACAACAAAAGATCATAATATGAAACGAAAACTTGAGGTAACCTATTTGTTATTAATTGGGATTTATATTATAAAAATAATTAAAAATCTTCTTGATTCTTTTTTTTTCTTCACTATTTGATTTTTCACATATTCACGCACATTGCTCTATTCCTCGCTTCAGGCTCTCAAAGACGAATTGGGTTCTGTTCAAAATTCCAACAAGGTTACTGACAATGATCGTTTACATCAACAAAATGTTGCCTCAGGTCGAGACAAATACAAAACATTAAAAATGATTCGACAAGGCAATACAAAAAAACGTATCGACGAATTTGAGTCTATGTAAAAAAAGAAAACATATTAACATGGAAAATTCTCTTTATCATTCCTTTCTTTCTTTTTTATCGTTCCAATGATTATTACATAAAGTGCGTTTCTTTCTTTTTTTCTTTTTTTTTTGTTTCGTGTGAATACACGCGCGTGTGGGCTGCTGTCATTTTTTTTCTTTTTTTCTTTTTTTTTTTGTCTTTTGTTCTTCTAAAACTTTAAGCAGCGAAATCGAACAATCATATTATTGATTATTATAATGATCATCATTCCAAAAAGAAAAAGAAAATCAAGTCGTTTCTACCGTTTGATTTAATTGATCGACAATATCTCATTCGATTTCTTTCTCTCATTGAGAATCATTTGTTTAACTTTAAGTTGTCTTGTATCTATTCCAAAAGAAGAAGAAGAAGAAGAAGAAAAACAACAAAAAACAAAAATCTCCCTTCTTTTTTTCTTTACTCTCTTATTAAAGTGTGCTTGTGTGTGTATGTAGTTAAAAAAAAAACTAAAAATTTCATTATGTTTATCGTTTCTTTTATTTCATCTTTTTTTTTTTTCTTTTTTTTTCGTGGTTTATTAGTTCCTATTTTTTCCGTGCGATCTTGCTTGTTGATCTTGGAAATAAACACCTACTTGCACACATATACACTTATGAAGGTTTATTCTTATATTTATGGGAAATTTATTCACATTAGCTTTGCTGATCAATATGTATATATATGATTATTATGAAATGTTGGGAAAACATTGGACAGATTTCTTTTGTGTAATTTATGATTTTTGTTTATAATATAGGAAGAACGAAAAGATCTTCGACGACGACAAAGAAAAGCAGAGACACAAGAAGATAAAATATATCAGGAAAATATTATTGACAAAGGTATTAATAAATATCAAACATTAAAAAACATTCGTCAAGGAACGGGTAAATTCGAATTGTATGTTAGTATTAATTTAATCTTTTTTTCTTTTTTTAAATCTCTCTTTTAGTTAAACGACGTATTGATGAATTCGAAGCTATGTGAATGAATATCTACATGTTGTGTTTATTTATAAATAATTTTTTTTTTCATTTATTGTCATGCTTTTTTGTTTTTTTTTTATTTGATATTTATCTTGTCATTTATGCTTCAAAATAATTTTCTTTAGTTTTTTTTTTCTTCTTTGAATTATTTGTTGAAAACAAAGAATAATAAAATATGGGAATGATTTGCCTTTTTTCAGATATTTATGTCATCTATAGTAACTACTAGTACAATATCTGATGAACCATTTACAACTGTACTTGTCTCAGCTATACCTAAATCATTTCGTTCAGCTGATTTACGAAATTTTTTTTCATTATTTGTTGAAACACAAGCTTTTCGATGTTTTCATTTTCGTCATCGGCCTATGCCAACATCATCAACCAATGCTGTTAGTGTATCACAAATGTGTTTTATACAAGTTTATAATAAACGTTTAAATGAATTTATACGTCTTTATCATCGAAAACATTGGATTGATTTAAAAGGCAATTATTTATCAACGATTTGTCTTATTAGTAAAGTTACAAATGAGGATAATGGTAAGTGTTATGGTAAGAGAGTTGATCTACTTTAGTTTTGCTCAACAAGCAAAAATAAAAATTACCGAGTTTTGTGTCGCTTGAGCAACCCAAATCGATACATTTTCTACCACAAGTTGAGCTTGAGAAAATAATATTCTAGACAAAAGTAATGAAGAGATCAGAAAAAGTTCAGACCTAGTAGAATACGTGATGGATTATATGAACATTTATGAATATTTAGCAAAAGAATAAGGTCACATATTCAAAATTAAGACTGTTTCGTTCAGATCGATAAAAGTGGTTTTTCTGTAACTGATATTTGCCAATTTTTGTCAGACATATTCATTTTCTGGTAAAAAAAGATCAAATATATAGAATAAAATATTCTTTCTATGATTAGCAAGAGTAGTTACATCATGTTTCACATTTTAATCTTGCAGAGATTGTGCTAATTGTTTCTTTTTACATTGCTTGCTTTTCTGCATATAGATCCAGCAATAACAAATAATTTAATTGAATTGAAACCTCCAAAACATATTTATCCACAAGGTAATGTTGGAACGCCAACTTCATACTTTCTTAACGAAATAAATGCATGTCGATTACCATCGACTATTATTAGTAAGTATTAATTTTAATTGCATTCATTTTGAATCTTTTATTTGTCTATAGAAAAATTGGGACTTGTTTTTCCTAAATGTCGATCAAAACGAAAATATGGTTGTGTTGGTTTTGATTATGGTACCATTATTGATCAAATTGATGAAGAAGAACAAGAAGATATGGATGAAATGGATTTAAAAACTGGTCAAGGTCATGAAATTCTTTCTGAACAAGATAAAACAATACTCGATAAGATTAATAAACAAAAGGTAAACTCTATTTTTCAATAATTTTCTTTTGTTAATTTCATAGTCGATAATCTTTTAGGAAGATGATGAACGCAAAAACGATGAAATATTAATATCAAATGAAGATAAACAACTTGATGAAGAAGAAGATGAACTTGAAGAATGGGATCGACATGAAGCACAATATGATGATGTTACAAAACAAGATCGAACATCACCATATTTTTTTGAACATAAAATTGAGTTAAAATGGGAAAAAGGTGGTAGTGGTTTAGTATTTTATACAGATGATGTCTTTTGGAAAGAACATGAAGGTCAAGATTTTGATAATTTGGATATGGCTGATGACATAGATATTGATATGCGAATGTATCATGAAAGTGCAGGTATATAATAATAAGATGATTTAATTTAATGACAACATTTTTAATTCAATAGGATCAGCTGATCGTGATGGAAATGAATTACAAAGTATACGTCGAGAAGAAGATCTTCGTCAAGGTCGTATATCGAATGAAACTGATCCCGAACATAAACGAATTGGTGCATTTGAAAAACATACGAAGGTAATGACTTTTTAATCTTTATTTTTTCGTAAAAGTTTTGTTTTTTCTTTTTTTTCATGAAACTATAGGGAATCGGACGACGTTTATTAGAACGAGCTGGATGGCGTGATGGTCAAGGTCTTGGTTCATCTGTTATAGGTATAAGCGAAGCATTGTCAGCTGATGGTGGAAAGTTATCGATAAAAGATAAAACCGGTTTAGGATATACAGGTGAAAAAATAGAACGAAATCCTTTTAAACGAATTGCTACTGGCACTCATCAACGACGAGGAGAAATACATATTACTTCTGTATATGACGACCCAGAAGAAACTGATCCAGCTGAACCACATAATCGTCGATGGGACACAACGAGAAATAAGAATCGACCGCGACGAATAAAAAATGTTTTTGTAAAACCATAAATGTGACAGAATATTTTATTTTTACAATAAATTTGGTTTGTATTCATAAATAAATTTTATTAAAGAAGATATAGTAACATTCGATATGATTATACTCTAGATAATCCATTTATACAGAAAATATCAGTTTACCAAAATCAATACTAAGTTTAGTGTCATTACTTGAAATTTGGATACTCTCGCATACAATAATTTCAAGAGAGAGACAACATCTAAATGTATATACTTTTCTCTAAATTTATCACAATTTTCTACGAATACCAATTATTTCAATGGTCATTTATTTATTAATACGATGTCGTCCTTAAAGTTCTGATATCATCAGTAATAGAGTAGCATATGAGTATCAGTTTTCGTATCCTTCTCACCTGTACTTAGTTACGAGAACGGTTACTCGACTCAAAGGTTCCAGTACTTCAGTCAGTAATTGATTAAAACATTAGTAACAAAAACCTAGTTACAAGTCAAAAAGTTAGATGCAGGCAACGCAAAATTCAAGTAAAACTTCTTTCCTTTTGTTCTATACGCGGTTTGATAGAACTTGATCTACTGACCAGGGAGAAGTGATTTTTAGCTTTTGTAAATTGCTTTTTCAGGCAGGAAAAAACCAAAAATCCAGTAAAAGTCTTTTTTTGAAAAAAAAACTCATTGTGTTTTATTCTTACAAAGTTTTCTATTCTGTTTTATCATTCATCAATAATCTGCATTCTATTTATATAACTGAAAGAAACAGTAAAAATATTCATAAATCATGATCAACACTATGCTTCACATTCAGAGTATTCGTAGAAAAGAATGAATATTCATAAAATGTTGATCAAATGTTTTTGCATATAGATACACAAAATATAACGTATGTTGTTCATTTGCCTAAAAATAAAGACATACGATTTTTTTTTCTGATTTTCCAAGTTATATTAACGTCAGTTTTGTCCAATAAACTGATAAGTAACATAAAAGTACGTGATCGTACAATTATCACTTTATGTTGACTAAAAGTTTCCGTAGATAATAAAACTAGTTTTTCTTAACTTTCATATTAAATATATGATCTATGTATAAAATATCCATATATAAAAGGAGCTTTGTCAATCCATGATTTGTCACAACTGATCTGATGTCGATAAGGATTAAGCACAACGATAATCGTCTATTTGATAAGCAAAAAAATAATTAGTGACCTTGGTCTTGCATAGAAAGACCGTATTAGAATTGAAAACTCACAAGATATCTAATCAGAAATGATTTTTTTTTTCTGTGTTCTGTGCTAGAAAGATAGAGCAATATCGGTTCCATAAACTAATGACAACGTAAGCTCTATTTCGTATCGAGCCAATTCGAGACACTTGACAATATGTAAATTGTATATTACACAACATTTGAAAGATATTAATCAGTATATTCATTATATTGAAGAAAAGTGAGCCGTGGATTTGTTCATTCTTCTATTTAGCAAGAACAGATATTACGCTATGATTAGAATCAACTACATATATAAATAGACAAAACTGAAGTCAGATCAATTTTTATTTTAAATGGAAGCGAGTTTGTCGCTCTATTCAGTGTGAATGGTTCATTGTTTTCTTGTGTTATAATGAATAAAAGACAAGCACGAGCAATGAATATGAAGTACATCTCAGTCAAAAATATCCCGAATATGTGCTGGTTGCTCCGGCACTTGTTGTTGTTGTCACGATATAAGTATCAGCGCTGACTATTTGCTGTGTTCCAACCAAATAAAATTGGGCACTAACAACGTACGAACTAGTCACACAGGTAATATTTTTTCCACTAGTTATTGTCCATGTATAAATGATCTTCTGCTGGTTCTGCTCTATTGTGTATCTTTTCAGGCGAAAGTATTTGCGAAGGCGTTTTAGCAGTCACTACATTCAAGCCGATAAGTTTTGTCTTCTTTATCACCTCTGGCTCAGTTGATTTCACTCGTGTGACATGAGTGACATGAATGGTTTCTTTTATCTACGAAAAGAACAGCAAAACAACAGTATGATACCTAAATCAGGTAGACCTACATCTTTCAGATAAGAACGGTGACTGTTCCATTGTTGATTTTTATTAACGATGGTTACTTTGACTGCCGATGAGTCTTCCATGGTAATATTTTTCGAGAGCTGTTTTCTCTTTTGATTAAAAATTCTGATTACGTAGAATCAAATTCAAATCAGCCATTGCTTATATACTTACATCTTTCGTATAAACATACTTGAGACGAACAGACGAAAAAAATAAGTTCATTAAAAATTTGAATTACAGTTGAAAGCAAATAATTCTCTGACTTACCATCATCTTCATATGCGACTTTGTATTTTCTAGTTACAAAAACAAATTCACTGCTACCAAAAAGCTACTATTACTGTTGTTCTTGTACCGAAAACATACATTATTGGTAGGTGCTTTGAATAGATTGGGTTTTAAAAGGAATTGAAGACAAATAGTATCTTCACTCACTTCTCGCTTACTCCTTCTCTACATATACGTGTGTTAGAATATGAGATGTGAACGTGGGACGAGTGGCTGGTTGAGATGTGAGTGTGTTGTATATGGGAGTGGGTTATGTGGGATGTGGGTGTGGGGTATGGGTGTGAGTGAATGAAAGACTCATACCTGTGCCTACATCCACTTCAAATCCATACCTACACACTGTTTTAGCATATAATTCAACCAGCGGATTGGCACTATGTACAAATGGTACATTACGTTGAGTTACTAGTTCATTTACGTTATGTTCTGCTTCTCGTCTCATTATTAGGTTCGACTGTATATGACAGTCGGAAATTCGAAAACAAGAGGTTCTGTCACAGGATGTTTCATTGAAAGTTTATCGTTTTCTCCAACTATCTATCAAGGCATCATCAACGAATTAAGAATTTATAGTCGCGAACTAATAAAAACAGAGATATGTTCTTTTTTCATGGATGATATTTTGTTATTATTTCCAACAACACGCTGATGATGGAAAAGTTCATGCCAAATGGTTTAGTTTGCCTGGGTTTTGAATTAATATTGGAGTAGTTTCGACATCACAGTATATGGAACTCATCGAAGAGAGTCCATAGCTTTGGCTAGTTCTAATCATTCTTCTTGAAATTTTCTCTACTACGAGATCAGATCTAATGAACCTCATTCTGAAAATTTCACGATTTGAACCATCGCCAGAGAGAAGATTCATATTGAAGTGGTCCAAGAAAATGGAAGCTTCTCCACATTACAGAGCTATAGCGCATTCAAGTATCCTATCTGTGATGCAGCATAATCGTGTGAAACTTCATTTATTAATAAGAGAATGGATGATAGCGAATCAAAATTACGGAAAAAAATCAGTGCGTGTATCGTAAATCTGTTGCATTAAGATCGATCTATTTCGAGTGTGTAGTTGTGATCAAGATTTGCCGAGCTCAACTTGTAATCAATATATTGAGCAAAAAAATTGACTTTGATGTACTTTTTTTACTCAGTAGCAGAACTTCTTACCACGATAATAGGTATCATTTCAAAGAATTTTTCTGCTATATCACATTCTTTCAAAAATATTCTTGAACAATATAATTAAACAGAAGGTATTGTATTAATCACCATATAAAACAGATGTAAATGTTTTATTATCATGCGAAAACTCTATGTCTATTAACTTCAATTGTCGCCTCAACTTTTATATATATAAATTAAAAAGTTTACATGATCAAATGTGTTTTCTGTTTGTCAACAACAATCCACCTATAGAAGAAATAAATGTACAAAGCTTATTCCATATTTTCATCTTCTAACATTCTCAAAACATATATAATAAGAAAAATGCGCATGAAGCATATTACAAGTTCGATGCTAATATATGCAAACAAAAAAAAAAGAATTCACCGGTGACAATGAAAAAAATATAACGATTAGAATCTTTATTATCATTGGATTGTTGTTACTGTAGTTGAAGGACGTTTCTTTTTGAGCATATCAAATAGACGACTTGTTAAACGAATACAACCAGCAAATATATTTAATGATATAATATTTGTTTGTGTTTGTTCTAATTTAACACGTTCTTGAAAATTAACTGATGTTGCTGCAACAATTGCAAACGGAAATAAAATTGAAAAAATACATTCATTTATAATAATCGATTTAAAAAATTGGGTTGATAGCATTGTTAACGGAAAGCCAAAACCAAGAAAATATGGCCAATATGTTTCAATACGTTCAACACGTTGTTTAACATTTAAATTTGCATATATCCATGCATATTCAAACGCATAAAATGAATAAAGTAAACAAAGACACATATGACCAAATATTGTATTAAGTATAGGTACAGGTATAAGTAATATAAGTGTTGATTGAATAACAAAAAAAATCTGCATGATTATACTAAATGTTATATCACTAATTGCACGTGAAAACGATAATGCTGGTAATGTTTGCTTATGTTTAGTTAGTTTTTTATAGACAACATCAGCTATATCACGAAACCAATATGAGTTAACCAATTTTGATATAATAAATGCTGGAATAAGCCATAAAAAATTAAATGTATAAGTTAATATATGTTGTATAATTAATAATGGTCGAGATGATGATGATGAATCTAATCCGGCTAATGTATTAAATAGTCGACGAAATACAGGTAAAAAAAGATAATTAAAACAAAGCATGCCACAAAGAAGTATTCCACCATTAAATAAACATAAAAGTGCTAAATTTGATTTAACACGTTTTGTATCTGATGATGATGAACTTCGTTTAGGTTTTGGTTGATGTGGATGTTGTTTAATTGAAGATTTTTCCGATGATTTTTTACTAAAATCCTCATCAATTGTCAAGACATTAAATGAATTTCTAACTGAATCATATAAACCTCGACAAAATAAATCAAAATAAGGTGAAAAATGAAAAGACATATCTAAAAATAAAATGGTATACTATGTTTTATATTATTGTAATGATATAAATATTGAGTATTCATTTAGCAAATGTTCTATAGTAAATATGTTGAAACATTATACAATAATAGAAGCTAGAACACCTGTTAAACAAATACCAAATATCAATTAAGTTAAACAACATTCATACAAATTCTAATATTACTTGCCGCTCATTGTTATTCAATAGATAAGGTTTTATGTATCGATTATGTCATATGACTTCATACATGTGATTTGACGTATGATAGAAGTTAAGTACTATTCGAATAAATAGGAAGCATTTATTTTAATACAGACATTATGCTATTATTTTCTTTTGAGAAAAATGAATTCTATTATTTAATTTTGATATCATTTTGAAATTTCCCTCGAAAGAAGATATTCACTATTTCAAAGTACAAGATGGAAAAAATACCAATTGTCGTATATAACTACTGATTGGTCAACATCAAAATCCAATAAAAAACGATTCAATACTTTCAATTCAATACTTAGACATATCTTAAAACACATTTTATTCATGAGCTTTTATTTTTCTTAAATTAATTTTCTCTTATTCATGAAAAAAA
This sequence comes from Rotaria sp. Silwood1, assembly GCA_905250075.1. Taxonomy (NCBI): domain Eukaryota; kingdom Metazoa; phylum Rotifera; class Eurotatoria; order Philodinida; family Philodinidae; genus Rotaria; species Rotaria sp. Silwood1. The sequence continues at coordinate 515,890 of CAJNOP010000093.1, read as the reverse complement.
AATCATACAACGACAAGTGACCTCTTCATAATCATCTAGCAACATGGTTGATATTATAAGCAATAAAGAATCTGTGACAACCAAACTAAAGATTTTTTATTTAAATCAAAATATAAAAGCAAAGAAAAATATAGAAAAACTAGCATGCCTGGTCTTATTCGTCTTAAGCAATCATCACTTTCTCCATTACAAGTAACTAATGATACAACACAAAGTCTTATTTATCGAAATCCAAATGCAAGAATAACATGGGATGGTATTGAAACATATAAACGATGTATTTTTCGTAATTGGACACCTGGTGAAGAGTATACAGAAGTATTAACATTTAAAAATTTATCCGGAAAAAATATAACATTTACATATGAAGTACCTAAAACACGATATTTTCAAACAATTTATCCACGACGTTTAACATTAAGTCAAGGTAAAAAATTTTCCAAAGAAAAAACAAAAAAGAAACATTTTTTTCTTAGGAGTTACATTTAATTTACCTATACAATTTAGTCCATTGGAAAAAATTGCATATGTTGATGAACTTTTTGTTTACATTAATCAAACACAATATCGTATAACACTTGCTGGTCTTTTACCACAGTATCGTTTAAGTCTTGAACCAAAAGAACTTAATTTTGGTTATTGTGCTATCCAAGATATACAAATTCGTTCATTTAAATTACGTAATACAGGTGATTTAGAAACAAATATTGAATGGAATTGTAATGAACCATTTACTATTGAACCTCGTGAATGTATTTTACCTGTTGGTGGTTTACAAACATTTACATGTTCATTTCAACCACAATGGGCATTAATTTATGTTGGTACAGCAACATGTATCTATGGAAATCAATCTGTATATGAACTTCGTTTACATGGTATTGGAAAATTTCCACATATTATTGTTCGATCTGATGATGAATCTATTGATGAAAATACAGGAAATATTTTAGTTAATTTTGGAGATATGTCTATGAATGGTTCATTAAAACGTGAATTAACTTTAATTAATCAATCAACATTTCGTGTACCATTTCGTATTGAACCAATACCAGGTGTAGCAAAATTTGATACAGCTTTTCGTTTTGGAAAAATTGAAGGAATATTAGAAGCAGAAAAACGACAAACAATACCTATTAAATTTCAACCTAAAGCATGTGAACAATATTATAGAGATTTTTTTAATGTTAATACACAACAAGGAAATCTTGTTACAGCTGTTGTTGAATGTAGTGGAAAATCTATAGGAAATTTAATTGAAATTAGTCATCAAAGAATTACATTTGGACAAGTATTAGCGGTAAGATAGAAAATAAAAAAAAGTTTTATTTTTTTTGTATTATAATCATTGATACTTAGTAGTTTTCAAGATAAATGAAAGAATTGAACTAGATTAAAAGAAAATCTTGAATTTGACTTGATGAGAATGTTTCGTGTTCCAGATAGCTATTTGGCATTTTATATTCATAAGCTTAAAGTTAAAATAGACATATGTAGTGTACGAATAACGCTTACCCTGTACATCTCTACGATGAAAATAGTTTGTTGTATTTTATGAATTTGCCATAGTATTACTATTTCTTGATTGACAGTTACTTTGTTCGATCGATTGACCGTAGCAAAGGTCGAAAGGCAGAATATTGGAGTTAGAAAAACATTGAAAATATGATGTCTCCAAAGTGGATATAGGCGAAGAAAAGATTAGAAACCATTATCCTTATGCCAAAAATAAAGTAAACTATTCTCACTATTCACAAATAGAGTATTTACAAAATAAATATATAGATCATTATTACATATATGTAATTCTAATTTCATTTATTGAAAATCTTTGTGTAAAAAACAATTTTATTGAAGTCAATCTTTTATGGTTTTTTTTTGTTTCACTTGTGAATCAAACATATCTGAAGAGAAAAGTATTCATAAATGATTGATTGCTTTTGACTTAGGGCTTTATACATCATGTAAATCTTAATAAACTATGAGTATCTTGAAATGAATTCGAATCTTTAGCTGAGTATAGCAAAAATACTGTATCCTTTAAATAATTGCCTTAGATCTCTTTAAAAACATCGAAAACACTGATATTCGAATTTTGACTGAAAACTTTGCACAGAACGAAGTCTGAATGAGAATAGGCTACAATAAAAGCTTATACATCAGCAAATTACGATATTCTTCTTTCAGAATAGAAGGAAATAAAAAGATTTGAAAGTTTCAAATCAAAAGTTGACAATCAGTGTCTTGTCGAGGGACACCCTGGATATTCAGTTAAAAAAATACTATAAAATATCATATCTTTGCAGGGACTAGTTAAAAGCTTGGGTGCTTTTCAATGTAGTCATAGATTATTAGAATCTACAAAGTGCGCATAATGTCGACTCAAAAGCGATAAATCATTTAGAAGATTTTCTTCATTTTTGTACTTGTAGAATACTACAACAAATCGTATCATTGAATTATATAATTCACAAAAAACAAGTATTGCACGTTTTCAAATCTATACTTCATCTGATAGTCCATTTCATTTTTCAATTGAAAATGGTACTTTAATTGGTGATGATTCAAAATTAACAATAATTATAACATTTACACCAACATATCCAATGGGATATTATAAAATAGTTCCTATTCTTATTGAACATCAATCACCAATACTTCTTGAACTTGTTGGTACATGTCATTCTGATACTGGTAAACCACCTGTATTAAATGATCGTTATATATCAAATTTTAAACAACAAGTATCACGTCATTTAGCATTATATCCATTTGAAATTTTAAGTGATTATTTAAAACGTGGTCGATTAATTTTAGATCCATCTGGTTCAATAATGGAAACAAATGATTTAACTTTAATTAATGATATTAAAATAATTAAAGATGAACATGATTATATTGTGCCACCATTATCAAATCCATTAAAAGATAATTATTTATATTGGTTTTCAAATGAAGATAATACACATTTTGAATATGTTACATTAAGTGAAACATGTTTTATATTTGATCAATGTTTATTAGATCAAACAAATGAATGGCAACAAAGTTTAACAGTAACAAATTTAACACGAGGAAAATTAATACTTGTATGGCAAATAAAAGATTCATCCATATTTTCTATAACACCAACAGAAACAGAATTATTACCATTAAAATCTACAGCATTTCGTATTATATTTCGTCCAACAATAACTGATACATTTTATACAAAACATTTTGAAGGTTATGTTTATTATAAAAATCAACGTGATTTTACACTTGTACCTGATTATGGTGTTATGTTACCTGTACAAATAGATTTAACATGTATTGGTAATACATTACGTGTAAATCATGAAATATTACCATTATGTCAATTTGATCGTGATATACTTATATTTCCACCAATAGGTGAACAAATATCAGCATATCAAACATTAACATTAACAAATACAGGTACAACACCATTAATATATAGATTTTTAACAACATCAAATGATGATACAATAAGTCATTTTACATTTAAACCATCTAATGGTTATATAAAACCAGGTGATTATACAATTATAATTGTACGTTATAAACCAATACGTTCATTAAATATAAATAATAATATATATCAAGAACGTATTATTGTACGTTTAAATGAACGTGAAAAATTTGATAAAATTTTACATATATTTGCAACACAAGATAAAGCACGTTTATTAATACCAAATGATGGTCATATATATGCATTAACAACATGTATTGGTTTAAGTTCTGAAACACATTTACAATTAAAATCATTAACACGTTCAAAATTAGAATTTAATTGGGCATTAGATAATAATATAACATCATTATCTATTGAACCTAAAAATGGTTATTTTAATCCATATGAAGAAAAAGATTTTATTATTATATATAAACCAAAAGATGAAGGTAAAATTTCCATGCCAGCAAAATTAACATGTTGGACTGGTGATCGTACAAAATATGGTGCTGAAATTTATCATATAACAATACATGCATCAACACGTGATGGTTATCTTCGTGCTAGTGAATTACATCATGATCTTGGTTCAATTGCATTAGGTACATCAATAACATATGATCTTTATATAACAAATATTGGTGATTGTTTATTACGTTATCGTCTTTATACAAAACAAAAAATATTAGATAATAAAAAAATTTCAAATAATTTAATACATAATGATGAAATGTCAATTATTGAATTTATATCAAATGAAAATAATCAAGGTGAAATTGATGGTAAAGCTAAAATATGTATACCATGTCGTATACATCCATTTAGTCGTTCATATTATCAAATAGAAATTTTTTATGAATTATTAGATGATAATAATCAATGTTTAAGTGAACATAAACATCATTTATGTACATTAAATGTAAATGGTGTTTATCCACATTTAACATTTATTGATGTACTTGGTTCACAACAATCAGCATCATTAAGTAAAGGTTTATTATCAAAAGCATTTAATTTAACAAAAATAAATGCTTTATTAGCTAAAGAACCTACATCTGATGAATTAACATATGCTATTAATTCACCACGTGAAGAAATATTTTCAAAAAAAATAAATAAATATAAAAAAACTAAAATTGATAGTGGTATATCATCACCATTACCACCACTTGAACAACCTGAAGCTATTTCATTTATTTTTAATGCTGCACCAATTAATTCAGCACCATCAGAAGTACATTTATTACTTGAAAATTCAAGTGATCTTGATACAACATGGGCATTTCTTTTTCCTAAAGATTTACAATGTGAATTAGAATATTGGGCACGTACAGGAGATTTTACAGAAGAAGAATTAAATGAAATGAAATTACAAGATAATAAAATATTTAGTATTAATCCAAAAAAAGGAATATTAAAAAAAGGTTCAAATGTTACAATTACAATTACATATAAACATATTTTTCCTGGTCAACATACATTACCAGCTATATTTAAAGTTGGTCGTGGAAGACAAATTATGCTTAATTTAGTTGGTATAAGTGTTGAACCAGGAGAACGATATGTTCAATTTTATTCAACTAATCATCATTTATTACCAGTTGAATTAGGTGCACAAGGAGCACCTGTACAACAATATGAATTATGGAATGGTGGTACAGTACCAATTCATTTTCAAGTATGAATATTTCTATTATATAGTTCAATCAAAATAAGATATATATAATATGAAAACTATTTTTAAAGCTATTGATCTTTATATTAAGTATCAGTGCTAGAAAGAATCTAAATAGTAATTCAAATCGAGAATTTAGTTTTTAACAAGAATATAAGCTACTAAAAATTATTATTAAGTTTTCAAAGATAGAGTCTTCAGAAAATCCAAAGGCTAACTTTTCAACGTGTAGAACAGACATATATATAATTTCCTTTAGACTACATAGAACGATAGAACAAACAATTCTCTACATAATGAGATATCTCTGAGTTCTCTGCGACTTTTTTTTTGTTGAGATGCAACAGTCTTACGAAAGCTTGTTGGTACTCATCAAATATATAGAAAATAAGATTAACTATGTTTTACAGTACTAGCCAAGAGTGTAAAACCAATACATTTTTGTTTTCTTTTTTTATTCTACAATACGAAGTATTCAACTCAAATCTAAATAGTACTTCGATTAACCAATGAAGTTCTCTATTGAAGGAATTTTCCTACCGAAACTTCATGAATGAACTATGAGCAATATTAAAATAGTCAAGAGTATCATGCTGTCTATATATTTTAGGTTGATATGAGTCAATTAGAACAAATATCATTATCAAATTATGGTTTTTGGGTTCTTGATTGTCTTACACCCGAAGGTATTATAGTTCCAAATAAAAGTTTTGCAACACAATGGGTATTTAATCCACTTGAAGCTCGTGAATATATATTTAATATAAAAATTGATTTGGAAAATTGTGAACCAGCATACATTACATTTATTGGTCATGGTTTTGATAAACGTCATATAAGTTCTGATATATCAAAATCTTTAATAGATAATCTTGAAATAACAAAACAATTAAATTTAAATGATCGTTTAGCATTATTAACAATTGATCGTATAAATTTTGGTAATTTACCATTATTTACTAAACAACGTCATATTACTTTTCTTAAAAATCAATCAAATAAAGATGCTATTTCATTTATTTGGCATGTTACAAATCCTGAACAAGTTCGACATATTCGAATTCAACCAGGTTTATATTAATCTGTTTTTTTTTGTCTCTAATTTTCATTCAAATCTTTTCTTTCTTCTATTAAATAGTTCGTGGTAAAATTCAACCTCGACAATCATTACCAATAAAAGTAACATTTATGGCAATTGAAGCACCAGCATTTCAAGATATTGATCTTGTTTGTGAAATCTATAATGAAACAACACTTAATCAATATAATATTGATTTAAAAAAATGGGAAAGTAATATACAAAAAAAATGGGAATCTTTTGAAATTGATGATGATGAATATAAAGCATGTTTACGTACTGGTACACTTGATGATATTGATAAACAACAACAATTAAAACAAAATCAATTTCAACAAGGATCAACATTACAAATGTGTAAAACTTTACCACCAGTTGTAGTTAATTATGAACTTGATGAAACTAATATTGATCGTAGAAGACGTTTACGTGCAAATGTAAAAAAACAACTAAATACAAGACCACAAATGCCTATACCAGAATTATTACATTTAGCATTTACAGCACGTACATTAGTTTATAATGAATATCTTGATTTATGTACGAATACAAATCAATTAGAAAAATTCTTTATTGATACATGTTTAGGTAAGATTTTTGATTTTTAAAAATGAATTGCTAAGAAAAATTTCAAATGATGACAGAAAGTGTGTAAGAATAAGACTATAAAAATCTTATTTTATCGGCAAAGTTTATTTCTGATTCATTCAAATTACAGAATATATTAGATTGCGTAGAAAATAATAACATTCTATTTTGAATCGGATTTTTATTACAACAAAACATAGCCCTTGTAATTTATACAACAAATTCACGTTTACATTTTAACTTGAAAATCTTCAAGATGATATTATTTTACTTAAAACTAATTTTTAGAAAACAGAAAAGATTATCAACTTATAAACTCTGCAGTGTGCATGATAATAATAATTTTTGCAAAATATTTATTAATCTAGAAAATCAGTATATCAAGATCTGAAGGAATTTCTTATGGTTATATTCGTAATCAATATAATAGATAACTTATAATTCAGTAACATTCTGTGAGAAAGCGATTGGTAAGTTGAAAACGTTCTTTCATAAGATGATGGATTTCATAGAAAAAAAAAGGAAGTTGAATATAGAAGATTTATTTGGTTTTAAACGTTACTCTACAGATGATAATGTTATTTTTATTGATGAAGAAACGTGAAAAAGGATGGAATATGAGGACATAAAGAATTGCACCAACTTAATACGCAATGCAATGGAATAAGATCCTAGCAGTTATTTAACTGTGTAAAGCAGGAACAAATAAAAACGATCTTTGCTTGAGCCTAGGCAAATAATCCAGTATAATTAGTTTGATAGCAATCGAGAAATGAGTTCAAAAATGGCCCAAAAAAAGAATAACATGATTTTTAAACATTTCCAACAAGAATGAATGTACATCAACTACATCTTTTCTCATTGTAAAACATAAACAGAGTAACACATATATATAATATAATTTGTCTTTTGTAGGTGGTGATTATCGCAGTAAAAATTCCAAAAAACGTCTGAAAAAAAATGAAGAAGATGAATTAATCTATGATGATAATGCTGACGATGAACTCAGTGCAAACAATAATGAACAAATAATCGTATCAGTCGAAGAAGCTGATTTACTTCGTACTACATTATCAGATTTACTTCGAAATCTTTTATCTGATCGAGTTTTCTCTGATACATTACCAGAAATGATTGCTGAAAAAATACCATATTTTTCACAATTACAATATACTCGATCGTCAAAAATTAATAATGAACAACAACAACAACAACGTCAAGAGAGTCGTTTATTGAAAGATTATCAAACTCGAACAAATCTTGATGAAATTTATACAACTGAACCTGATCCAAGTTTTCTTTGGTCAAGTATTGATCATGAAAACACTCTCAATCGTAGTGAATTAATGCCCAAAACAAAAATTATAAAACGAGCATCATCAACACCATCATCATTATCGGATTTTGAACAACAACACCATTTTGATAATAATGAACATTTAAAAAATAATCCAAATATAACATCATTAATGGAAGATATTTTAGAAAATACAATATGGAATATATTACAAGAAGCATATCATAATGAGTTTAGTTTAACTGCTAGACCACGTCTTATTGCATTACCACCTAAACGTCAATCATCTTTATTAACACGATCTATTCTTCAAACTGATTCAAATCAATTAGTTTTTCCTTCACCTCCTCTCATTTTGACAGAATCTTTTGATTAACAGTGATTGTATCTATCGAGTTTTCTTTTCTTTTTCGTTTTTATTTTATTCAAAATAATAACAGGAATACTGCTCTCTTCTTCGCATAATAAAAATTTATTGAAAATTTTCAACGCGTAATAAATTACATTCATGTTTTTTTTACAATGAGGAGAAATACTGGAGAAAAATCACATGAGGAGGTTTTCTCAGATATTCTTTTCTGGTTTCCATGATTTTTTTTTGTCTCTAGAGAACATCTATAAGCGAAAAATCATTCAAACTGGAAGGAGACATATATGAGAAGGTTCCTTTATCTGTCTAAAACATGAAGTCTAATCAACTGAAAATAGTTTCTATTTGAGAAAACCGATCGCTACCAATATTTTTTTTAAACAAAAATCAAAACAAGTGGTAAGTACAATTTGTACAAGCTTAAAATGTGAAACACAATACAGCTGTTGTTGTTAATCATTGGAAGATTATTTTGGGACAAGTTCTTTACGATATTCTTACTTAGTTCTTCAGAAATACAACAAGGAACTAGTTCATATATTAGAACGAGACGTTATTGATATACGACCGGTGCTTGTGTATTATCATCAATCATGGTCTGTGGAGACAGAAAGTTCCAATTTCTATCGTATACACTTCAACACTTTTAGATTATTTATCACAAAGCCTATGAAGTTATGATTAACCAATAGCCTGATAAGAAATTTCTCAAGTTCAAATATCAATTAAATAACTAGTGGGATAATGATCTAATATGAATACTCATATTTCAGATCCACTCATGCATCATTGATTAACAAAGAATCTTCTTGAAATCATCATACACAGAAACAAGAACGACAAAACGCCTGTAAGAATACTTGTAACAACGAACATAATTAATTAAAAGCATTAATTATGGGCAAACATATTATCAGATTGATATTGTCGAAAGAATCTATATCTTCCGTTGATAATTTCGATAACTATCTCTTCTAATATTCGTGTTTTATATAAACTCCTTTGTATTATCAACATCAATAATAAATCAATAGATAAAAGTTTCTTAATCTAATTATCATCGATATTTATATAATCAATTACGAAAAAAAAAAAATCTTTATAGTCAAAATAAGTTCTTATTCAATAAATTTCTTTTCTAAAACATTCGAAATTCATCTTCATGAAGATTATGTCTTGATACACGAATTGGTTCTTCTGCTTGACTAAGTGATGATGGATCTAATGGATCTTTTTTTGCTGGTTTATCTAATTAATATTAAAATTCGAAAGAATAGTAATTTTACTATTGAACTTACATGGTATATTATTCGGATTTTCTGATTGATGATATATTTTAATAAAATTAATACTATCAAAAAATGGATGATTTTGTATATCTTTATTTCCATTAGCCAAACAGCCAAGTCTTGTTGTAACATCAATTACAAGTATTTTTTTAATTAAATCAGTTAATTCGGCTGAAAAAGATGATGGACATGTATAACGTTGATTAACAATTGCTCTATATATATTTTAATTTATTTAAATATTAAATATTTATTTAAACATACTCATATAATTGAATATGATCTTTACCAGAAAAAGGTGGTTGACCAGCAGCCATTTCAAAACATAAAACAGCAAATGTCCACCTGAAGAAAATAAAAAACAAAACCTTATAATCAATTATCTATCTTTCATAACATACCAATCAACAGATTTTCCATAACCTTTATGCTTAATGATTTCCGGCTATATGGAAAAAAACATACAATAATTTAATTTACCAAACAAAAAATAAAATAAAATAATGCAATATCTCCACCATAGTTTGATAAAATATGCTAATTCTTCAACTACTAGAGAAATTCAAAGATCTAAGAATTTTCGTTTTGACATATGTGATTTTGTAAAACTTTCCTTGTTGATTATTTCAATAAAAAAGTATTTAGATATTTCCATCAAGAAACGCCGTCATTAGCTGATGATAGTTAAAAATTCTTTTCACTGAAATGATCAGTAACAAAACTTCTATAAAATGAAATATATCAAAAAAATATTTCGGATACGTTTCTTTGCCAGAAAATTTCAATTTTTCTCTTTATCAAATTTTAAGCAATCTTATTAAACTTTTTCCTCAAAAATAAAAATCATTCGGAAGAAAAACTAAACTCATTTTTATTTATTGATAGTCTATTTCTTGTGCACTCAAAATATGTTAATAATTTCAGTACCGGTAAATAGTCTGGTGTGCCACATAATGTATACGTTCGACCATTAACATGTTTTGCAAAACCAAAATCAGTTACTTTTAAATAACCATTTTCTGCAATTAAAATATTTTCTGGTCTGAAATAAAAAGTTTATCAAAATTATTTCAATCGATCAAATCAAAAAAAGTTATACACACTTAAGATCTCGATATCTATTAAAACAAAAAACAAACAATAAATAATATTCATTAATTCTAATATAAACTTACAATATATCAAAATGATGTAAATATTCAAAGACAAGAAATATTTGAGCGGCATAAAATTTCACATGTTTCTCATTAAATTTACCTGTACGTCTTAAATAAGTAAATAGATCACCACCTAAAAGGAAAAAAAAAATATATAAAATAAAAAAAAACAATTCTCTTTGTTTGTTTTATTTTTCCTTACCACCAATATATTCAAGTGATAAATAAATAAATGAATTATCTTTAAATGAAAAAAAATATCGAACTGTATTTGGATGTTGTAATGAATATAAAACTCGACGTTCATTTAATGTATGATCAATTTGTTTATAACGAACTAATTTTCTTTTATCCATAACTTTAATAGCATACAATTTATTTCCATCATTTTTATTTAAATTATCATTTTTTAATAATGCCAAAACAACACGACCAAATGAACCTCGTCCAAGTGTACGTATAAGTTGAAATTTATCAAGTGATATTGTTGTATCACATGGTAATACACGAGACCATCGTTGTTTAAAATTTTCAATTAATTCAGCATCTTCATTTTCATTTGCATATGATATATATTGATATAATTCATTTTTAGCACCACGAACTAATGATGATACCATTGGAAAGATATTTAATTAAAAGAAATGTTTTGTTGATTGTTCGTATCATTAATCGATATCATTGAAAAAAAAGACACATAAAATTATCCGAATAAACAAAATTTCATAAATATGACGCGCCTTTTAAAAATTTTTTATATTTAATAAGAGACAAATGTCTAGTGCAAAAATATATACAAAGAATTGAATTGAAAATGTTTCTTGAAGGTTACAAAAATCTGAGAACGAAAAATATTTAGAAACTCTATCGTAACTTTTTTTGAATTTTATTTTTTTTTTCTTTGCCAAGTTTTATAACATACGGATATCAGACTATTATTTCGTCAAACAAAAAGGCAATTTTTCGTAACTACTGATCTATCGCAGTCAAAAAACTAAATTTTACTCGGAAAACGAAGTTGTTCGAAGAATTATATATTTTATATGAGAAAAAGGAAACGGGTCGAGCTCGTTTACTACATAATATTTTTGCAAATAGGACACAACCCTACTCTGTGAGATACTCAAACAATACCATGTTTTTGCATTACAAGCGCAAAATTGACTTTGTATTTAAACTATTCATTGTTTAGTTTTTTTCTACATTAAACCAATTATTATAAAATCACACGTAAGCCTTCGTTGTAATCAACAATTAGTTATATACATATGATGTTTGAAAGTATCGAAAGTCGATATTGGATTGCAACTCTATATCAGAAACAAAATTAATGCAAAACTTTTGCTCTGACTTGTTATTATAAAATGAATAGCTGTGTGGTAAATATATATCAATTTTTATTGATCAAATTTAAATTCTTTAAAAAAATCTTTGATAGAATGTAAGTTTTAAAATTAATTTAGAGAATATATCATCTAAGAATTTTTTTATAGAACATAAAGTCTTAGATGACATTGAAGATAACGAAAAGTAATTTTTATCGAATTCTAAACAAGTCAAAAAACGTTAACAAACGTATATAAACAAAAGCTTTGATATTGATATTAGTTTTAGTACATTAAATTGAATAATTATGTTTGAGATTAGATAACCTTATGGATTGCATGTTGAAATATTTTATTTCAAACAAAATCTATAAGATTGCATAGCATCGTAGAAAAATTGATCCTCTGCATGTTAGTATTTCTACTGTTGTCAACAACAAAAGATTTTATCAATCTTTACAATTCATCATTATTTTTTATTTATCATATTTCTATCTCAAATGTAGATTGATATATTTTAATTGTTTATTTTCGTTAACATAAATTATTTCTTCTTCAGAAAATTCCAAATATACTTATGATCTTCTTATACTTGCATGTTTCTTTTTTACTTAAAAAAAACCGATTCTTTTTCTTTCAATATTACCACTAATTTGATTTTTTTATATTTCAATGCAGCATACAGTATATCAAAGTTTCAAATTACATTTCAAACTTCTAGTCTAACCAACAAACACTTATAATTTTCTTTTATCTTAGATTTTTTTCTCTCACATATACATAATTATTTAGAATAATAATAAAAATTCAAATAAGTTCAATTTAATTATTGATTTTCTTTATAAGCAAAACCGACATAACAAGAATGCTATATTACTAAAGAAACAATAAAAAATACATTTGTTTAATAAATGATGCAAGATAATAACAAAAAAAAAACAGACATTTTATCTTTTCATTTATAAGAATAGAACACAATCAGTAGAATTTTTTTTTCATTTACTTGCTTCCATAGTAAAAGGAACAACAGTTTCAAATCGACTATGATCAGTTTACGTTTTGTTATGCTAGAATCAAAATGAAAGAATTGAAAAAAACTAGTGTGTATCAATAGCAACATCATTAGTTGGTGAAGATACATTTATTAGCAGAGACAATTCAGACAAAAGAATTCATAATGAGACGAGCGAATCGTATAGAACCGGTTATTACCGGTAGTGATGTTGGGGATTTAGCACGAGCTACTGTAACAACAACAACACATATGGAAGTTATACGACGAGTTCAAGTAGTTCCGATGGTAAGTAACTGTAAATATTCGATGTCAAATATACAGTTTAATTGTTGCATGTCGATGAGGATTTTCTTTTCTTTTTCTTATTCATTTTAATTGATCACGGTAAAAAGAACAATCAATAAGAAAGTTAACAATTGGTTGAACAAATTGTTTTGTTTATAAAAAAAATTTATGCTAATGTTTGTTTTCAAATATTTCTTATAGAGAGAAGCACTTGCTCAATTGCATACTGATATTAATCAATCGCTTGCTGGTGATATAACTATTTCACCAAGAATTTGGAGTGGAATGCAGAGTACTGTAATACCTGTAGTCGTTAGGTAATATATGATTAGTGAAAGTTCTTATTCACTGCTTTCTGCATTGGAGAGATTTGATGAAAAAGTTTTCTTTTCCTTCAACCGAAGTCATAAAAAACGACAGACTATTTCTTAGATTGAAAGTTTTTATCACTGAATATCGTTGATTTCAATACAAATATTCTCTACTGATCTTAATTCATGAACAGTAATGACTTTTTTTCGAGATTTTTATATTTGTAATTGATTGAATCGTGCATGTAGAATTTTGTCTTTTATGCAGAGGCTCACGCAAAACATTATGGCTTATTGGCAGTGTATTTATTATAGTTGGGTTGTTTGCTCTTGCTGCTATGATTACTGGCTTAACAATCGCATTTGGAAGTGAGTATTCATTTTTGTATAATATTCAGTCTTATTATAATTAAATTATTCTCTTTTCTGTGTGTAAATAGAGACCAATGCGGTTGGTGAAAGTCAGATTGATCGTATGTGAATTTCATTTTATTTAGATCGAAAAATTTCTGTACGCTTCTGTTAATTAGGATATGACGTTGGTAATTTGTACTATGGAATGAATGATGCCAATGCTGATAATTTTCCTTCAAATACTTATTTATCTAGTGAAAATAAAGATTCTGTTCAAAAATTTGTTTGTATATTTATATAATTAAGTTTGTTTTAATAAAAATATTTTATTTTAGCTATCTGATCAATTAATGAACGAGCCTGGTTATCGTGGTTTATTAATCGATGGAGTTCTTGTACAACAAGACTCGACAAGTGGACGAAGACGACGGTACTTATGTTTAAAATTTATATAATGAAATTTCAAGATATGTTTTTTCCTAGAGCTACATCATGTCCAACTACTTTCGTTGTTCGAAATATTCAAGTTTATTTTGATCGTTGTTCAAGTTGTGTTGGTTCACGTAATCTTGCTTTACGTCGTGCACTTGGGAATCTGACTGCTTTTCAAAAACCATTAAATTTATCAATAAACAACGGTACTGTATCTCAAATATCTATAGAAATTTGTTCAACACCAAACATAACGAGTCTAAGTAAGAAATTAGATTTCTTAAGATGTAATTTAAAATTTTTTTGTTCGTTTAGTTGTACCAGTAACATTAAGTGTTCTACAAGCACAACAAATTAATTCAAGTCTTTTATCAACAAATACATATGCGATAACGACTCAGGCAGCATCAAGTTATTCGATCTATACTTATTCAACACGACCAAAAAGTCGTTCAACATATGTAGTTACATCTCGAACTATTTCTACAGAAAAAATAAAACCAACGACAACAACGACATTATATCCAATCGAAACAACTTCACCAATTGCAACAACAATGAGGAATGATATTAGTAGCATTGTTTCCACAGTTTCATCTCAAATAGCAACAGATTCAATGTCAACTGTTGAATTTACAGTTGCACAAACTTCAACAGAAACACCTGAAATATCTACCACTTTTACTGAACTAACATCAACACAATTTAATGAAATAGATGAAACAACATCTTCCATAGATTTAATAACTACATCAGAAATAATTGAACATACAACAATAGCACAACAAGTCGAAGATACAACAACAGTACTATTCGAAGACATAACAACAGCAGAACAAATCTCAGATGTAACAACAACAGAACACATCTCAGATGTGACTACAACAGAGCAAATTTCAGATGTAACTATAACAGAACAGTTCGAAGGAACTACAACAGAACAGTTCGAAGGAACTACAACAGAACAGTTCGAAGAAACTGCAACAGAACAGTTCGAAGGAACTACAACAGAACAGTTCGAAGGAACTACAACAGAACAGTTTGAAGGGACAACAACAGAACAGTTTGAAGGGACAACAACAGAACAATTCGAAGGAACTGCAACAGAACAGTTCGAAGGAACTACAACAGCACAGTTCGAAGGAACTACAACGAAACAAATCTCAGATGTGACTACAGCCGAACACGTCGAAGGAACTACAATGGAACAAATCTCAGATGTGCCTACAACAGAACAGTTCGAAGGGACAACAACAGAACAATTCGAAGATACGACAACAGCAGAACAATTCGAAAATATAACAACAAAAGTACGATTCGAAGACACAACGACAGCAGAACAATTCGAAGAAACAATAGTAATGAAACAAGTTAAGGACACAACATTTTCTACACATGATATCATGTCAACAGAAGCATTTGATAAAACTGCAACAACGCAAGAATTTGAAGAAACAACGTTTTCTACCAATATGACGACAACATTCAATGAATTTCTGGATATGTCAACATTAGAACAAATCGAACTAACAACATCATCTGCAAATGAGACAACAACATCGTTTGAAGATTTAACAGTGACAGCAGAATCATTCGAAGCAACTACATATGCTACCAATTCAACGTCACCATCAAGCGAATTACTCATAACTGAAACTTTATCATTCGATACGGATACAACAATTGAATTGAAAGAAACAACATCATCATCATCATTGACAAATTTTACTAGTGAAGAAAAATCAACTGCTAATTATATGAATAATGCGACAATAAATAATGAACTTGAAACAACATCTATTGATAATTTTGAAGAATTAACAAGTCCTACAGCAAAAGAATTTTCAACAATAAATGATACTACTATCGAATCTGATTTATCTCAAACAACAATAAGCCAAGATGAAGAAACATTATCAGATATTTCGACAGAAACACAATCCACTACTCCTATCTATAACTATTCAACTGAAATTTCTGATAGTTCGATCAGATTTGATAGTACTACAAATGAAATGGATATTGATCAATCATCGCCATTTAATGATGAATCAACAAAAGAAACACTTGAACTACAATCAAGTACAATATCTAGTTATACCGATGAAACAAGTCCTTCATCAATTTATCTTTCAACTACTATAAAACCATCAACTACTAATGCTCTATCATCATTTAAATCAAGAACTTCAACAGCTACTAGTTCTGTTCGACAAAGTACCCAAAGGATCTCTCCATTTTTACCATATAAACCATTATTAACCACTTCTTCGTTACGAAATACATCATCTCAATTAACCAGTCGACCAATGTTATCATTGACATCAATAAGACCTGTTCGTACACAAAAACAAACATTTTATTCCACTGCTTTTACATCTCCAACAGCACAACGTTATCGTACCTCACTGGCTGTAACGCCAAGGAATACTTATCAATCAACAATGAAAATGCGACGTTTTACTACTGCTATTACTCCATCAATGTCTACTGGTCGAACAAGTAAGTTTTATACTTGAAATTTTTTGTAAATGAAATTATGATACATTAACAGGTGTTCGAACTTATACGACAGCAACAGCTCCATTAACAACAAGAACACAACAACGTAGTCGATTAAGACAGACATGTAAGAATGTTAATAATCTTTGAGAAGTTTATTATTTCCTTTATTTATTATTTGCAAAGAGTTAATATCTTGTTTTATTAAGAGAAAGCTAAAATTTTCTCTGTTCTTTTTCAATACTATACGAAAACAACCATATCTATTCATCATACAACACATCTTACTTCAGAACTATCATGGAAACGTTACAGACCATGCAAGACGGGATCGACAGACGTTGTTGATATACGACCATCAAAGACCGTATATCAATAACATCTCGTTATAATATATGATCTACTCCTTTCTTGCATTTCTGGACGATTAAGTAGAAAGATGGTACGGAAATGTGTTGTAGTATAGGTATAACAGAGCAATCTCTCGATCATTAACAATAACAGTTACATCGCGTTTCACGTTTTAATCTCACAGAGATTACGCTAACAGTTTTTTTTTCTAGCATATAATCCAACAAGTGTTCGGCCACAAACAACAGTACGATCACAAACAAGTACTCGACTACAAACAACTGCTCGAGCACAAACAACTGTGCGACCACAAACAAGCATTCGACTACAAACAAGCGGTCGACCACAAACAACTGCTCGATCACAAACAAGTGTTCGGTCAAAAACAACTGCTCGATCACAAACAACTGCTGGACCACAAACAAGTGTTCGGTCACAAATAAGCGGTCGACCACAAACAACTATACGATCCCAAACAAGTATTAGACAGCAAAAAAGTGTACCTACACGCTATCAAACAACTTATCTACCAACAAGTACTCAAAAATCATATTCCACATCTTTGACAAGCACAGAAGCAATGACTATTGGTAAATTTTTGTATTTTTTTTCTTCAAAACTTTTATTGTTCTCCGAACATCATTTATATCTTAGAATCAACAATTGCAACCGATGTATACATTGAAACATCATTACCATCTTATTTATCCATCGAAATGGATAGTACAACTAATATACCTTCACTATCAATCGATCTCGATCAATCATCATCTTCTACAAATATTTATAACACTACTGAATCATTATTAACAACAGATTTGCCATTAACTCTATCTGATGAATTAACTACAAATGAGTCTTATACAGTATCATCTAAATTAAATACAACTACCACTATCGTAAGTACTTCTGGCATGATAATAACAAGTAGATTGCTTGATAATTCAACTAATCAACAAAGCTTGCATTCATCTTCTTTTACTACTACTGCTTTATCAACAAATGCTTATATAGAAAGTAGTTCAATCACTTCTATACCTATAATTTATTCATCGATACAATCAACAGCAGATAACGATTATAGATCGACAAAATTATTACAAAGTCTATTCGATAGTTCACTTCCTGTAACTGATCAAAGAAAAACATCAGTAGAGGATAGTTCTCAATTTCAATCATTAATGACAACAATTTCAACTACCGTTCATATGAAATCTACAACCATATCTACTAATGAACAAATGATATTCACTACACTCGCCAATCAAGCTATTTCAAGTCAAAATTCAATTGAATTCAATACAATAACAATTACTCAAAGCACGAATAATAATGTATTTGAATTTCAATCAACAAATCTGTTGGTCAATAATCAGACATCAAGTATTAACTTAATGAAATCTCTTAGTACAGAAGTCAGTAAAACATCATTAATAGATACAACATCATCAACTGCAGCTAATCAAATGAATAATTCCATTACAACATCAATTTCTTCTCTTACTCATGACAATGTTTTAAGTTCTACCGATCATATAATGTACACAAATACATTATCATCAACTACAAGCGTAGATATAACCAGTACTGAATTCTTATCTACAATTTATAAACCAAAACTTGTTACTTCAAGTTTATATGAAGATCAATCATTAACTTCCATAAGTTCGAGTAGTTCCAAATTAGATATTATAACATCAACTAATTTTAAAACAAGTAAAAGTGTACTAACAGCTGAAACTAATAGTATTTCATCAGATGACATCATTACAAGTAATTATATTACTACATCAACCAGTCAATCGACTACTGTAGAAAGTGCTATAAACTCTATTGAATCATCATCACTTCCATGGTCAACATTCAATGCTGATTCTTCGATGCTTTCAACTTTGCCTACTGAGAAGAACGAACTTACTACTGAATTGTCAACTACTATGAATTCAACATTAGAAAAATCTTCAATAAGTACTTTTTCAACAATACATGAGGAGCTTTCAAGTTCAACTCGACAGTCTTCATTATCTTCATCACAATCAGTGACGACAACTGACACAACAATAAATATTTTAACTGATACAAAAACTGAACAGTTCATTGAAACATCGTTCATTCCAAGTTCAACTATTGTTACATCTATTTCCAATGTGTCATCATATCATACATCTACTTCAGTTGAACATAACAATCCATTATCTACAGTATCTACCGGTACATTGCATAATAATTCTACGACATTCATACCGTCGATAACTACTACCAATCAAAATTCAGATACTGATATTTTGTCATCAATTCAAATAGAACTAACCACCACTCAATCGGTGTCTAAAATAAATGATGCAAGTTTAAGTACACATGGTACGAACATACTAAATGAAATCACAACGAAATCTCTACAAGATCAAACATTTGTCTCAGCGAATAATCCAACAGAATCATCAACTGAATCATCTATGTCTGCCTTTAGTAATCAAATATTGACAACTATTAATGATTTAAATAATATTTCAATGCTATTAACGACTAGTGTAAAACATGATGAAACATCTATGCCAACTTTCAGCAGTACTTCAGCATTAAATGTTCAATCATCAATTGAAATTGACACGACTGTAAACTCCATCACATCAGTTACTAGTTCCTCCAATTTTGACACTACTCTCAATTTATCTATACATTCATCGTTAGCACCCATAACAAATACTGATAATGAAATACTATCCACATCCACCAATGTAAATACTACCACCATCGTATCTACTATTGATACCTCAATGATTCAACATTCAACAGTTAACACTAATGTCGTAACTGTATCTGAAGATCGTACACTTTCGACCTATGAAACTATCAACAAAGTATTAACGTTATCAACAATGCCATCCTATACAAATCAAACATCAACTCAAATTGTTGATACAACAACTAGTCAAAGTTTAGATACCAATTCTATTTCATCAATCAGTTCGACGATGACTACAAGTCAATTATCATCACAAACAAGTACTCTTCTCTTTAACAATATTGAAACTTCTACAACTGAAAGCACTTCAATTTCAACCGAACATAATTCTTCATCATTATTTTCATCAGAACAGATATCAAACGTTGACACTACCACGCAACCATTGACCTCTGTTAACAGATCGAATTTAATTACATCTACTTTTGACACATCTTTAGTTCAAACATTAACAACTATCGATGAGAAGAATACGTCTTCAACATTGTCATCAAATGTAGCGGAGACGAATGAAGTCATGACTAGCATACCATTAATTACACATTCTTCTACTGATATTAACAATGGTGTAATCTCAACTATTTTGTCACAATCATCAGTGTCAGAATATGCGAATAACGATCAATTTAGCACATTTTCATCTCTTGCAGATAACATTGATATCACTACATCATCTACTTCTCATCCAGTAACATTTCACGGTTCAACTATTGAAACGTTGTCTTCAGTTGGTTCAAACACAAATGAAATACTTACTACTGTCATCGTTCCGTTTTCTTCCACTTCTGGACATACTTCAAGCTCCATTCAAAGCTCGTTATATTCATCTTCAGAATATACAAGCAAGATTGCTGACGAATTAACAACAAAATTAACAACTATTCATGATAAATATCAAACATCGATAGAAACGAGTAATGGAATAACCATGCAAACAAACAGTGTTTTATCAACTTCAGTTCACAATAATGATATACTTGTCACATCTATCACACCTACTACGACCGTAGAAATGAAATCTTCATTAACAACATCTGCAGACAATGTGTTAAACATTCACACTACAACAACTACGTCCACCAGTAATATAAATCTTATTATGTCTACTCAAATGTTTGAAGACAAATTATCATCAACACTCGATAATCAGTATCAAACAACGTATTTACGAGAAGTTTCTACTAATGTCAATACAGAATCGACGTTCGCAAGTACTTCTACCACATTATTTATCAGGACAGATACACCAATCAATCAAGATCAATCAACTATTTCTCGTAATGTCATCGAACCTATTTCAATCTCTGTTGAATCTTCATTATCGTCACAAAATACTACTTCCACAAGTGACACTATATTCTCAACTTTCACTGTTAGTTTTAGTGCAATTTCAGAGGAACAAACAACTTCTTATATTGAACACAAAAATAGAATAGCTACAACTAATGAAGGAACAGCCTCTTCTGTCACATCCGTTTTCCATTCTACTGATGTTCAACAAAATGCATCAACTTCATCGATCTCACCAAAGACAACTGTTAGCAGTGTGATATCGGCATCGACAGACGCCATTAGTCGTACCATACTTTCTTCTACTATCGCTTCAACAACAACGCAAAGTTCTACAGCTATTGAAAATACTTGGAAAACATCTCAGAATCAACAGCATTCTACCGCAGGATATGTGAACGAAGAAACAACATCATCTTCTCTTTATTCGACTCGAACTCGAACGTTAAGTGAAACTTCATCAAACATACTGCAAAATAGTGAAACAGTATCACAAACGAGTATTCACCTATTCAGCGACTCTGCGACAACACCATTAAGTGCACAAGACACTACACGAATACAATCTCCTACAATCGGTTCTTCCGTTTTAGATAACTTCAACACGGACATAACTAATTCAGATTCTTCTCAACATCTCGTCAGTAGTACACTAAATGTGAACGATGAAACGTCAATTTCTACAATGTCAATTATGAATACAGATCAATCATCTATATCAACATCAATATCACCAAGCACTACCACTTCCACGATTCAAACGACGTCGTCCGCTACCACAAAACAAAGTAGCTCTCAAAGAACTTCTGTCTTGTCTAGTGAATCTGATTCATATCGAACATTTGATACTAAATCCATAACTTTATTCACAACCACGGACTCTCAATCAACTTCAATAGAGCATCAATTCGAAACGTCAACAGAACATGTATTCATAACGAATCCTACTAGTGAAATATTTAATCAAGCAAGTACAATATCATCGGTTCTTTCAAGTTCAAGTATTGCTTCAGCTACCTCAGACAGGATCATGCAAGATAGTATCAGCACCACTCAGACAACTATAAATGCACAATCATCACAGTTCACAACTATTAACGAACTACGATCGCCAACAGTTTCAATATTATCTAAGGAAACAGACAGCACAATGACATCGATAACTCCTTCGAATTCTACATATTTTAATTCACAATCTACTAATAACTTGACATCTTTTGTATCTCTAAATGCTGAAATAAGTAGATCATTATCAACATTGTCTTCCACTTTGGAACACAGTTCAACTTCTACTGAAAGTTCATTACATTTATCTCCACAATATACAAACAAGGTTACTGACGAACCAACAACACAAACAACAACTATTAATGTTGAATATCAAACATCAATAGCAATGAGTAGCCAAAATTCAGACATGGATACTTATGCAATGATAATGCAAACAAATAGTGTTTTATCAACTTCAGTTGATAATAACGGTATATTTGTCACATCTATCACACCTACCACCACCATAGAAATGAAATCTTCAACAATGACATCCACAGACAATGTGTTAAATGTTCATACGACAACAACCACATCAACTAAAATGATGAATCTCATTACAACTACTCAACTATTTGAAGACCTACTATCATCAACCTTAAATAGTGAGCAGAAAACAACGCATCTCGGACAAGTTTCTACAAATCTCGATACAGAAGCCACACTTGCATTTAGTTCTACCACATTATCTACCAGAGGAGATACAACAATCAATTCAGGTGAATCAACAATGTCTCGTTCCGTTAACGGACCTACTTCAACTTCTGTTGAGCCTTCAATATCTAAAGAAATCACTACTAATAACATGAAAACCATATCTGTAACGTTAACTAATCTTTTCGGTGAAACTTCCAAAATTTCTGCAGAGCAAACAAGTTTTACTCTTGAACATACAACTGAACCATCTACAATAGCAAACACAAATAGTTCTTCAATAACATCAATTGAAAATTCAACTAATTTTCAACAAACTAAATCAAGTTCATCAATATCTTCGATGACACCTATTGACAAGATAACATCGGCACCGATGAACACTGTTAGTCGTACCGTATTCTTCTCTAGTGCTACTTCAACAACAACAGAAGACTCTAGAACTACCGATCATAATTGGAAAACATCCCACAGTCAACCGCAAGCTACCACAAGATATGCCTATGAAGAAACAACATTATCTACGATTTCTTCGACTCCAACTCAAACGTTAAGTGAAACTTCATCAAACATTATGCAAAAGACGGAAACAGTGTCGCAAACAAGCGTTCATTTATCAAGCAACTCCGTGACAACGCCATTTACTGCAGAAAATACTACACGATTACAATCTAATACAATCGATTCTTCCATGTCAGACAACTCAAATATCAGCACAACAAATTCAGATTCTTTTCAATACTTCTTCAACTCTACAATGGCAATTACGACTACGAATCAATCATCTACAGAAACATCATCATTACCAAGCACTACCACCTCCATGATTGAAATGGCAGCGTCAGCTAACGCAGAACTTAGTACTTCTCAACCAATCTCTGTCCTATCCAGTGAACCCGCTTCATATCCAACATTTGATACTACATCCACAAACTCGTTCACAACCATGGAATTTCTATCAACTTCAATAGAAAATCAATTCGAAACGTCAACAGAACATCTATTGATAACGAATCCTATTAGTGAGACATTTAAATCAGCAAGTACAATATCATCGATTCCTTCAAGTTCAAGTACTGTCTCAGATACTTCAAACATGATCATGCAAGATAGTATCGGTACCACCCAAACAAATGTAAATCCACAATCATCACAGTTCACAACTACTAATGAAGTACAATCTTCAACAGTTTCAATATTATCCAAGGCAACAGACAGTACAATGACATCCGTAGCCCCTGAAAGTTCTACGCATTTTAGTTCACAAACTACTGATAGTTTAGCCTCTATCGTATCTGTAAATGCTGAAATTAGTAACACATTACCAACATTGTCTTCCAGTACACAACACATTTCAACTTCTACTGAAAGTCCGTTACAACCATCCTCAGAAT